>JAQJVL010001140.1:0-248130 GCA_035578905.1 Stictocephala bisonia
AGGGAAATTAAATTACTGAGCATAGAAAATATTGCCTACCATCTTCACAACACTTTGTATGGCATATCTCCTGATCCTGAAAAAGTTGAATGTATATAAAATATTAAGACTCCGTCATCAGTAGCAGAGCTACGCTTTTTACGGTTCGTTAATTATTTACTTAGGAAAGATTATTCTTTATTTATCACACCTAACAAAACATTTTAAAGAATTGTTTAAAAAAGACAATGAATGGTTTTTGGAAAAAGAGCACCAAATAACATTTGTCGAATTGAAACAAATACTAACGAACCCTCCCGTATTGAGGTATTATGATCTAAAGTTACCTGTGACATTGCCAATTGTATGAAGCTGCCCATTAATTGGTGCTGTAATGCTTCAAGAACCAATTGGATACAGCTCAAAATCCCTGACTAAGACAGAGCAAAATTACAGCCAACCTGAGAAAGAAACTTACGCCATACTTGCTGCTTGTAAAAAATATACCACTAAAAATAGGTAACTTTTGTTTATTAAAACATAGTTACCACAATAACTGATCATCAGCTGATTCAAAATAAATTACAGTAATATAAAATATCATATTTCTAACATCCCCCTTACGGAAAGATGAAATGTTTGGGAGGTCGGATTTGTCTGGTAATTCTTCATCTTGAAGTAACTGGTGGTTGAGAATCTTTGAAATAATTTCCTGCTTTTGGGTTTTTATTAAGCTGACTGAAACTAAACTAAAGGAAGAGGTTATGAGTTTTTGTAGTCAGCTCTTCGTTTTTTACATTAAAATACATACTGTAATACATTAGATCAGAATCTGTAAAATTTATTCAGCTGACCCCCTAAAAAACGGAAGATTTTAAAAGAAGTAGTAGGGTCTCTCGTACATGCGTTATATTACACGAGACGGAGTGCTCGCCTGGAATGTGTCATACCAATATAGTGGTACTCAGGCAAGAATATAAAAGCTGTACCTTCTTTGTTCAATATCAAACAAGACATAAAAAAAAAAAAATGACTGGCTTGAGGGCAGATGCCACCATCCCTAAAAGGTGGAGAGTGGGCAGCAAAGAAGAATGACTCTTTCGACAAGGTCTCCAGGCCTGGCTTGCACAGTCCCAGTTGTAGATGGTCGGCCGGCGGCAGGCTGAGAGTAAAAGTCCTATACGAGGACCCCGAAGTTTGGGTTTTATTTAGGAGGCTGCTGGTCGAAGTGAAGGAAAAAGTCAGACCAAAAAAGAAAGAATTCAAACGGACAAACCGAGAATTGGAATGACGGAACAAACCAAAATCTGAGCCACCCGCCACGGGCGTACAGAGCAGACGAGCGCAAGAAATATCTCTGGCAAAAGACACGGTACACTTCTTTAAGTTATATTTACCATATTAACAGCAAAAATGTAACGAATAACTTTTGTTTGGTTTGAGATAGTCAAATTATTTTTAGTTTAAGTTTTAACATAATTTTTTACATTTTTGCCTGTATAGGTTTACTTCGTACATTGCAATTTATATTTGTTACTTGTAAATTGTTAACTATATTTGAAATGATATTTTTCATTTCATTTTATACGAAAATAACCATAAGTAAAACTATAATGACATTAATACTGTATGTCTGTTTACTTACTTCAGCTGTGTTGTTGTTGTTTTTCTAATTAAATTATTCTCAATATATCATAGACTCGTCCCGTCCAGTCCAAATGTCGTAAATCCAGCCGTGATCTGTCGATGTGTAGTACCTTTACCGTGCGCATGAAGTGTAGCCGTTCCTGAGATGTTTGTTAACGTTGTTGAAAAAAATAATCTGGCTGTAGTGTTTAATTTGTTAACAGAACTTAAAATTGTAGTTAAAACAGTCAAATAATTCATTGTTCAAGTATTTTACATTTTAAACAATAAGTACTAGTAATAACTTTTATTTGTGTCATTCGCTATTCAATATGAGATCTTATCATATAAAAGCTGTTTTACTTTCATTGCAGAGGAGTTTTTATATAGCTTATTATTACTTACTTCACCTTCGTCCTTTAAAAAACGTACATCGTGAAAATAAATCTCATGTCTGAAATAATTAGGTATTTATTTATATTTTGATCAAAATGTAAAATTTCATAACATTTATTGCATTTTATTTCAGCACTTAGAGAGCATAAAATTAACATAAGTGCTTATTTATAAGAAACAAAAGGGAAGAATTCAAATTTATTCAGGAATGCGTAACTTGTCTCAAAAGTACTTAAATTATATTCTAATGCACCTAATAATTTCTAAATAAGTGAAGTGCACATTTGACGTTTAAAATAGCATGGAAACGCACGTCAGGGACAATATCCCCCGCATCTTCGACCCTCCCCTTAACTTCTTCCTTGCTACGGCACTGAGATCGACTATGAGTTAGTTAACATTGTCAGATTTGGGGCTATTGACTATAGATTCAAAACTTGCTCGGACTCTTGATTTCAATCATATTATACAGTATTTTGCAGAAATAAAAGCAAGAAAAACTATTTTGCAGCATCATGCTACTTGTATTTTAAATGTAAATAAGCTTTACACGAGAAAGAAAATGTTACTTGCTAAAATTGTTTTAAATTGATTTCTTTCCTTGATAACTATAGGTGTTATATGCACCCCTGTTCATAAATTACCGTGCTAAATTTTCCCCTTTTGAGTTTGTCCCTGGGGTGCTGCTCAGCTCTGGGCGGCCCTGCCTACATAAGATATTAGCTACAGGCAAATTTAGCCAAAAGCATTTAACCGATAAAAAGACGTGGTTGTTCTGAAGCCTAGCGAAGCTCTCGAGCGAATGGAAAGTTATTGCCCTATATCTCTTCTTAGTATTTGTTACAAGTTGCTGTGAATGCTGTTATACAAATAGAATTTCAACCATACTCAATTCTAATGTTCCAGTTGAGTGGGCTGGTTTTTGCCCAAGTTTTAGCTACCAGATCCTAACATCTTTAACAAGAATGGGTTTGAAAAGAAGTTGAAAACATCTGCAGCTTTTGTTGATCTTACAGCGGCTTATGACACTTTATGGAGCAAAATTCTACAGCCTCCTTCCCTGTCACTTTCTGTTGCAACTATTGGAGTCAGTGCTTAGTGACAGGCTAATAAAAGTTTACCTCGGTCGTGAAGAAAGCTCTTTTAGACAATTAAAGGATGGCCTGCCCACAGGGGTCTGTACTTGCTCCAATTTTGTTCAACGTCTATACCACTGACATCTCAATAACAAAGTCTAGAAAGTTTATTTATACTGTGAAACACTCACAAGCGACATTGCAGCCCGTCAAGATTATTTTAGAACCTGGAAGCAAAATCTTAACCCATTAAATACCGAAGTAGCTTGCATCCAACTGGTCACATAGAGAACTATCATGTGTTCTTTTAAACAATATGAATGAGTTATGGGTTTGACAGAATTGATTTTGCTGATTTTCAGACACAACTAAGACCATTCTTGAAAGTTGCAAAAGATAAAAATTCCTATAGATTTCTGGTTAGGAGATATTCACCTCATAACTAAACATTGTTTGAGGTCATCATTTGGTAACTATGAAATCATAGATCATGTTATTGAAGTTATTACAGTTGACTGTCTTTCAGTCACCATGTTTGGGGATGTCAAGTTATATACCTTAGAATGGTTGGCAAGGTCCACTATGTGAAAGGCTTAAAGTTTAGTAGAAAGGTATGATTATAGGTCTTGATGCATAGCATGAGGAGAATGATCTATTGGTAGCAACCATGACCACTTAATTCCACTCCAACATGCTTTGGAATTAAGTGGTCAAGGATACTACCAACAGATCATTCTGAATCAGATAACACCAACTCTGCTGAATGACGACCTGTTTAATACATATAACTTCACTCATCAGATGTCATGGTAATTGAGAGCTGGGAGGGAGAAATCAGTCGTAAGTATGTATGTAGGGTGAGAAGAGTTTTGGAGTATTCTTTTAAAGGAAGAGCTAGTATTTTTGAACAATTAGTTTGTGCTCTCGGCAAGTGACAGCTGGAGATATGCGAGAAGTGAAGAGGGGGCTCTTTTATAAAAACATTGGACTACACAAACAGCTGTCTTCAAGAAGTGTTGAATATCTATTATTACTATCATCTCACAGCTGATTTTAATTATTGTAATATTTGTTAGTTGTACGATTTGTGGCAACACCGCCACACACACAGACTAATTGTTCAATTAGTATTTTAGTGTCTCTCAACAACATACAGATATAGTTTTTCACAACAGGGAATTTGTGTGAATTAGCATGTAAACCTGCTTTCCTGTCCCAAACAAAACAATGTATTTATTTTGTTTTTTTTTACTTTTGAGTTCTTGTGGACCACTTTATTCATGATCTTTCAATCACTCTAAAGCACTTTGAATGGCAAAAATAGTAATTTAAAAATTACTCTGAAAATATATTATAATTCCCCCTCGACACTGGAGATTCATGAAACAGAAGTATCTACTCACATTTTCTGAACGAAACGCCCATTTATAGGTGCTTAGTTATGGATTATTGCAAATGTGCATGCAAACATTATGTAATAACATTGAAAGATAGTGAACAGTGTTTTAGTTGGGAGAGCCTGATACACTGTAAACAAACGGTTATGTGGGTTAACTATGTGACATGTGCTTAGGGTTGCTCGCCCATTTAATATATTTTAAGGCTTCTCTTAGCTATTCTTCTATACACTCTCAATAATTCATGCTTAATAAATAAATTTAATGGAAATGTGATTTATAACAGCAATATAAACATGATCAATCAATTTCTGCTTAAGAGACACCAAATTTGACGCTGGAAGAATCCCAGTTGTTTTATCTTTTAAGAACAAAAGCAAAGTGTATGAAGTCATTATAGTTACATAAGGAAGAGTACTAGGATCATTAAAAACTGAGGACAAAGGTAATAATTATGTGATATCTTTTACGAAGTGTCTATATGTAAGATACGATAAAAATAATTAGCATAATAATTTTGATAAAATTTGACTTCACAATTTGGGTCATTTTAATAATAGTTTGTTAATGTTCCTTTTTTCCTTACTTTAGTTAATTGCTACTGTAGAATTGCATTTATTTATATTCAGACTATAAATTTTTAAAACAAAGAAAATAAATATTGCAAATTTTAATTAAAATCTTTTTAATTTACAAGGCTATTGTTACTGTATTTAAATCTGTAGGTTAGTTTTCTTTAAAAATTGATGTTATGTTAGAAAAATACAATACACTTGTACAAATACACACCATTTAATTAACTATTAATTTTAAGCTTGATTTCGTAACAATTTAATTCATCAGAATGAACACTGTACGGCATCCCAACTCATAAACTTAGCTTGTTGGAAAAGAATTGTCACATACATGGTAATGAAGTTGCCACACAAGAGGGAGAGGAACTGAGGAGTGCAGGAGTATAATAACAGATAAACATTAATAGATAATAGAATAAAATAAAAAATTTAAAAAAAGATTATAACTATGACACTCGAAAGTATCCTTGCCTTGTTGTGACAGTGGAGCTCGAGAGCCATGACAACGGTACTTTAGTCACTGGTTGGATCTTCCTTGCTAGACAGATTTTCATGAGGTGGAGCCACACATAAAGGGATACCTTGATCATTCAGGTTGGGAGTTGGACATAAGGCTGACAAACTTAACCTAGAAAAAAAAACTATGACACAAAACGCCAACAACAAACCTCAGATGTGGATGGAAATACTAGAAACCGACCTAAGAACCTGTGATTTGGAACGTGGATTGGAAGAAGCCTTCGCATACTAGGAAAAATTGGTATTCTTAACGATGAATTAGCGTAGGTACAGTAGTTACCTTTTATACACCTATAGAAGAGAATGAATCAAATCAAAATAAGTTTATTTCTCCAATTTACACACAAAAAACAAATAAGATACTTTCTATGTACAATTAGAAGATGTAATTAATAATATTCCAGGTTATGAAATGAAAATTCTTCTATGAGATATTAATTCCAAAGTAAGGTAAGAATACATATGGAGAAGTACAGCTGAAAAGGAAAGCTTACACATAGGCTCAAACAACAATTAAATAAGACTAGTGAGCTTGGCAAATGCTCAAAATCTATTACTGGCTAGTTCAAGCTTTCTAAGAAAAGATATACACTTGGGGGGCTCCAGATGGAAGAACGAACAATCAAATGGACCATGTGCTTGTGGATAAGTATAAATCTTCAGTGTTAGACGTGAACAGTTTGAGAGGAGCAGAGTTTGGAACAGACCACTCTAGTGATGATAAAAGACAGAAAATAAAAATCAAAAAAAGAGAAAAACAAGCTTAGGGAAATTATGTTTTTCCAACCAAAAGAAAATAAAGCAATTTAACACGTTAAATGCTAAAAGACTACATAATTATACACCTTAATGACTAACATAAAACACTATCACTTAGTACAGTAACACCTCCAACAAAAATTGCGGGAACGGAAAACAAACTAACCTTGACATAACCTTGTTCAAACTACTCTTGAACAAAACTCAAAAACTGTCACAACAAGCAGCGAGTCACGCAACGTTCTCAGTAATAACTTAACTCCCGCTAAACCTATGCACTTGAAGCAGGAGCGCTACGTAATTCAACGTAGGCCGCCAGGTGTGCCACTGCTGCTCTACATTAATTAACTTTGTTTTTGAAATTGGTAATGATAAAGTATCAGATGAGGAAGACAAAGGTTGTTGGATATTTGCCATCATTACGTGAAAAATACCAATCACGTTTCGAATTGGTAAAACCAAAATCTTTTTCAAGTGCTAAAAACTAAATTACATCTAAACAAACATGTTCTAAAACTACATTCTTAAACTAGTAAACTTATATACATTTTAACGTAGATCCTAGAATGGAAAACAACGAAATGAACTTCTACCAAATATAAAAAATGATAACTGGGTGAAATTAATATAACTAATTAGGAGCTGCCAAGATCACGATATCAAGAACAAAAATGTTAAAACACAATTAAATTAATATTTTAATCAGACTGAAATGAGATAACATCAACAAAGCATAAATATATGGTACCTAAAAATTAAAAATGATACCACTATTAATTTAAAATGATATTAAGCATGCACCAAATTGATATCTGTGACTCGGAAGGACTGAGACTACTATCTTATCTAAATTAACTATTACCTACAGTAACTATACAATTGCATTTTAACCTGAAAAGCAAAAATTAGTAGGAATAGAACAATACAATAATCAATTATTACAAAATGATGACGATGGCGTTCAGACATCACAGGCACAAAGTGAGGACGATTCAATCCAAATGCAGTGTATACGAAGTTCACTCCAAGGTGATAAAACACGGGTGACAAGACAAACATACACACTAAACTTCACGAAATAGGATACACACTAAACTTCACAAGAACTGTCCAAAGACTGACGTGGACAGAGACGTACGCTCCCGGATCTCATGTTCGGGGTAAAGGAACCCACATGGGTGTAACTTCTATGCTACTTTGACTGATTACTTGTTCATTATTTATTTTCATAAAGGCACTTTCGATGAATTTGCATTTAAAAAAATGTGGTTCCCTGTGAAGTATTTTAGTGTGGAGTTCTTGTGAAGTGTTGTGTGTATGTTTGTCTTGTCCCCATGTTTTATCACCTTGGAGAGAACTAGAATCTAGAACAGTTGAAACATGCATAAGGGGAAAGGACCTGAGATTGGAGTGAGGAATCAGCTGGTGTAGTCGGTTTGATGATATTACCGATTTATATTGAGGTTATATTATAATTTTATTTGCGATATTATTGTTTTAAATATATATTTTATTTGAAATACTTATAATGTAATTTAAATCACCAGTGACCTACCTTAAAACTGAAATAATATTTAATATTACTTTTGTTATGTTTTATTTTATTTGTTCATATTACTTCGTATGCAATTTTAAAAGGTGTGCTTTGCTAACTGTATAAGTCGTGATAGATCAAGCAAGAACGTAATATTCAATTTCAACATGATTTATAATAACTAAAAAATGACAATATACAAGATTATGGCTACATAAAATCGACTTTTATAATCAAAGCAGTTTTCTCTACTACCTTTAACATAACCTACAAACAAAGAGAGCGAAAGAGATGAAGTGCCACGCGCATCGTAACCGTAACCCACCACAACTTCACCAGCTGATTGTGTCCGTTGTCCCCACTACAAAAACTGCCCCTCACGGCAACTAGAGACGGAGTGGTAGAACACTTCCCCTCTACTGCTGGAACCCCTATATGCACTAAATATACCACGCAGGTTGCTTTCAACCGGGCCCAATTATAGTACCTATGAATGTTAACAAAACTAAATCAATTATAAGTTTTAGAACTGTCGATACACTTGATTAATAGTTAATTTGTATTAAGCTGTATTTAACACAACAGTTCAGTAAACAAGCACATAAAATAACATTTTCACCAGAATAGTGTATCCCCTGATTTGTGCTTTGGATGTTATACTTTCAAAACATCAAAATAAAAAAGGACATTCTTTAGTAAATTTATTTCATTTCCAAAATACAACTCTTAGAAACATGATCAGTATATCAATGACAAATTATATTTAAATAAATAAAATAACAATAATATTATTTTAAATAAACAACATACGTACAACAAGATATGTTAATATAAACATACAAGATATCTGTAAGACACAATAAATGGAAGACATGTATGTAGAAGTATAATTATAGCAATAGCTAAATAAAAATGTAAAGAAAATCAATAAAAAAATATAAGTTCTTATATTTTTCTGTGTATGTCCATATTTTAAAAGTTTTACATGAGCTAGGTTTTATGATATGTTTATTTACTAAGTGTATATAAGACAGCAGACTTAATTTAGGATTTAATGTAGTAAACTTTTAAACCCGCAAAATTAGGCCCCTTATCCAAACACATAATATCAATCATTATTCATTATAATCAATCTTCACTGTCCAATCCAACTTTTTCTCCAGCCCTTTCAGTTATCAAATATGTTGGAAAAGTTTTGATAACTGACTTTCCGATGTAAAAGTCAATACCGATGTTCGGGTTTAGGTGGGTGGGTCAATACCACTGTTTGTGTTTGGGTGGATTGGTGAGTCCCCCAAACACCAACACAGGTTAATGTATAAGTTAGATATGTAACCATACTAAACTCATGGTTCGGACGAATTCAGGTTTTACTATGAGTCAACTCGCACCTCGAGTCGTGTCAACTTGCTGTTCGGCGAGTCGGAAGTCCTCGTCAAACTTCGGGCGAGTTCGGGTTTTACCATGAGTCACTTGCACCTCGAGTCGTGTCAACTTGCTGTTCGGCGAGTCAGAAGTCCTCGTTAACCTTCGAGCGAGTTCGGGTTTTACCATAAATCAACTCGCACCTCGAGTCGAGTCTATCGCTGTTCAGCGAGTTGGAAGTCCTTGTTAACCTTCGGGCAAGTTCGGTTTTTGTCTCTAGTTGACTCGGCAAGCAATGAGTCGGAAACCTTCGTTAACTTTCGTGTGAGTTTGTTTTTGATTCCTTCATAGCAATACAATTCCATTCAATTCGAGTTGAAATTAAAATGAGTCGAGTCAAGTCAAGTCTTAACTCGAGTTGACTCGACTCGTCAAGTCAAATTAACAATCAAGATGATTTAAAAAGATGTGTGAATTATATAAAATTGAATATAATTTTGTTAAAATTGAAATATTACGATCAAGAAAACAATCCCTTACTGATCACCTAATTGTTTATGTTGACATGAACATATTTGATTTTTAATATTGATAACAAATACAACATATTAAATGGGTTTAGTAAACAAAGTGTATAAAATGTTTTTTCTTTAATATATTATGGGTCTCTTATTGTTACTTTAATGCCTTGTTATCAATAACTATATTACCTGCAGATAATTAAACAACCATACATAAATATTAATTATATTGAGCTTTCCACTTATACAGACTACTTCTGACAGTCATAAATTGACACTACATAATAAAAAAATAAGTTTTTGAAAACAATTTGGGCATAAGGGTGTTTTTAATGTATACATGCAGTTTTTAGGCCTCTTGCTAGCCTAGTGGTTAGAACTTCTGCTTCCAGTGCAGAGGTTCGCGGGTTCAAATCTGGAGAGATTCACTTAAATTTGTCATAAGAGTTTGGACCGAAAACCATGTTAAAAATGCTATTAGCGTAGACAGTAAAACAAAACAAAACAGTCACACACAGTGAAAACAAAAATATGACTTTAGCTCTGAATGTGTTAACAATACTGATGGCTCTGTCCTAACTATTTTGTGTGTATGTATTGAAAGTATTTGAAAATATTTTTTAACACATAAACCCCTTATCATTGATTGATATTATGTGTTTGGATCAATATACATAATTAAGAATTTATTGTTCTTTTATTGTATTTATTTTTACATTAGCTCTTAATATATTTTAAAAAGCAATGAAAATGGTTCACAAAACTTGAGTTCATCATTATAATTATTTATTTCTGTTTGTATTTCCTATAGTGTTTTTTGCAAGGCACATTTTATAATAGAGTGAGGGATAATCTAGATAGAGAGCTATCAATCTTTAAATGAGTTCAGGCCTATTATTCAAGAGTACAAACCATGCATATAAATCAATACTGTAATAATATGTTTTCAAATTATGTTTGTTCAGCCCTCATTTTGATTCAAATTTAAAATTGATTAAACATTGAAAAATATTAAATTCATAAACTTGAATATAGTTTTTGTTTAAAAAGAAATATTAAGTCAATAAACAATCCCTTACTTATCACCTAATTGTTTATGTTGACATGAATATATTTTATTTTTAACATTGATAACAAATAGAACATATTAAACCAGTTATGGCTTTACTATTTCTATTTTTTAGCTTTATAATTTATACATTGATTTTATTCTGTAATATGATATTTAGATGCTAAGTGCAATGATATTCATAATGCTAATGATATTAATTATTCTATTATAATTGTTGTATAAATACGTAAAATATAGTTCCATGTGTTATAGAAATGTACTAGATTATTGACAGACATATCTGAGCATAAATTTTTCATAGCAAATGACAATTTGTTGATCTCAGGCTAATTAGATAAAGGAATTTTTAATTTATGATGAGTGATTAAAAATCATAATAGTAGACAGTCAACCTAAAAAAAATATATAAAAAAACAACTGACTCAATGTAAGGACAAAGAAAATATAGGGGTTTAGGACAGCAATCTTAACACTTAGCAATATATTGCTAAGGTTTTACTTAGCTAAAATAATAAAGCTATATAAATTGATATCACTACCATTAAAAAACATATTTTAACAACTATCCAATAAATACCTCATTTATATATTAAAATAAAATCTATTTGGCACTTATGTGACTTACAACATAAAACAAAGCCAATCACTGCTTTAGACAGCTTGTACAAAAATGGAATGGCGATTGAGAAACTAGACAGCTAAAAGAGTTAATTGTACAGTATCAGAATTAACAGAGTATTCTGTAGTTAGGTGGTACTACTGCATCACTGGCATGGAGACTGCAGCCTTTGTGTGGGTCACGTCAGACTCTCTCCACAGTTGAGTGACAGTCTTTACCTGGGTGTAGAAGTGAACTCCCTAAGTCAACAGATTTTACTTAACTTTTGCAAAAAATAAGCTGATGATAAGAACTACATTCTCACAGAAAAACCTTCAAATTTTCAATAACTTATTTGATGCTTTTCAAAAGCTTACCTTCAAAAGCAGCTCTTCATCATTCTATTCTGGGTTTCTTTAACAGACATTTCCAAAGCCCAAGGCAACTTTATTTTTAAGCTACAAAGTATCTCATCTACTAACTTTAAATGGCACACCTTAAATATTTTAACTGGAGGAATCTGATTGCAAGTTTAATTCAAATCATATTGACGAATGGTATCCTTCAAATTGGTATTTACATTAAATCTACAAACAATGGTATTTCCCTCATTGCTATTACAATTGCGATTAAGTGTACCAAACCTCATCACATCCAGATAAATATTTTCTACACTTGGCTTACTTGAGTTCACTACATGAAAATGGTTCAATGGTAGACGTGTTCCCAATTAGCTATACCGAATTAATTTCTATTTTCCTACGTCTGCGGCCACAGCAACTCAGTCTGACACTGGCAGAAAACAGTAAAATGTAGTGTAACTTTAGTTTGCATTGATATATAAGGAGGGCTAGAGAGACAGTTTACTGCTCCGCATGGCCACCTCCATTTACATCAATGCAACCTAAAATTACACTACATTTTACTACTTACTGCCAGCGACAGATTGTAGTCCGAGTGGCCGCAGTCCAAGACTTTTTGTAGTTGACTAATTAAACAATTAATAGAATTAAATTTTAACTACTTGCTTTGAGCATGATCAAATCTAAATTAAATAAAAAATAACTTTACTAAACATAAGCAAAAATATTCAAAACTGACATTTGTCAATTTTCTACTTGACTCAAAATTACCGTTATGCATACCGTTATATATATCGGCAGTCCAGTACTTGACAACATCACTGGGCAGGAGGGTGTGAAGGGGCTTTCAAGGCAGACTGAACTGGCCAGACCATTCATGCAATTAACTCTAGCTAACAATTCTCCTATTATCTATTACCACAATCTGATCAAAAGTTTTAGATCAGAATCAAAACCTTCAAACTGATTCTGATCCAACTGAGTGAGGTATTGAAATCATGTCCTTTCAAAGACAGTCCTAGCCTACTTCAACCACATAGTTGATTAATCAACTTCAGTACCAACCTTTCTTAATATAATGGTGTTTCTCCTGCAATCTTTAATTAAAGTATGTGATGATAAAGTTATTATGAAAAGCTCATCATATAACACATAGAAAAAGATGTACAATATAGTTTGACTAATGAAAGAGTTTTATCAAGTAAAATAAAAAGTATTAATTCTGGGAAAATATTGAATCGATTTGATAGATAAATGGGTTGGGAGCAAAGCAAAATGAAGGAAAAAATATGGGCCAAATTCTAAATTCAAATATGTTTGAAGCAATACATTAATATGATTTGATATTCAACTGCCAAGCTAGAGTTAAACATTTTTGTAGTTTAGATGTAGCAATTTAAATTAAAACCCACTATATAAAAATATGTAAGATACCCCTAAACTTTCCTTACTTCCTTATATGTATATGAGTTATTAAAGGTGGTGTTAAACTACAAAATGCAGAAACCAAATACAAGAAAAAAAAAAAATAATAAAAAATCATTATACCCATACAAATATGACTTGCATAAACTACATATTTTGTATTTTATTGTTTACTATTTTCTTCCTGTATATTTCTTTTTAGTAATTGCAAAAGTTATTTCTTTACCTGTTTTCCGTAGAAATGAGAGTCTCCTCTAAATGACTGCCGGGATCCAGTGAATGAGAACATAGGCAGAGGAACAGGAATTGGTACGTTCACACCAACCTGAAAAGGAATGAACTTGATAGTTACTTAAATAATATTTAATTCCCATACTATTAAAATACCAATAATTCTATTTGTATATTAATATTACATATATCCTGACTACCTACCATATGTCTTGAAGCAATAAAAGAAGATCTAAAAGCAGCAGAGGTATAATTCAAACGGGAATACATTTAAAAAAAAAATTATAAATTGGTTAAGTTGGTTAAGTGGCATGACTGCAAAAGAATTATTAAAGTGAGGGCATGAGGAATAGCTAACTTAAAAAAAGCAACATTTACTGTATTTTATAAGGACCTATTAGTCCTTTACGTGAATCGTAATATAAATTAAATACAGTAATGAAAATGTTTGTGGGCATGGGCATGTGCAACAGAAAAACTACAATGGACAGACAAGGGAGATTACATTACCCAAGTTAATAGGATATTTCTGAAATGAATTCCTCCAAGTGATTTGTTAGTAAAAGACCAGAAATAATGTCCAGAGTAGTATTATAGCTTGAAAGTTTTCCTCCACCCTAAAGTTTATTGGCCACAGCATTCATTAATGTTGTCCGATCACCTATAACTATTTTAATTCAAATTCTTTATTGCCACAAAAACACTTTTATAAAGTAGTTCAAATATAATTACATAAAGTAGGTGGCTTGTCATACAACTAAAACTAAAACTACTAAAATTTATGTACTAAGCATATTAAAGTATAAATTATCAGATAAAATACCAAAAATAAAATAGTTGCCAACTAGTAATTAAGAATCTGAAATATATATGAACTTAGTTACAACACCAATTCTAAGTTATTATAAATAGCTACCAGAACTGTAATGACTCAAGACCATCTAAGTAAGTCATACAAAATTTGTTATGTCCAAATCCCATCTAGAAACTCTTCTATAGTATACAAACTTTTATTCAATAAATAATTTTTAAGTATATTTTAAAATGTTATTAAAACTTAAGATTTTGTTTTATTGTTAAGATTATTATTGATTTTAATGCCAGAATAGTTAGGACATTTTTCAAATATTGTTAACCTGTGATGGGGGAACTTGTAGATTGTACTTATGTCTGGTCTTATGACATAACTGGTTATCTATATGGATAGCGGGACTTGTTGGTGTAGGTGTAAATTAGCACTTCAAGTAAATAAAGGCAGGGCATTGTTAACATTTTTAATTTATTAAAGAGGGATTTACAGGATGAACGAACAGGTGATCTGTTAATTAATCTTATTGCTTTCTTTTGAATTCGAAATATTTTCACAGAGTTACTTGAATTACCCCAAAGAAGTATTCCATATTTCATCAAAGAAAAGGAAAGCCTATAATAAACAATGTTTAACCCGGGATCGGTCGCGCATACTCCACTTCCGCGATCGGTCGCGTGTATAGGGTGATTCTAACATCTGGATTTTTCATCTGGATTTTAATTAAAAATATTACCATAATATTTTTAATTAAAATTAGAAAGTTCTTTACACAATCTTAAGTTCAGTCCATGCTGTTTATTATACAATGTATAGTAGTTCTTAATTGTGTTTTTTTATTATAATTCGACTATTTTTTACCCTAAAATCCTAAGAAGAATGTTAGTTTTAACTGTAAGGACTTTTGAAATAAAACTTCAATGCAATTAAAATTAAACCATTGTTTTATTAGCTAAAAGTATAACATATAATAAGTACAGTATTATTATTCAATAGATATAGTGAACAGAACGCAACATTTTATGGAACACAGTCAATGCACTTCATTTCTGTCAAGCCGACGTGTTCTGTGCATATAGGTTTTTGCACAGAACACGTTTTTGATGATATACAATATCCTACAACTAAATAATACACCAATATCACAACAACAAAAAATTGAAAGAAGCAATTATAAAAGTAACGCGATAGGTCGCGCCGTTAGAATGGCTCTACACCACACTGTCACGTGATCGGTCGCGCGTCTAGAACGACACTAACTGTACTGCGGCGCGCTATAAAAACAGTCCCCCCCACCACTGCTAAACTATGAGTCATCATGAAACCACCTGAAATACATCCAGAAAGAGTTCCTCGAGGCATATTAAAAATATGAAATTTATAATAAATAAAACAAAAAAATTTCTTTTTAAGCGAAAATTTTTGTTAGAACGGTTCTAATAGTGCGACCGATCCTGGGTTAATGTAGAAATATCTACTAAATCTCTTAGAACTTTTAATATATAACAAGCTGAATTTAGTTTAGTTTTTAACTGTTTTATGTGCTCATTCCAATTCAAGTTTTGATTCAATTTAACCCCTAGAAATTTTATTGAGCTGGATAGATTGAACACTGTGTTGGTAAAAATAAAAATTTGTAAAATACTCCTATTCTGTGGGGTTTTAAAGTGGATAATTTCTGTTTTTAAAATATTAAGAGAATCTTTATTTTCATAAAACCAATTATTGAGTTTAAGCAATACTGAATTAATCTTACTCTGGAGTAATGGGACATCATGCGTCTTGACAATTACAGAGGAATCATCAGCATAGAGGGTAGTAAATTCATCTATTGCAGAAGGCATTTCATTAAAGTAAATCAAAAACAGTGTTGGGCCCAAAATGGAGCACTCAGGGACACCTCTAACAACATTTATTCAATATGATTCAAACTTATCCAGCCCATTATTAATAACAACTTTCTGCTTTCTATCATCCAAATACGAGCTAAACCAGTTTATAGCTTGAGGAACAACATAATAGTCAGAAAGCCTTTGAATAAGAATGTCATGACTAACACAGTCAAAGGCCTTAGACAGATCACAGAAAACACCAGCAGTGGCCTCCAATCTACCCAAGACCTGAGACATCTCATTCACCAAATTTGAAATAGCAGCTTCAGTATTCAACCCCTTACGAAAATCAAATTGACTTTTTGAAAATAAATTATTAGATTCAAAATATTTTGCAAGCTGAATATTGACAATGTCTTCAAATATTTTTTAAAATACAGAGAAAACCGAAATTGGATGATAGTTATCAAAACTAAAAGTAGAGCCCTTTATTGAACACAGGAGATATAACAAAATACTTAAAGAAGCTCAAATAACACCCTTTGGTTAAAGAAAAGTTAAACAAATTACATATATCATTACAGATGATACGTTTCACTTTTTATTAAAAATATAGGTATACTATCCCAACCAACTGATTTTTTCATTTTTCATTCTATCTATTGAAGTCACACATCTTGAGTTGAGATTGTTTGAAAGCAAAAATCATTATTAATTAAGTCATTAAATAAATAAAATAAATAAATAAAAATGCCTTTATTTTGGAGCGTATTTCAGTTAAAACTGTTTTTCAAATCAACTCAAGTCATACAATAATATACAATGTTGGTCTTAAGATCTAACAATAATATACAATAAATAACACAATATAAAAAAAAAAAAAAAAAAAAAAAAAAAAAAAACACTAATTTGAGAATAAATACATAACTACATACAACACTAATATTAATTAAACCTATTCTTCAAATAACATCTCAACTTTGACTTAAAACAAGGTAGAGACAAGTTTACTTTTAGGGTACCAGGGAGGCCGTTGTACAACGTCGGCCCGAAGTATGAGAAACTTCCCCTCCCCAATTCTCGCTCCACCCTTGGGAAGTGGAGCATCTCACTGTGGCGGCTTGCTCGTTGAGAGACCTCCTCTCGAAGTATGAGCCTGTCGCTTAAGTATTGAGGTTCTTTGATGGTCAGAACCTTGTGGATCATGCAGCCAGTCAGCAATTCACACATTGCTTCCATCGGCAGCATGTTCAGAGCATCTCGGTGGGCTGACACATGATCGAATTTTCTCAGATCGAAAATGTATCGAACTGCGGCGTTCTGCAACTTTTGAATTCTTTCAGTGTCACCCTTAGAGATGCTATTGCCATAAACAGGATAGCAATAGTAGAACGCTGACAAGATCAACGACTGCATGAGTTGAAGTTTTGCATACTCCGGCAACATGTTCTTGAATCTGTACAGAGCCCTCAGTCTGCCTACGGCACGCTGGATGGAATGATTGACGTGGTCCGAGAAGGTAAGACCACTGTCCAAGACCAGACCGAGTGTCTTGACCTTGTCACAAACAGACAAGCTCTGGCTGCCTAGTACCACTTCCACGCCACTCTCTCTGTGGGCCTGTACTACATGTTGTGGAGCTGTGTGCAGAACATTGCACTTGTTCACATTGAGCTTTAAGCCATTGGCAACTGACCACTTGACAACACTGTCAAGGTCAGCATTCAGTTTCTCTATGGCTGATACCATGAGGAGGGGCTCATATGTGATGAGCAGTTGAGAGTCATCTGCGTACAGATGAGCTGTGCAGTTCTGCAGGCAATCAGGAAAGTCGGCCGTGTACAAGTTGTACAGAATTGGCCCCAAACAGCTGCCTTGAGGAACTCCTCTATTCCTTGCAATCTTCTCGGAAGATTCACTCTCCACTCTGGTAACCTGAAACCTGCAATTCAGATAGGATCTGACCCATTCAACCATCCTGTCGTGAAATCCAAAGTAATGCATTTTCGCCAAGAGCATGTCATGATGCATTGAGTCAAATGCCTTAGAATAATCAAGTAGAACAAGGGATCCAATTTTGCCATTGTCTTTGGCATCAATCATTTCACTCATCAAGTTCATAAGGGCTGTACAGGTACTGTGGTTTTTTCTAAACCCAGACTGTAAGTTGGGAAGTATTCTTGCCCTGTTCACAAATCCCATCATTTGGCGAATGACTAGCTTCTCCAATATTTTCGACATTGCTGGAAGGATGGATATGGGTCTCAATTGTTCAACTGTGGCTGGTGTCGGCACTTTGGGTAGGGGTCGAACTATACTTAATTTCCATGCCTTTGGGAACACACCACTCTCCAAGGACTCATTTACCAAATGTGTAATTGCACCTATTGCAAATGGACTGACAGCTTTGATCATTTGTATGGAGATGCCATCACTTCCTACTGCTCTTGACTTAATCTCGTTCATAACAGTTTTTACATCATTTTCAGTGACTGGAGTGAAAGCCTGGCAATTCGTCAGCTCATCTCTTTTATTTCTCCAGAAAAATTCCATAGTATCATTGTTAACTGGAATACCAGACCCCATCTCAGCAAAGAATTTATTAACATCATTCACTTCAAATGGAATTGATAAATTTCCACTTTTTGGGCTGACTTCACTCTGCTTGATGCACCCCCAAAACTCTTTTGGATTCTTCTTTGATGTCAATTTCTCAGCAAAGAACTCTCGTTTTGCATTCCATACCATTTGGTTCAATCTATTTCTTACTATTTTGTAATCCTCCCAATCAGCAGCATATCTGTATTTCCAGAATATATTCCTTAATTTCCTCTTTTCTTTACTTAAGGCTTCTATTTCAAAGGTTTTCCAAGGGGCTTTCTTTTTTGATACTTTCTTAGTTACAATAGGGGCATATTTATCATAAACCTGTCTTATATTTTCATTGATTTTTTGCTCAATTTCATCAACATTTTTTAGTTCACAAACTCTCTCCCAATCTATTTCTGCTATTTCATTGATAGCGAGTTGATGGTTAAATTGCGAAAAATCTCTATAAGTGATCAGCTTTTCTATTGGTTTTTCTTTCTTTCATTTTAACATGCAATACACTAGTTTGTGGTCTGTTATATTGATACCTCTATGGTCTGTAATATTCGATGCATCAATAACGCCGTTCCTCTCGACTTCGGCCGACCTGTTCACAAAAATATGATCTATCAATGTGGCCGTACTTCTTGTCACTCTTGTTGGTTCGTTTATCAACTGAATTGCATTGTTTTCTTTCAAGAGTCGGCGTAAATATTTTGCTTCATTCGATGTCTTCGATAACAAATCAACGTTTGTATCTCCCAGGCAAACGACTGAATTGACTTCGATAGCAAGTCCCACGAACAGAGAGTGAAGCAAAGGTGAAAGGCAGCTGTATCTGAGAAGGGGCGGCCGGTACACCACGCAAACACCAATCCTTTGCCCCTTGATCTTCAGGACAATACACACGTGCTCAATACCAGGATCTAGGGTTTCTTCTAATAAGAAATGCTCATACACAAGGTCCTCCTTGATGTACATGGCAACTCCACCACCTGAGTCACCTGTTTGCGCATTACGCGGTCGGTCGTAACGCACCATGGTGTATCCTGGTATTGTGTAACTGTCCGATGGAGTATCTGGATGCAGCCAGGTCTCTGTGACACCGAAAATTTCAAAGTCAAAATCTTTCACAAGTGCGCACATCTCAGAGAATCCGGTGTTGATCGAACGCATGTTTAGATGTGCAATTTTGACTCTGTGGGTGCCCCCCCGATCAGCTAGTTTCCCGAGATCTGTGTTGCTTGAGGAGTCTCACAGATCTCGTGACTGCTGACATCTTCATGGGCGAGGCCTACTGGCGAGGTTGCGGCTTCCTCTGGGGCGGTTGGTGTGGGACTGAGGACAGCAGAAACGACATCCACCAGCAATGAACTCAAGCGAGCGACTCCGTTGCGGCTGAAATGAACGCCATCTCGAGCGAGGTCTCTCCTGCCAAGAGTACAGTTCGTCTCCACGTACGTAACACCAAAGTTGTTACACATGAGCTCGAGTTGCTCGTTGAAGTCGTGGAGAGCGCGGTAGCCAATGTCCCGCCGAACGAGCACGCTGTTCAGGATGACTTTGGCTTGCGGGAACTCAGTTCTGGCAGTGTAAAGCAAGTCCGCCATGTCATGAAGAATTTTGCGCTTCCCGTAACCGCCGTTGTACCCCGGCCCACCACAGTAACCTCTTGGCAAATCATTACAACCTAAATGCAAATATATCACAGATAAGCTTACATCTACATACCTTAACAATCTAGTCTTAATATCTAACACTTTCCCCCCTCGGCAACAGTCAAACAGGGCCCCGTTCAGAACGCACTGCTTGGCTGCGTACTTGAAGTGGGAGTCCCCCAGCAGTAGAACGCCTTGGAACGGCAGGGGCGGCGAGGTAGTGTCGGTCTGTGTGGAGGTGGAGCTACGTGTGGGAGCTGGGACTGGCTGAGGGTCCTCGACAGCAGCCAACTCTGCCAGTAGACTCGAGTCGTCAGCAGAGCGTCGCCTCCGGCGTGACTGCGTCTCTGCTCTCCTCAGTTCTGCTCGCAGGCATTTGAGGTCAGCCTCCAACACTTCAACTGTAGTTAGGAGTTGGTTCCGTTCCATTGCTAAGGTTTGCATCTTCACCTGGCTCTCGTGCATGAGTCTGTCCGTGTCTAGATGTTCGCTGACTCTCTCCCGCAGATGTGCATTTTCAGCTTTGCAAGCAACTAGTTGTGTGTTCAGGCTGGTAATATCAGTGTCGTAGAGTTCTTCTAGCTCACAACAAGCTACCGACTTGTCTTTCATGCTGAAGTCCAAGTCCATGCACCGATTTTCTGCTAAAGTCAAGTCATTTTGAAGAGAGTCAACTTTCTCTTCTAGCTCGGTATTTTTCTTGAGGTCATTTAATTTACCCATCAAGAGAGTAACGTGGGGAATCAGCTTCTCAATGGAGTCCACCCCAAACGTTGCAGCAGCTTTTTTTAGCTCGCAGTAGAAGTTTGCAGCCATGTCAATAACTTGTTGGTCGATGAAGAATAGGCCATCAGTTATACTGAGCAGCTCACTAGATCGAGTTATTGGAGGCATTTTAGTCACAGATAAATACAGCTAATTTAATTTACTAATTAATAAATAGTCACAATTAAAATAATTTAAAACTAAATTAAATAATTTAACATTCAACAATTAAACTAGCAACAACCACAAACACTTATTACAATAAAAATATGACTAGTGATATAATTTAACAAAATATAATTTAATACAATTATTCCGTCATTAGAGTTCCTAAAGATGGGAAGTACTTGATATGTACAATTTTATTTTACAGGCATAAGTTTATCAATAACACTTACAAAATGCTTACTAAATTTACTAGCAACCACTGACAAGTCTGTTAAAAGAGACCCATCGGTATCTATTACACTAAAGTTACATTGCTTATCATTACTTACACCGACTTCCTTATTTATTACAAACCATGCTGCCTTTGATCTACTTTTAGAAGAACCTATATATATTATAATACATTCTCTTTGCTTTTTTAACAACTTTTTTGAAAATTGCCTTGTATTTTTAACATAGCTAATAAATTCCTTATGTTTTGAATTTTTTGCCATAAAATGAAGTTCCCTTTTTTTGTAGAAGACATTTTTATTCCGTTTGTACTCCAAAGCATGGAAGCAGCGCTGTATCTACATCTAATAAGCGTTTCAGGGAAACAGTGATTATAGTTTATCGTAAATGATTTTTAAACAGGATGCATAATTTTTGTCTACTGAAAGATCTGGATTTAAATTCCAGTTCATGTTACTTAAAAAATCACTAAAAAGTGAAATACTTTCATCATCATAAAGCCTTTTTCTTTTTATATTGTTATTATATATTATAATGATTGGTCGGTAGCGTAGTTGGTTCAATCCCAGCTTCATGTGCTAAAGGTTCTCAGTTCGATCCCAATCAGAGTCATAATATATTTTGAGAAGGATCAGCTAATAACCACCGGCTGTTCATTTGTCATTGGGCTATTAATTAATGACACTTTCTAAGGAATGGTCGGCCTTGGTTTGTAACAATGACTACATTCGCTCATCTACACTCATTCGAAATCCATATTCGCCCATATCTTGACGATCGGCGTCTTATGAATAAATAAAAAAGTAAAAAATATATAAAGTTTTGTTTATTTCTTTCCTTGCAAACAATGCCCTATGATCAGAAAACCCAAGATCATATTTAAAATAACCAATTGGTGAACAGCTGTAACTAGTAAATATGTTATCAATACAGGTAATAGAGTTATTAGGTACTCTAGTTTGTGTAAAAACAATTAACTTTAATCCATGTTAAAAGAAAATATTTTTCAAAGAATGCATGTAAGTATCACTCTTAAAAACATCAATGTTAGTGTCAGATAAGATAATAACTCTTTTACCTGGTTTTAGCAGTTTAATAAAAGAACTTGGTTTATTTACAAATAGCTGCGGAGATGGAGGAGGTGTCGTATAGATAGAAGCAACAATAATATTATGATCTAACAGCTTAACAAAACATCCTTCAAAGTTAAAATCCTCACATAGGTAGTTAAACTTATTAATAACAGTAAACTTAATACAGTTTTTAATAAACAGACACGAGCCACCTCTAACTCTATCTTTACGAGTATGATTTGCTGCCTGTGTATAACCCTCTAGTGTATTTAAAATTGACACATAATTTACATTCAACCAATGCTCATTTAAAGATAATAGAGATACACAATTATTATATTCATTAAGGAAAAGTTGCAATTCTTCTTTAGTACGAATAAAATCTTGAATATTCAAAAACATAACAAATTAATAGTATTCTTCTTACTTTTACGATTTTTACAACGTTGCTCAAAAAGTAAATGCTCTATAATAAATTGTGAATTAAATTGCTACTATAATGCATTTGAGGAGATAAAACATTTTTTCTAAAAAAAACTGTGCTATCATTATCTTATACATCATCATCATCAGTTGTACGCTCAGATAATGGAGGAATTGCTATTGTGTAATGAACCACTTGGAGTTTCACTGTTAAATTGAACTGAACATGACTTCAATGACTCACCAAACAACACAGACTCACATACACTAGTATTCACATCATTGCCTAAAAGACGATCAACGTTGAGGGGGGAACTGACAGCTGCTATAGACGTATTTCTTCTTTGGCAGGATTCAGGGAAAGGCCAACCACACCAGGGTGATGATTCAGATGCCAAAGTTGTCTCAAAAACCTTTATCGGTAAAGAAGCAGTAGACTTAGAAGAAAATTTTTCAGACGCATCGCCAACTACAGACAATAGCTTCCTAATTTAAACCAAGAACTCCTGATGGTTCAAACCATTGTGCATGGTTCTTACTGAGTGCTCATTATCAGTTACAAACATTATCTTGGCTCCAGTTTCTTGGTGCAACTGAATAATTCTATCAATAAAATGGTTTAAAGGAATGCGGTCTCTTACAACACCCATTGGAGAACAGATCAGACAGTTAAATCTCCTTATTTTAAAATCTTTGATCAATTGATCAATACTGCGTCATAATATTCTTAAGTCGGCTTTTCATAGAAGTATAATTTAGTAATAAGGCTATAGGCTCCATTTCCATTATTAATATGTTGTAAGGCCAAATGATCAGAAATGCAGTCCCACACTGTAGGCTTAGCAAATTCTTTTTTGAACTTGATTGCAACGCTCGCAGACATATTCCTTGCATGGCCAAGATCACCAGAAATACAATGGGAAAATGCAACTGATCCCTTATGGTGAAATGCCTTGAATATTTTCGTAATGTCTTCTTCAATGACATCAATATCGGACTGTGTTGTAGAGTTTAAGTAGATTGTTGTTTTTCTTCTTAATTTTTCCTCATTCCAGTTAGTTGTTTATCAGATGAAGGTGTGTTACCCTTTATAGGTACCTGTATTTTGGGTTTACTTTTCAAATATGATCTTGTTTTAATAACTGAGCTATATATTTTATAATATGGGTTTTCCACAGCGGTTTTATTCAGAACCATTTTATTTATTTATTTATTTTTTATTTTAAATTAATACGTATAGTGTTATGAGAAAAAGGAGGAATGGAGTAAATAATAATTATTAATTTTTAATTGTGTTAATCATTGTTGTTAATTCATAAAATTATGTTAATCCTTGAAATATTTCAATTGCTATATGCAGCAGATATTAAATTAGTTTATTTGTGCATAAAACAATAAAACATACAACAATGATTGCAATTTATTTTTATTGTGATGCAGACAGCTCAGTACTGTAGTTTTAAACTGTCAGATGATTTCAACTGGATAATTACAGTTGGTTAATTCAAAGTTCTGTTTAACAACAATTAGTCTGTCTAAACAGGAAGACTGAGGTGTTCAAGAAGGAATCTGTATCCTGTAGTTCATCTATTTTTTAAATTGTCAGTAGTCCTTACAACTTGATTTTATGTTCAGTATTAAGTTTTATAGTGTTATTCATAAAATGCACCTATTTCTATAGCTATAAAGCTGTGTATTACAAGTGTAGCAAACCATGTGCTTTTTAAAAATGTAAGTAGGTTACAAAATGTAAGTAATATTTAACTGAATTTTTTATTATTAAGTTGTTTTGCAGATATACAAATAAAAAAATATACTTATCAAAAATATTCTAAACTCTCCCACACAATATAAAACTATTAATTTAGGCACTACTTAAAAAAATAAAGAGATGACTTATTTCTGTGTATGATACTAATCACCATTCCATCCATCACCCTTCGCATTTAATTATATTTAATCCTACCATTCATATGTTAACCATCTACAGTAGTATTTGCCACTTGGTTTTATGTGCAAGGTACCATTCATTGCATTTTCAGAACAAAATTATTGTATTTGTCCCGCCGTCTAACATAATATGCAATTGTTCTTATTAGTCCAGGAAACCATTTAATATTTTGACGGAAAAACTATTGTATCAATATCATATTTGTTGTACTAGGTGAGGAAGAAAACATTGATTGACTTATTAAATCATTTTCAACTCTCTTTAGTTAACTACTAAATAAATCAAAACCCAGTAATCATATAACAAAAAATAACCATAACAATAAATAAAAGCAAAAAATATGTGATACAAGTCAGCACAATAACTACGTTTTGTGCGAGCACGTAGCTGATTAAGATGATGGCGTCAGTTGGGAATGAGTCACAAGTGAATGCATTTGGTTGGGTCAATTACAGTATCATAAACATGTAGCCAGAATTGTACGGTGTTCTTTATGTCTACTTAAAATAGGGGGGGGGGGTTTAATGTATTAAATTCTGTTATTGTATATAACTGTACTACTTTGTTTTTGAAATTTGTTAATGATGGAGTATCAGATGAGGGAGACAAAGGTAGTTGGACATTTGCCATCATTACGTGAAAAATAACAATCACGACGTTTCGATTTGGTAAAACCCAAACCTTTTTCAAGTGCTAAAAACTAAATTACATCTACACAAACATGTTATAAAACTATGTTCTTAAACTAATAAACTTATCTACTTTAAAAATTATCTACATTTTAACCTAGATCCTAGAATGGAGTACAACAAAATGAACTTCTACTAAATATAAAAAATATTAACAGGGTTAAATTAATATAGCCAATTAGGCGCTGTCAAGGTCACGATATCAACGAAAAATGTAAAACACAATAAAATTAATATTCAAATCAGACTGAAATAAGATTACATTAACTAATCATAAATATATGGTACCTGAAAAACACAATTAATTTAAAATAACATTCAACACGCACAAAAAATTATATATATATATGACTCGAAAGGACTGAGACTACTATTAAAATTACATTTTAACCTGAAAAGACAACAATTATTAGGAATAAAACAATACCATAATCAAAAATTACAAAATATTTTTTTTTTTGTATACACGATATTTTTCGTTGATATCGTGACCTTGACAGCGCCTAATTGGCTATATTAATTTAACCCTGTTAATATTTTTTATATTTAGTAGAAGTTCATTTTGTTGTACTCCATTCTAGGATCTAGGTTAAAATGTAGATAAGTTTTAAAGTAGATAAGTTTATTAGTTTAAGAATATAGTTTTATAACATGTTTGTGTAGATGCAATTTAGTTTTTAGCACTTGAAAAAGGTTTGGGTTTTGCCAAATCGAAACGTCGTGATTGTTATTTTTCACGTAATGATGGCAAATGTCCAACTACCTTTGTCTCCCTTAACTGTACTAGTTTATTTATTCTTAAGACGCCGATCGTCAAGATATGGGTGAATATGGATTTCGAGTGAGTGTAGATGAGCGAATGTAGTCATTGTTACAAACTAAGGCCGACTATTCCTTAGAAAGTGTCCGTTAATTAATAGCCCAATGACAAATGAACAGCCAATGGTTATCAGCTGATCTCTCTCAAAATTTATTATGACTGATTGGGATCGAACTGAGAACCTTTAGCTTATGAAGCTGGGATTTAACCAACTGAGCTACCGACTAGCTGTACCTGCTCGCTTTGCCGGTCATAAAATTGATTTAAATATATAATTTAAATGTGCAGCAAGCTTTTAGTTTACAATGTATCCAAATTTATATCCAATTTACAACAGCTGATGCTATCTATAATTTACTATTGTACTCAATTATTTTTAATTTTAACCTTTCAAGTGCCATTTATACAATGCCTATTTTCCATTTAGCGCTATCAAAATAAAATTTTGTAGTTGCTCTTTTTTTATTGTTCTGTACAGGAAAATAAAAGATATGATAACATTTTGAAACTTTTATTAGCTTACTTTATCTTTTTTCCTTATATATGAATATGTAAAAATAAGCAAACTTTTACTTGAAAGTAAAAGTCACAACTTTCACTTATTTATAATGATACGTGACCGATTATTAAAGAAAATCAACTGAAACTAAAACAATATATCTTGTAGAACAACAATAAAACAAAATAACAACTGTATGTAGTCAAAAAAACGTGCTTAAAAGACAAAATAATGAGAGACGATATGAAAGATGTGATAAGAAAGAGAAACTGACTGGTGCAGAACAGTGCTGCCAACCACCCAGTGCTGTGAATGTTTTAAAATGAAACTTAAATAAATATAAATGTTTCACGAATTCAAATGTGACGGTTTATTTTTTACCTCACCAATTTTTTTGTATTTATTGACATTTATCTACTGGGGGAGGGGCAATCTTTGCCCCTCCTGAAAAAATTTGTGGTTCCGACCCTGCCTAATGTTGATTTAGATTGTAGGCTTACAGTGTTTACTAATAGCAATACAGACTTGCAAGAAAGTTCCAACTCTGATGACAACCCAGCCTACACGCAGTTGCCTACAACTTCTTCTCAGACTAGGCCTACACATCGACCTAAGGGAAGACTTAAGATTGAATAAAGTAGCTGTGTCTGGTCCTTAAAATCAAGTAAGTGTTGACGAATCAGATTGGATTGAGGTGACTGAAGGAAACGACAATGACCCAGGTAATGGACAAAATTTACAATTTAGTGAGTTAACAGGGATAAAACATGCTCCCCCCCCTAGGAACAGCACCAATAACCTATTTTAGATTGTTCTTTACCACTGCAATTTTAGAAATATTTGTTAGATATACAAATTTATATGCCCAGAAATTCATTGATGCAAACTTACTGTTAAGTCTGCAATGAGAGTTAATAATATCAAAGGACCACCCCAAAGGAATGTAGTGGAAGAACATTTAAAAAAGCGGTGAACTTAATACAGCGGCAAAACAGGCAGAAAAGACCGTTCTGTGAAGTATTTACCTAACTCCCCCACTAGATGTAAATTTCCTCAAACAAAAGGGATGAGAACCAATTGAAGAGCTTTGGGGAGGAAGGAAACGTAACAACATCACCAAAATCTGTAAATTGCAGAAAATATGTCGATCCCACTCGACATGAAAAGATCTTGTTGTAACAAATATTGGTTATTTTATTTAGTGAGATAGAACATCAGCAAACTAATTCCTGGCCTAGTGTCCTTATTTTATTTGTAATGGGAAAAATATTTTTATTTGAGGGGCTAATATTCTAAATTTTTATGAAAAAACAGCAACATTTTGATAAACATTTTATAGAGTTAGAATTAATTTTCTAATGTAAGTACTTTTTCAAATATTTTAATTTTTCTAAAAAAGGACAAATGTACACAATAACTCTGAAGTGAGAGGAAAATGCTGTCATGGGACATTACAAAGCTTATGAGTAAAAACTACACTTAATAAACAATCCTTCTGAGCACAAAGTGTAAGATGATTTCAATTTATATATCTGTAAATCCATAATGTTACACATTCACCTTGTAGGCGCCACATACTGAGCCTAGTTATAATTGAAATCTGTCATTTAACTTGTTACAAAGACATATCTTTAAAATATGCAAAAAAAAAAAAAATTCTGACCTGTCCACAGTCAATTTCTGCGACAAATTTACGTGCTGTGGCTCCATTCTTGGTAAAGATGGCTGTGCCATTGCCGTAAGGGTTGCGGTTTATGATACTGATTGCTTCATCCATGGTGTCTACTGATAAACAGACCAACACTGGCCCAAAAATTTCTTGCTTGTAACATTTCATGGATGGCTGTAACAAAAACAACATGACAAATACCATAGTTTAAAGGTGTTTGATCGAAAATTGGTTTTGAAAATTTTTGAATAAAATTGTAGTATCCATGTAAGTAATAAATGTGTTACAGGAAACAATTCTACAACATTTTTTTATAGAGATATGGCTGCCCAAAGTGACTAATTTAGCCTTTTTGGTGCATAACTCATGAACAAACTATGTGATATAATTTATTAACATTTTGAGAATATAGTGGAAAAAAGTACTCAACTTAGTATATAATAAATCTAAAAAAAAATATTTTTTTAAGTGTTGCCAATTATTTTTCTATAAATAATATTTGTCCAAATTTTGAGTTGAAATTTGTACAGTCATCTTTGGCTAAAAAAGTAGATTAATAATATATGTAAAATTTGTTGCTAGAGTTTACTATAAATATGGGAGTCTAATTTGCAGGACAGGTCAGGCAGGAGCTATGAGGGGAGAGAGGGGAGGAATTCTCCCACTCCCACAGCAAGTATTCACATTGCTTGTTTGTTAGTTAGGCAGGGTCTTTACTACTCTTAGTGGCAGTTGTGATAAAATCTAGAACAAAATTCCTTAGAGCGCTAAAGTGGGTGCCCGGACGAACACCCTTAAAGGGAGAGATAGGATATCTACTAACTTACTAGAGAAAATAAGTCAAAAATAATAACATAAGTTACAAATTCTTCAAGTTTGACTGTCCTGATGTTATTGAACATGAGTTTGGTGCCTTTAGTCTACAATACAGTGAGCTAACTGTTGAATACAACCTTCTCTTGTGGGGTTTCAGTGTAATTGTAACACAAATTTAATATTGCTGATTTGAGAAGAATAGCATGGGGGCACTTGGGCAAAGAAGAAATGAAATCTCTGGCAAGAAGTTATTTTTGAAGGTCTGGTATTGATAATGATATTGAGTCGTTGGTAATCAGTTGCTCACTTTGCCTTGACAAAAGATATCCGGTAAAAAGCATTTAACATGTGTGAGAATATCATAAACAATCTTGGCAAAGAATTCATTAAGAATTCTTGGGTCCTTTAAATTAAAAACTTTATTTAATTATTATTGATGACCACAGCAAAAGTTTTGAAGAGAAGGAAACAACTGCACCTTCCCCAAACAATCCATTAGCAAATTTGTGCCTTTGTTAACTAGGTTCGGTTCACCACAACACACTGTGACTGACTGATAATGGTTCACCTCTCTCCGTCTACTGACCAACTTATCTGTACAAGGACCAATAAAATCAAACAACCTGAATAATAAACAGTTCCAAGAGATCTGTATGGAGGGATATGTGAGAATGGTTCCTTGAATTATGTTTATTTAAGGGATCTAACAAGGCAGATATAATTTGTGTGTGTGTGTGTGATTTTCTTAATAGCCCAACAAAATTACCAGAGAAGACAAGTCATTTAACACAATACAAAGGAAAGCACAGACAGAAAACATTGCACAAATTTTAAGTACAGAAATACCTTCATCAGGCGATGAGAGTTACCATTAATTACTACACACTACTTGAACCTTTGCTTACCTTAACATTAGTCAGGATAGTTGGACCAATGAAGTTGCCTTTCTCGTAGCCTGGAACAACAAGGCCCCGACCATCTAGTAACAGGGAGGCTCCCTCATCCACTCCTGACTGTATTAGACCTAGGATTCTTTGCTTCGCCTGCGGTGAGATGACAGGACCCAGGTCTGTGTTTGGCTCGTGTCCTGACAACAACCAATAATGTTTAGCTATATCCAACTTTATATATAGACTGAACCACTGTAAATTTGATAACAATCTTTTCAGTTGTAATTTTGATGTAATCATTTGCTCAAGAAAATTCAACTCTACAACTAAATCATGAAGGTCTATAATCACTTCCTTAAAGTACTTCAATGTGTTAGAAATTGATCATTCAAAGGGGTTTGTATTTTAGAAGAGGTAGAAAAGATAATGAACCATAATGATCTCCTACCCGCATTAACTTTGAGCTTGGCCGCTCTCTCCTTGAGATCCGGCAGCCAGGAGTTTGCTTCACCTACAAACACAGCTGTACTAAGAGCCATGCATCGTTGGCCTGCTGCACCAAAGGCTGCTCCTGCCAATTGATTAAGGGTAAGTTCTTTGTTAGCATCAGCCATCACCACCCCGTGGTTCTTGGCTCCCATGTTGCACTGCATGCGCTTGCCGCTGGCTGCACCTCTCTTGTAAATGTGCTCTCCCTATAATAAAATTCAATGTATCATACAAAAAGGTATGATAATATTTTAGAGACACTATGAACTTACTACAGAAGCCATAGCATCATATAGTAATTTCCCTTTGTTATTGATTTGTATTCTTTCTTAGCTATATTATTATAAATTATGAGAATTTACTAAAGATATAAAAAAGTTTCAAATATTTGATCAAATCCTTTTAATTGGATATTTACATTAATTAATATGCAAGATAATAAATCTCCAAAAAGTAAGGAAAGCCGAGAGTTTAGTAACAGCTAATTTTACATTACAAGGTTGATAAATTATAAATAAGCCGACTTATTTCTTACAGTCTCAACCTTGTATATTCAACAAGAAGTGATTCATCATACAAATACACTACATCTCCCAACAGAAAAAGATGAACACACCTCTAAAATAAGGTGACCATATTTGTAATGACCTCAAAGCGGGACAAACATTAGGAGGGTCAGGGGGTCCCCCCCAACCATGTTAAAGGTATTTTCAAAAATTGACAGAACTAAACATCCTAAACTCATTATTTTATCTATTTTTGCACTTAAATTCACAGAAATAAGCATAGGAAAGACTGACTGTTCAGGTAGTAAAAGTAACACAATTACACTAATCGGAACATCAGTTAAATTAATTTATTAATAATGAAACAAACAAAAATACACATTTAACAATTGAAAATATTGTAAGTTACACAGAAAAATCAACTGAATGAAGTTTACTGTCCGAGAATAATTGGAATACTACGTAGACAAGTTTGTGAAACATCTTTAACTAGACTTGTAAAAAGGTTAATTGGCAAATTGGTAAAGTTTAAATTTTCAATGCAATCTCAACACATTTCAATATGAAAACAAAAGTACAGTATGTCCACTAGCTTACACGTTCACTCATGGGCATACTTTTTTGATGAATGTATGTCTTTAAGGAGAGCTGGTTCTCCTTTTATTTTGTCATGAAACTTATCACAAGTTAGTCCAACATTGTACTTCAGCATAAGCATTGCTCTTAAAGTTGGAACGTTCAATTGAGATTTATTTTCAGTCCATATATTGTTCATGTCAGTAAACACCGATCTGGTCGCTACAACTTCGGCCAGGACGAAAACCAGCCTGCTCAACTGCAACATTAGAATCAAGAATGGGTGATATTCTATTGTATAGCAGCCTTTCAAGCACCTTATAACAAACGCTAAGAAGAGATATTGGGCGATAACTTTCAACTCATTCAGGGTCTTTTCAAGGTTTCAGAAAAGCTACTACTTTTGATCGCTTGAATGCTTTTGGCAAATTGCATGTAGCTAATATCTTATTGTAGACTGCTTGAAGCCATTGTTTAACTTTGCTACCAGCATGAAACAGAAATTTCGGAAAGATACCGTCAATACCGGCTGCTTTCCCTGCTGGTATAGAGGAAATCGCCCTGTCTATCTCTTCCTCTGTGAAATTTTCGGAGACTTCCAGAGGTGCCATTTGACTCTTTTTTATTTCACTCAGCTTGTAAAGCACATGTTTGTCTGAAGGTTGGCGAGCTGAGTTTGATAAGCTGACTATCCATTTAACTATATCAGAAGCCTTTGGTGAAGCACTTCTCTTTGATTTGGAGATTTACGAGTAGAGAGATTCCTTAAAAGTGATCACGCTTTTCTACTCTATGGGTAAAGTTTATATCTTCAACAGTTTTCACCCATTTTTCTCTTCTGGCACTGTCTAGAGAGTGCAGCAGCAGATTAGCCGTATTATAGTTTTGGTAGCAATCAACTCCTTGTAAAGGTCATTTGATTCCTTACTCCATCTTGGTATATACTCCTTTATGTATCCTCTTGGTATGCAATCATTAGCAATTGACGAGACAAGATTTGTAAAACGATCGTAATTTCTTATTGTAAAAGGAATGAACCTGATGCTTTCATCAAGCCTCCCAGTGTGCTTTATTAAAATTCCATCTAGGCCGTGCAAAAGATCAAATTTGGATCCCCAATGAAACCAGTACTGGCCTTTGTTGAGAGTGGGGAAAAGCATCAAGAACTTTCCTAATTAGTTTTGGGCTTGATGATTGTTCACATGAGCAAAAGCTTAAGTCGGGAGAGTAACCTCAACACCAACGTGCTGAATAAAAAGTGGCTGAATCTTTAGCATCAAAGATCAGGAAAAGGTTGTTCATTTCAGCCCAGTCAGCAAGCTTTCTGCCATTCTCATTGTCGGTGTTGTAGCCCCATTGGCTATGGTGACTGTTAAAGTCCCCCACATAGAGGACAGGATGTTTAAAACTTGACAAAATCCTATTGTCAGGCCATTGGATGTTAGGAGGTTTATAAACATTGACTATTGTGGTGTCTGACACTTGAATTGCCAAGACAAAGATCTCACCATCATAGCTCTTGTAACTGACACACTGTCAATGTCATGCTTCATGTAAGTTGCAATACCATAAACCCTATGCCCTATAGCATCAACAAGTCTGTATCCAGGAATATTGCATCTTGCACTATTATTATCTTCAATGTGGGTCTCTTGGAGTGCAAGGATATCAACATTGTTTTCATGAAGGACATGTTTAAAACAGGATGTTAATTTAAAATTAGCTTGGTCCTCAAAAGGGCCTTTTTTGTTTCGTGTGGTATCTGCCATAGCTGGGAGATCACAAATATGTGACAGTCCAGCTACCAGATTTGTTGCTTGTTTAGAACTACCCAGGGGATACATAAAGCTTGAAGATTTGTTGTGGACACGAACAACATCATCCCCTCTCCTCAGCAATACAACTGTGCAGTAGTTCGGTGAATTTGTGATGATGAGACCATTTCTTAAAGTCCTTGAAAGCCCTTCTTCTTTAAAAACTATCTCCACTGGTACACCAGTTTGATAGTAAAATTATATAATATTTCTTTCAAATATTTGTGGGGGAATCTGATCTCTCACACATCTCATCGGTGAACAGATCAATTTTTCAAACTTTCTGGCCTGAAAATCAAGAGTAAGATGATTGAAAGCTCTATTGTAGCCCTGCACAGTAAGGTTATCAAAGTAGCATAGTTTAGTAACAAGCCCATATATTGCAGCATGATTATTTCCTTTTTGAAGGGTTAAAATCTCACTCACACAGTCCAAAGTTTTAGGTCGTCCAAAATACCTCTAATACGTCTTTCTCAACTATGCAACTGGATTTGATGCATTTTTATGAGTCAAATTACGGACACTGGACTCATTTCCCCTACGAGTCACATTTTTGCAGTGTAATTGCGGAGTGATTCTCTTGATGTATCAGCTGTCAGGTTGAGTGGAACTAATGCCTTAGAAGACATCAATTTCCTTACCCACACGTTTCTTACCCCTCTTATTCAGATGCAAACCGTATTTGTATGATACTTACTTTAAAAAAGATATATGTTAAGGATTTGGACATGAGCATGTTCATAGGATAAATCTCTTATAATTGAGTTAGCTCTCTTTATCAATTCATTTTCAGGACTTTGTGTATCAAAGTTGTGTCTATAGGGTACAGTTGAAAAAATAAGATTGGTATGGTTAAAGTATAGTAGATGAATTTTTAAGTGCCATGAAAAATCCTTGAAAAATGCCTCACTATCAACTGACAATTTGTTAGGGACATTATTGGTCCCTCCAATAATGACAACATAACTCCTTCTTTCAGAGTAACTGGAAATTATGTGAATCTATGATGGAACTTAATATAGGCTGCAATGGAGCACCTGGCTGACAATAATTAAGTATTTTAAATTTACTATTGCTTATATGGGGGAAGTGTGAATGAAGATCTCTTCTCTGATATCACTGGCAACGATTAATTTCTTATTAATATTCTTCAATGATGATGGCTGGTTTCGGACGTGTAGATTGTTTTTCCTTGTATAAGACTGCTTCTGTTTTGGGATACTCTTCGATGACACAGTTTGTAAGTTATTGTTCACAGCATTATCACTGCATTCTTTATATGTTAGTTTCTGTAAAACAAGAAATATACTCTTTGAAGGTTCAGTTGGCATAGGGTCAGTTACTGTGACAACTGACAACAGCTATTGAAATTAGTAATTAGATACCTGATATATCATAAATATAAGTTTCTTGATTAGCATGTTACATGTTGGTATATAACATATAACTTAACATGTACGTCTCACAACACTATAATGACTAGATGTTGAGTCAAATATTTATATGGTGATCGATTTCGTCCATCTATGTGGACATCTTCGGACCGACAGTCGGTCCGAAGATGTCCACATAGATGGACGAAATCGATCACCATATAAATATTTGACTCAACATCTAGTCATTATAGTGTTGTGAGACGTACATGTTAAGTTATATATCATAAATAAAAAATAAATTATGTATGAAAAACTACCCATGTCTTAAGTTATAAAATTATTGCATGAAAAACTACCCATGTCTTAAGTTATAAAATTATTGTATTTCACAAATTATGTTTAATCACAATAACCTCAGTTTTGATATTGCCAACAGCTATCTATTGGCACAGACGTGAAACTACTATGTTAAAAGTCAATAGTCACATTCTTCATTAAATGAAGTACAGTAGAGTGTTAAATCAATCAAATGTACATAAATACAGATATCAAGTAATTTACATTGTTGAAATTATATCTGATTAATTCTTCGGGTGGTCATCCCAAAAGTATGATCTCCTCCAAGGTTTAAATTGGATAGTCAACTAAATATTTTCAGAAATTATTCTTGAACTAGGGGACATCCCTGCACACTTTACATGCCAACCCTGTCACTTGCTGCACTCGTTACACCTTGGCCGTTTACTACAAATACTGTAATAGAGAATGGCAAAAATATGGCACAAAAGGGAAATTATGGGCAAAAGGAAGATGAGTGGGGAGAACACGCAAGAAATTGATGGATGTCATAATGGAGGACATAACGCTTAAAGGAAAACAGCTGCAGCAGGTGGAGAAAGAAAAAAATCTACGTGAACTGGGGAATATTTAGGAGGCTTGTCATCACACCCAGGAGATTCTAGTTGCTAAATTGACGATCATGATGATGTTAGGATGTGCTAGTTTCTTTATTGAAACCAAAATAACCTATAAGCAATGGTGTACTGTACATATAGCACAGAATCAATACTATATCAATTTAAAAACTGTTTATATAAATTTGAACCCAATCAACAAATTAAATTTAGTCTAGGTACTTACAGCTTGGTCAGAGCCAACAAAGGATATTGCTCGGATGTCTGGGTGGTCACAAATGAAGTCTACAGCCTCGTGGGCACCGTGAATGACATTAACTACTCCCGGTGGACAGCCTGCCTCTGACAACATCTCCACAAGCATCATGCATGCTCCTGGGTCTCGCTCTGATGGCTGTAACATTAATAAGACTATTTATATGAATTTTTGTATGCATTGGTTATAAATGATTAAGTACAATCATGTCTATAAACCTTTACATTTACATTTCAAAACAGTTAATCAATCTACATGCTTTGCTTTAGTTTTATAAAACTATCTATACACTTTCTGTTTGATGATAAAAATATTCACACTAAATATTGTTTAAGTTTTATAATTATCTATCCTAGCATTTTCATGTTTTATAAGTTTTTATTTTTCTACCAGTTTCTTTTTTCTTCTTTTCAATCATTCCTTAAATCAAGATATTCTTCATACATTTCCAGCTTCTCTCATTTATATTAACATTTTATGACAAATTGAAATATTTTCAATGACTCTAAAAGACCTAATAGCATCATCCACTCTTCTCTGTGTAACAAAGCTTTGATCATGTAAGTTTTCAAAAAAATCTTTGTTTACAAAAAAAAAAAAAAAAACACTTTCTTCCGTTATATTGAAAAAGGGTGTGCAAGTACTCGAAACTTGTATGCGAGTTTGATCGAGTAGTTTTATTTCACAAAATATTAGATTTACATCTTAATTTAGTTTTAAGAGTAAACAGTTTTATAAGTTATGAATGAAAACTGTACGCTTCCTTGTGTTTTATTTTACCCTTAATCATATGTTAACAGTTTGGTATGCGTAATTATGAAGTAAACAATACGCCTAAGGATAGGTAGTACACGACGACATTCAAATGAACTAATCAAAGTAGTGAACGAGTTCATTCATTATGACTTGAACTAGTTCAATTCAAAGTGAACAACAGAACTGGGAAGGTAGCGATCACAGTGTTGGTTGATCGAGTCTACTAGTCACTTGCAACCTAACTTAAAATAACGTGAATAAAATATAAGTGCTGATTTAGTGTCTTTATGGCCCAAGAAAGGGGACCAGAGATCCAGATCAAGATGCTCAAAAAGACCTATTACCGACAAAAATCTAATGGTCTATACGCCATGTAAAATTTGCCTATTTTCGTCAAATCAATAATAACGTCCAATCAAAAGAGTCCCGAGAACGGGTCACTTGACTGGCTTGAACCGATTGATCCGGATCACTTCCTAAAGAACCGAACTTCTCATCTTTTCTAGGCGAAATTCCATCTCCTTTATGTTGTTTGTACAAGAAAACGTTCAGCTCCTTTTTGGAACTGAAATTATCGCATATTTCTTACAAGACGATTGAGGTCTATTTGGTTTTTTTAATCCGAGCAGGGAATCGTCCAATGATTTGATGGAAGAAAATATCATACTTCATATAAATATGGTAATGGCGTTCTAGCAGCGAGTGACATTTATTGATTATTCACGTAAATCAATAAAAACGTTATTGATTTATTTTCCGTAAAAAAAAAAAAATATAGATAGATATATCTGAGGCGAACGTCTATTAATTATTATTCTGCAAACACCTTAGATCGCCAAAACTATGTGTAACATTTGCCCATACGATATCTTTGTCTGTATAAATTGTTGAACAGTTTCGTGACTAGGTTAGACGATAGCACAATCAATCCAATTGAGGGAGAAACATGTTGTTGGAAGACCTTTCCTTGGAGGCTCTTGTCAGAGGCGAGAGAATCCTTTCGAATGCGGAGAGACGTCAAGCTTGGTAAGAGAAGCACGGTGCAAGGAACAAGCCGCCATGTATGTCTGGCACCTCATGTGGCCAAGTTGACAAGGCTGAGGTCCTTTTGGGCCTGAAGAAGCAAAACCAGCTGAACAATGATGACTAGGTGGTTGTTGGGAGCACTCAAAACCCCAATGGCCTATTCCTAGTGATCATGGTTGATGAAGACTCCCTTAGGAGACTGAATGCCCTCTCGATGCGGCCCTTTCTGGGGCTGGAAAGGATAACATTCAAGCCTAAGGGGGGACCCAAGCCCCCACAGAAGTAATGGCAGTTCTACAGCTCAACCTTCTTCACTCCAGAGCAGCCACAGCTACGCTCTGCCAGAAGATTCTCTCCGATGACGTAAAAGTGGCCCTGATTCAGAAGTAATGGATTGTTGAAATGAAAGTGATGTGGCTCGGCACTGCTAGAGGTATTTTGGTGAATTATATTAGCTGTAATAACCCTGGAGCTTGTATCTTCATCAGAAGGAACATTAAATTTCTAAAACTGACCGGTCTTTGTTCCAGGGACATGGCTGTCACTGAGGTATACAAGTGACCGAAACGTCAGAATCTTGTTGGCATCAGTATAGACAATAGACAATAGACAAATTTCTTTATTCATTTCAAAATATTGGTACATAAGTACATTGAATAGTGTCACTTTTAATAATATTCCTTAGGCTAAATTGTTTACAGATGTCTTTTTGTAAAATTAGGAACAAGGCAATTCCAAAGATATATCAATTTCTTCCAAAGAATACAATGCTAAGTCTGCTAAATATTTCTTTAATTTTATTTTAAATTTATTACAATCAATTTCCTTTTTTATGTTTTCTGGAATTTTTCCTAAGAATTTGAGTCCTGCGTATGTAGTTTTATTTTTAAATAATTCTAATCTATGAGACTGAGAAAATATACCTGCCCTACGACTCCGAGGAGCTCCCTCCGTCCCCTATGTTGAAGAGGATCATAGACCACAGAGTGATGCACCAACGACACCTGGTGGCAGGGTTGGATGCCAATGCCCATCGCACTGCATGGGGGAGCACCAACATAAATGCTAGAGATGAGTCATTGATAAGACTATGTAACTGAAGCTAATTTAGTGATATTGAATTGGGGCCGCAAGCTCACTTTCCAAAAGAGGAGGGGGTTATGTTTGCGAACAGAGGTCCTTGACATAACCGTAGCAAGCTGTCATGCAGCTTGCAAAGTAGACGGTTGGACTGTACTGGACGATCCGTCCATGTCGGATCACAACTACATCTCCTTTTCGATTAGAAAGTCTCCCATTAAAGCGCAGTTCAGAAATCCTAGGAGAACTGACTGGGCTATATACCAGGAAGAGCTGAAAGCTCAATTAGACCATCCTGATCTGGGGCTTGGCGAGAAGGTAGATGGTATAGCTGACATCGTACAATCAGCTATCAAGACATCTTACTTCAAAGCATGTTCAGAGATAGAGTTAAAGTCTAACCAGAATGCATGTTGGTGGAATAGAGAGCTTGAAGCCTTGAGAAAAACCGTCCGAGGACTGCACAATGTTTGCAAACGTGTGGGCAACTGGGATAGGTACTCGAGGGCTCTCGGCGACTACAACAGAGCAATCCGCAAAGCCAAGAGAGACTCATGGAGGAACTTTTGCAGGGACATTGACAGTGTCCCAAAATGCTCTAAGATCCACGAGATCTTGGCTCGTAACCCCATTAACACTGTTGGGACAGTCTGCAAAGAAGACGGCTCCCAAACAAGACAGCCCAGAAGAGACACAGAGGTTTTACTCAATACTCACTTTTCTGGATCTACTCAGATTATACCAGCTATCCAGAATGACCCTGCAGAAAGGGCGGGGGACTCCCGGGCCTCACAGGAGGACTGGCGCTGTGCTAGATCTGTCTTTACATACCAGGGAGTACAAGCTTTCAAGTCCCCTGGTTGTGACGCCATCTTTCCTGCCTTGCTGCAGAAAGGTGAAGAAATTTTGATACCTTGGCTGCTGCGACTCTTTAGGACGAGCCTAGCCAGAGGTGTCATAAGACTATCATGGGAGGTCTCCAGGGTGATTTTCATCCCGAAGCCAGGGAAATCCTCCTTAGATACAGCAAAGGTTAACCGCCCAATCTCTTGTCTTTTCTCCTAAAAACCATGGAGAAGTTTCAGAACAGGCATGTTAGAGCCGGGTTAACATGCAATCAACCTATGCACCCCAACCAGCATGCCTACCTAGCTGGCAGATCCTGTGAGACTGCTTTACACGCATTAGTCTGCAGAATCGAACAGGCGATTTCCCTTAAAGAGATTGCTTTGACAGTGTTCCTGGACATAGAGGGAGCCTTTAATAATATGAGGATTTCCTCGATTGTGACAAAGCTGGTGTCCAAGAGCACTGAAGGAACAGTTGTACACTGGGTCGGCAACATGCTCAGCACCCGTAGAGTCCAAGCTTGTCTGTGTGGGGCGGTGAGAGAGGTACAAGGGCAAAGAAAATGTCCACAGGGGGTGTTTTGTCACCCTTCCTGTGGAACCTGGTCATGGATGATCTCACGGCACTCAACAAGCATGGAGTGTACACTCAGGGCTATGCTGACGACATAGTGATCCTAATAAGAGGTAAATACATGGTGGCATGTCTCGACCTTATGAGGAGGCCATTGTCCATGGTGGAGACATGGTGCATACTGGAGGTGCTATCTGTTTACTCCGGTAAAACCGTTATGGTACCATTCACAAATAAAAGGAACGCAGAGGTTATCAGAGTACCAAGAATCTTTGGCAACTGCATCCAGGTGTCTAAGGAAGTTAAGTATCTGGGTGTATGGCTAGATGACAAACTTACCTGGAATAGACACCTCACCCACGCCATAGACCGCTCTTGGACCACATTGATGAAGCTGAGGCGTACCTTTGGATGCACGTGGGGACTGAACCCTCAGTTGGTACATTGGCTTTATACAAGGGTTGTCAGACCAAAGCTTGAATATAGCACCATTATTTGGTGGCCTAAGTTTCAACCAGTCACTGATGTAAAAATCCTAACCAAGGTGCATCAGTTAGTTTGTTTGGGGGGCCTTAAGGCATTTAAGGGTACACCCACCGCTGCAATGGGGGTGTTGCTTAGTCTGTCCCCCCTTGATATTTTTCACGGGGGGGGGGGAGGCAAGGCTTGCGGCATATAAGCTCCAGACTAGCACACGCTGGCAAGGTCACTATGCCAGTAAGCATACTGAAATCTCTAGCATCCTAAAATCGGACATTCTAGTAATTTGTTCGAATAGGATGCCTAGACAAACTGACTTTGACAAACCCTATTGTGTCACCATTGGCGACAGAAAAGATTGGGAACAAAGTTATTGCGATCACGTGTTACACTGATGACTCACGAATCATCCTTGGGTCTGGCTACGGGGTCTATGGTGCCGGGTCAAAAACTGAGCTCAGTTGTAGCCTTGGCAAACTGGCTACGGTTTTTCAAGCGGAAGTGGCTGCCATAGCTGCCTGTGCTCAGGCAAACATAGATTTGGGCCTTATGGGAAAAACAATCTATCTGAACTCAGACAGCCAAGCGGCATTAAGGTCACTTGCGTCTTTTGACTTCATCTTGAGTCCAGTTTGGGACTGTCACTGGGTTCTTAAAAGGCTGGTGCGTTTCAATAGGGTAATCCTGTCATAGGTGCCAGATCACACCGGAATACTGGGAAACAGGAGGGCAGACCACTTTGCCAGGAGAGGCACTGAGGAATGTCTCGTTGGCCCAGAGCCGGCATGCGGAGTTATCTACAACCTCGCCAAGAGGGTTGCCTCTAGATGGGTCGCTGGCAAGTTCTAGGAAACCTGACAGGCAACACCAGGTAACAGGCAAGCACGTCCTCTCAATATGATAATAAAACTAAACATAAATAATGGTACACTGTTACTACAAGTCAAATTTGTGTCAAGTCAAGTCAAGTGAAACTTATGATTTATTTAAAAATAGTTGTTATTGTTTTGTTCTGAATACATGAGAATAAAAAAGGATATGAAAGGAAAATAATAACCCTAAAACACATTTATGTAGCAAATACTACATCATAATACTATAGAAGCAGGAGGAAATAACTAACCCACACTTTACAAGAAGAAACAATAAATTAAAAACTTATGTAAAGAATTCTTTATAAAATCACAAAAATATTCCTTTCATTGAGAGGAAATAAACGTTGCATCTAAAAGTGCACTTAATATGTGTCAAGTAGTTAGTTTGTTATAGCAGAAGGCTGTGGCAGCAACATTGTCAATCCCTCCAAATTTTGATCAATTGCTTTTTCTCCAATTTTCCAGAGAGCCTTAGCCATTTAGTTTCGGAGAATTATTAGAGAAGGGATTTCTATGTAATTATCAATCAGATGTTGATAAATTGATACAAAAACTGGACTTAAAATTTACAAACTAAAGGATATAATAAATAAATGACATAAAAATTTACTAAGAAGAGGCGGTCCTATTAGATCTCAATATGGGATATAACATTGCAGCATGTCAAGACCATAACACCAAATCAGCATAATAATGGGAAGATAACATTTCACTTCAAAAATTAACAGCGGACTCCAGAGGAGGGGATGAAAATATCTGCCACTCTCTCAGTACTTCCTACCTTTCTCGAGCAACATGCATTTCTTGCTTCTCTATAGTACTTCTACAATTCAATAAGTATTTTAATATTTGAATTACTTCTTGTAATTCAAATACTAAGTATAACTGTCGTATGGACTAGAAATACTTGATAAAAATAATAATAATTTTTATTGGAACCCTGCAAATGAAACTTGCTCTGGAATAATCTTAAATTCCTACATTCAGTTACAAAATTAAAAATGTATTACTGTCGGCACAGAAATTATGTGCACTTGAGTTTGAAGATTGTTTTCTAAATTAGTAAGAGGCTTACGAAAAATCTAATAACACCATTGTTTTCCTCGTTTAACCCATTGCAGATCAAAGATACTTCACGTTCCGTGCCATGTGGACCAATAGCTCAACGACGTGACGTTGACGTCGTGGCACTGGTTGTTTACATATCGGAGGTTAAATTTTACCCGGCTTTTTCCAATGCCCCCCTTTTTTTTTGAGGTTTTTTATTTTGCCCTGTCCCCAAAAACTTATCTTTGTTACGGGTTTCCTTCATTTGTTTTTTTTTCGACTACTTGATTTTAGTTTGGGGAATTTAGTTCTTGCTTTGGCCCTTAAATCGTTTTGTCGTGTTTTTTTTTTTTTCCCCCAAAAAAAAGGGGAGGATAAATTTCGATCTTTCCAAATTGATAAACAACTAAAATGGCATTGTTTTTTTTTTTATGTAAGGAAAAATAACAAAAAAGGTAGGAATTGCAAGTGCTTGGGCTGGAAAGGGCGGGTTTGTAGAAACCCTTTTTGGAATTTAATTCGAAACCATTAGGCTCGGGGCTTGCCAAGGCTATACGATCCTTAAGGGGTTTTTAATTTTTAATTTAAAACTTATGCTTTTTTAAAAAATTATTACTGGGGTTTATTATTTTTTTTTTTCCTAGTTCGAACAAAAAATTCCCAAAATTTTTAACTATTTTTTTTACTGTACAAATTAATCAAAACCGTTTTTTAACTAAAAAAAAACTTTTTAATTTTATCACATTTATATTTTAGTCCCTTTGGTTAGGGGGGGAGTGTTTTCTGTAATTTTTAATAAATTTTAGAAATTTTAACTTTTTGAAAAAACATTTTCTTTTTAATTTTAAAAAGAAACTTGTTTTTTTGGGCCCCTTCTAGAGGTTTGAAAATTAATTACTTGGGGGTTTTTGTAATCTTATAACATTTTAAAATGTAAATATGTATAAAAAAAATGTGGGAAAAATTTTAAAATTTGTTTTAAATTTAAAATTTTGATAAATTTAAGGGTTTTTTTTAAATTAAATTAAAAATCGATTTAAAACCCCCTATCTTTTTTAAAAACATAAAAGTAATGTATCATAACAATACTTTTCATGAGGTTTAAACCAACAAGATCAAGAAATTAAATTTTACAAGCTCTAGGAACCCAAGAAAAAAAATGTTTCAGGGAATTGATGAGACCTTGTTTGGCCCCGGAAAGTTAAATTAAAAAATTTTAAATAAAAAAACATTCTTATCAACCCAGGAAATTGAAATTTAATGTGAAACATTCACAGTTTTTTTGAGTAATGGGGGTTTAAAAACCTATTTAAAAATTCTGGTACTCTTTTTTTTCCAACGGGATAAAAAATTATTAAATTTTCCCTAATAAAATTCGGGATTTTGCAATAAGTAAAATTAAGCGAGGAAAAAAAAATTTTTTATTAATTTTTTGCAGGCCTCTTATTTCCTTGGAAAACAACCTTCAAACCATAATTTAAATATAAGATATCTTTTGGGTCGTTCCCCAACCCCTTTGTTTTACCAGTTCTGCAAATTTTATAAAACTGTTATTAATCATCCTGTTGTAAACAAGATTTTTAAAAATTGCAAAGCTCAAACACAAACCTTATTTATTGCAAAATATGAAAATGTTTTTTTTTCCCTTGGGTTAAAAAAGGAATTGACTTCCCGCCCAAAATTTTTAAAATTGTCGATACTTGGAAGTAAGTTAATATGATTTTTTCAATCAGCTTCAAGTGATCCCAATTGAGGTTCATAGAATATTTATATATTTTAAATGCTGTTTTTAATGCTCTTTTTCGCATGTTTAAGTTCTACCAAAGTAACACTCATAGTATGGTAAGTCAGTGTTTTAAATATAAAACTGTTACTAAATTCACTATATCAAAAAAAACTAGTAAACCTACAATTTTTAAAAACCACTAACCATTTAAATTTTGGGTTAACTGTATTTATTATATTTTTTTGCTTTTTGTTTTGGACCCGTATTTTTTTTTCTTTATATGTTTTAAAACATAGTTTCCAAGTAAAAAGTGTATCTCTTGTACATGGTTATTTTTCAAAACATCTAAAGTCATTCCTGTTTTAAAAAAAGGAGACAAAAGTTCACACAATAGCTATAGACCAATTTCAATAGTTCCTGTACATAGTTTTTGTGCCAACAGTAGTATAATAAGCAGTTTGAATCCCTTAGAGTCAAGGCTATCATTTTATCCCCACTAAAGGAGTTAGGAAAATTTAAAAAAAGCACAAATTTTGGGTAAAACCCCTTCCCCAAGGCATAATTAAAACACTCTTATCATAACAGTTAAAACCAGCTTTCTATTGGAAAAGCTAGAATTATTCCTACTTTTAGGACTGGTAAGGGAGAAAAAAAAGGACTTTTTATTAAGCAATTTAAATATTGCAAATTTTTTCTAAATTTTAAAAAGCCCAAATTAAATGATCAGGCTTGCAAATTTTTAAATTAATGAAAAGTAAAATTTCGGGCCCCCGGGAAAAAATCATCTAAAATATGTTATGTAAAAAGGTTTTTAACTTTGGGATTTCTGAAAGGGGCTTTCGATTTGGGGTGGGCCTCCTACAAAAATTTTTTAAAACACTGGACAAGAGAAAATTGTATGGATAGTTCATGAATTACTTAAGACAATCAATATCAATTTGTTGATATTTCTCACTCAACTAAAGAGTTGAGGTATCGAGGTCCCGCTGTATTCTGTGCCTAGCTAAAATGCACCCTTCCACCCCCTTTTTTTACTTCAGGGCAGTTTTTTAGCAACCCAACATTTTTGTGAACCCATCACCCTGAGCAAAAAACAGGCAAAATTTTTTTTATTTTGGCAATTCCAATTAACTACTTGATTTTTGCCTAGGGGAAAGCATACAGGAAAAGACCAAAGGGGAACCATGGCTGGGAAGTTGAAAGGTGTAATAGCAGCCGTGACCCCAAGAGGGACCCTATAAGATACCAAGTCCATGTCCTTCGCAATACTCGGCAATGTTTCCCCCAGCTGAAGACTAGGCATGCTGCAGCAGTGCTCAACTACCTCTAAACAACATATATTTTTGGGGGTTTAAAGAAAGTTTTTTTTTGGGAAACATGTTTTTAAGTTAATCTATTTCCCACAAATAATAAATTTTTAAAATTTTACACAATTTTAATTCATTTTAATACTGACTTTTTTTTGGGACATGTTTAAAATCATTGGGGAAGCCAGGAAAGTACCTAAGGGGGGGAATAAAGAAAAGGGGGGGAAGAGGGGGGAAATGTTGTCCCAAAAAACTTTTTCAAGCCTTTTTAAAAAAACGAAAAATTTTTGCACTTTTTTTGAAAATTTTAAAGGGTTTTTGAATGAAATTTAAAAAAGTACTTTTTTTAAAAGATAAGTCAAAAAAATTTCTTAATTTTTTCCCTTTAATTTAAATTTTTGAACTCTGCATTTTGTTTTCTACAAAATAGACAAAAAATTACTTATTTTTTTTCAAGTCTTTTTAATTTTTTACTAAAATTAATTAATTCATTTTTTTTTTAAAGGAACACAAAGAATCTATATTTTCCGTGACAAACCGAAATTAAGGGCTACCCTACCTTGAAACATTATCTATTTTTCTACACAAGGAAAAGGGGTTTAAGCACCACACACCCAAACACTGTATTTGCTTATCATGGGGGGATTTGGGGCGGAAACCCTTTTGGGATCTAAAACGAGTCAATGAAAACACCCTGATATTTAATTCAAATTCTAATAAAAACTAACTACAGGGTGTTTTAAAAAAGTCCCCCCCCCCCTTTTAAACTTTCTTAAAAATACAAAAAAATTTATTTTACTTCGGGGAATTTTTTATTTTACCAAAAAAGGGAAATTTTTTTTTTATGTATAAAAATTTTTTGTTACCCCCCTTTTCAAAAGGGGGGTTTTTTTGGGGAAAAGTAAAAAATTTTTAAATAGAAACCCCAAATAAAATTTACACTTTTCCTTTTTTAAAAAGGAAAATATTAAAAGAAGAAAAAAATGGGGGGAAATTAAAGGCCCTCTAACTTTATCTATCAAATTTGGTGGCATTTTTAAAAGTTGGAATTATTTCTAAAACCCCCGAAAGGCTTTTTTGTTAAAATTTAAAAAATTGTTTTAAGGCAAAAACAAAAAATTCCCCCCCACCAGAGACCCCAAACGAAAAACCAAGTTTTTAAACAAAAAATCAACAAACCCCAAAAAAAACCCCAAAAACAAAGCATTTTTTTGGGTTTTTTGGTTTGTCTAAAACCAAAAAGGTCCAGTAGGGCAACCGGGGAATACCATGGCCCCTTTCCCTTTAAATCTTTTATTATTTTTACTATTTTTAGAAACGTAAACACTTTCAGTTAAAGTTACTTTGTTAAATTTCTTTTTTATTCGTATTTAATAAAAATGGCTCGGTAAAAATGAAGATAAAGAAGAGATGAAAATTGTTCTTTTGGGGGAAGCTAGGAGAAATTTTCAGAAGCTTTTCGTTTTTTTTAATGCTCCTACCCGGGATAGACCATAGACGGGGGGCATACATTATACGTTTTAGTAAAAAAAATTCCAAAACAAATTTTTTAGGCCCAAAAAGAGGGCACCACGATCAGGGCCCCCCGGCCATTGCGAAAAGAAAGATCCAAATTAAAGTTTAGAAAATTTAAAATCCCTGCAAACCCACATGAATCTCTGGGGCCCCACTGCCCTTAAATGTTGGTTTTTTTCAAAAGACACTTTTCCCACAAAGGGTTTTAAAAAACTTCCCCAATTCCATCCTTTACAAATTTAAATTTAAAAATCAAAAAATTAAAAAGAGACGACCCTGACCGAAAACTTCAGTTTTGGAGCAAATTTTGCAAAAATTTTGAAGAAAAAAAAATTTAATATCACAGATATGTTTTATTTAGAAGCATCATTTTCTTTTGCATGGGATTTTTCAATCGGCACAACGCCGTTTTTGGGGCAAACAAAAAACCCCCCACTGGATTTTTTAACCCCTTTCCCCAAACAGCCAAAAAAAATTAAAGTATGGGGCTGGAAATTTTTTTGGGAAAAAAACCCCTCTTTTAAATTGGGTCATTCTTTATTAAATTTTAATTTAAAGGGGCGTTAAATACTTGGCCCATGTTACGGAATGGTTTGGGTCCCACAATAAAATGAGGGAAATTAAAAAGGTATTTTTTAAGCCTGTTTTTCCCAGCAAATGGTGTTTCCTCCACATTACAATATGCTTTTTCCGGGAAAATTCCCTTTAGACCAAAACGTTCCCAAATAGAGGGAATAGGTCGACAGGGCATTTTTTGGTAAAATTGGCCGGAAAACTTTTTACTTGACCTTTAAACCTCTGGGAATTTTTTTTTTTTGGGGGTTTTTCCCTCAAAAGTAAAGTTTACGACAAAAAAAGCCCCAAACCTCAAGGGAATTAAAGGTACAAAAATTCCGAAGAGGCCTCCCCAAACCCTTTCACCCGAAATCTTACAAAATTAAAAGGGTGGTTTTTTTAAAACCCAAAGGCTTTTTTACTGTCAAGAAGTTCATGGAAAGCCTTTTCGAGCACTCTTTCTGGGGGAAAATTGAGGAGGAGTTCACCCATTTTGACCTTTTTTTTTCCCTGTTCTAAAATTACTTAGGGGGTTTTTTTTTTGAAAAAAACCCAAACCCTTTAAAAAACTGCCCCCCAAATTTAAATAAACTAATTTTTAGGGGGACCCCCTTTTTTTTCCCCCAAAATTCTTTTTCTTTTAATTTTCCCTTTTAAAAATGATGTGCCCTTTTGATGGGGGTTTCTTTTTAAAAAAAATTTTAAATTACCCCCCCAAACTCCCCCAACCCCCCCTTTTGAAAGGGGTGTAAAAAATTTGCATAAAATTAAAAAACCCCCTTTGGGTTTGGCCCAAAATAAAAAACCCCCAAATAAATCACTTTAAATCTTATTCATAAGAAATTTAAAATAGGGGGGGGGGAACTTTTAAACACCCTGTTTTAAAATTTATTTAGAAAAAAAACACAGCTTTTAAAAAAATTACTGATCAAGTAAATAGAAATACAGTTTGTCAATAACACATAAAATTGAGTTTAATAGTTTTACTTATAAATTATTTTTTTTTAAAATTTTGGGGGGGGATAAATCTGGCTTAAAGAGGGGGGATTCGGAACCCGCCAATTTAAACCCAAATTTCCCACTACGTCTTTGGGAAAATTACTTTTGTTTTAGAAAAGGGGGGAACCTCCCCCCTCAATCAACACAACTTCCTTCTCCCATGCTATGAAAAAAATGTAGTAATAACGCGTTTTTACTAACTTCTCACTCATGAGACACAGCATAGGGACACATAAAACACTTTTTAAAAACCATTTTTTTAACAAAAAACCCCAGCAGTGCTGAGGGGAAAAAATAAAATTAAAAACACTTTATTTTTTTTAAATTTCATGAAATTTTTTAACATATGTCTGTATATGTAGTTGCAATATTTAGAATGGCGGTAAATACACAACTCCAGTCATTCAATGAACTCAGATCATTAATATGAATAGGACAGTAATATAATTCATTGACCTATTGTCTAAATGACCATAGCTGAATTTTTGTTATTTGCAAATTAAATAGTTTTGTCACAAAATTCATTAAACCAAAAAAATACAGTATCCTAAATTCACGCTCTTATCTAAAATAAATGCCAATAACACTTAACACTTTTTTTTTACTAGCTGTGATATTAAGGTCTGCTTTTAAGGTACTTATCTATACTTTAAATATAATTTTGTTTATACTGCCTATTTTATTAATTGCTTATTCTTTTCTTCTTCTTCTTCTTGCAAATTAATTTAATTTAAATATATGTACATTCTATGTGTACAAGGGTTTTTATAATTACTACTCTTTTATAAAATTTAGTTTTCATAAAAAATGTTTAATGGTTTATCCCAGAGAGGACAGTATAGACCAAGGATACCTCATATTGACCAAGTTCTCAATTCATGTAAAAAAACCCCATGTAATTTTATATGTCTTCATTTATAATAGTATTATCAGAGAAAGATACATCAACTATTGAGTTTGGTTATTTTAATACAGAATTAAATTTTTATTTATTGTAATGTTGTTGTTGTACAGATGGTTATATATTGTAATATTGTATATGATGCGTTTTATAACACATGCAAACAACATGGGAAGATAAACAAAAGGATTTAGAATGGGGGTTGAATAATTAGGTAACAACGATAACAAAGAAGTATAGTTAAAGATCAACATAACAAATTTAAGGTTATGAAGGTAGAGAGAAAAGAAGGAAGAGAAAAAGATGTATCGATCAAAGGGAATGTCCTGGAAAAGGTAGATGAATTTTCTTATCTAGGGAGTAAAATGAAAACAACAGCACAACAAGAGAAGAGATAGGAAATATAATACGGAAGAGTAGACAGTTTTTTAATCTGTTAAAGAAACTTAATTATGGAACTGGAATAATGAAAAAGAAACGTACAAGATGTGTTATCAACCAATCTTATTACATGGAGCAGAAATAAGGACATGGACAAAAGGTGATTTAAGCGTTTACAGATAGCAGAAATGAGATTTTTAGCAGGAATAAGGATGTTGAGCAGAAAGATAGAATAAGGAACAAAATAACCAGAGAAAGGTTGAAAGGGATACCGCTACAAGAGCAGTCAGTGGATGGGACATGTGAAGAAGATGGGAAATAAAAATTGCCGAAGATAATCCTGGAAAAAAAGGAAAGAGGAAGAAGACCAAGAGGTCTCTTCCAAGGTGGGACCAAGAGTGGATGGATTTGGAGAGAACGGAAATATAGAAAAAAATAGTGAAGAGGAAACCCGGAGAGATAGGCAACAATTCATGAGGCTATGTAGGTTGTGAAAATGGAAACGTCAACGGATGATGTTGATGTCAGGATGTGATGATTCAGTTTTTTCTGCCCTAAGTATTATTTTATACATTTTTTAACAGATTTGTAAGTTTTTAAAATTGTGTTTTCATTTATATTAAAATATACTGAATGGTTTTTTTCTATGTTTTGCATGATGTTTACAATATAAATAAAACTTACATTTCTACTAACTTTTCAATAGTATAGACCTAATTAATAAATTCTTATATTTCCTTTGTAACATGTTAAAAAATGTGTCAAGCATATATATATTTTGATCATTTAGAATTGCCATATTAAATTTTGTATATTTAGTCCCAAGGTTTATGCATACTTAAGAGTGAATACTTACGTAATCCTCTGACAACATCTCCTTCAGCATCTGTAAGTGTCTTGCCTTGCTCTAGTGTTATATTGGCCGCTAGCTCTTTCTATAAAAATCAAAACAAATATATTGTAAACAACTAACAATATTCAATTATTATATTTCAACTAAAATGCAATCCAAAGAAATCTTATGCCCAATATTACAGTATATACAAATCTAATGATGTCTGTGAGTTACTCAATCAAGCAAAAACTACTGGACCCATTCGGCTGAAATTTGCATGGATCTTCTAAGGGTCTCTAGTCAACACAAAGGCCCATCTTTATTTTGAAATTCCATCAGGGCACCACCCAGGAGCTATAAGAAGTATAAGCCAATTTGACAATGGTTTATAATACTTAAATTAATCAACTGGAATAAATAAACAACTTACAAAGTTCTGAAGTAAATACCGTACCAAACTTAACAACATGCACTTTTGCATTATACAGATGTCAGTAAGTATTGTTAACAAGTCTTGGGGCATGTCCCAAGAATCATTGACAATTTTCAAAATTCAAAAGAAATATTTAAGAATTATGACCTTTTCAACAACAACAAAATATACATCATGTAAACCTTTATTCGATTGGTTAGAAATATTAACAATGCCGTGTCTCTACCTTTACAAAATCTTGCTCTTTTCAAAAAATAATAATGAATCATTAAATAGAAAAAAATACTATTGGCAAAGAAACTCTACAATTAGCTGCCTTTGAGAATTAAAGAAATTAAAGATGGAAGATGGAACCAAATTTTAAAAAGAGATAAAACAGTTTTTACAAATTAAAAATTTTACTCGGTTAGTGAATATTTAAAAGATAATGAGGCCTAGTAACAATAATAAATAATGTAATAAAAATATAAAAAGAACATTGTAACTTTTATTATTTTTTTTTGAAACTCTGTCACTTTCAACGAACTTGTTCTAGTTTTAACTTTATTTTTAATTATTTGTAGTAGATATCTATTTTGACAATGTCACCTGTTTTCTAGCTGCGCTAGACCATAAAGCGTTACGTGACAATAAAGATATATTTCATTTCATTTCTATTTTATACAACTTTCTTTTTTTATAAACATGATCATATTAAAAATTGTTTAAAAAACCTAGAGTTAACTTATTTCATCCATGTTTTATATTACTGAATACAATAAGCACAATATAAATCCATGTAAAATCCGTACAAAGGATGGGTACTCTGCTAGTAGTTACTAAATACTACATACAGAGTGCTCCACCTAACTCACATATTTGTGCCACCTTGAGTCCTCTCATCCTCCTTATGTACACAGAACTTCCATACCCTTCTCAGGCTTTCAACAGGAATTATCACCTGGTAGGCTATACATTACTATGTCATGCCCTCCCAATCCAACCTATGTAAACCAAAATATCAATGAGCTCTTTTAACCTGAGGACCCTTCAATCCACTAATCAAATTTGACACATCTTTGTCGATGGTACTCTATCTACCTATTCACAGAGAGTACTACCATTGATTATATAAACATAAACCTACAATAGATAAACCATCTAATAGGAATATTTGTGGCAGTAATTTTGTTAGTTTGTGTGGCCCGCAACCACAGCTGGTTTAAACTGCATTACATTTACATTGGACTACACTAGCGCTCCACAATGGACCACAAAAACAGCTGATATTTTGAGACTCAAAATTTAACATTGGATGGGAAATCTATTTGTTTATAAAATCAATGGTACTACCACCCTAATTTGACTCATAAATTGCAAAGCTTTACAATAAAAGTTGATTAGTGATTAACCTTTCAAAGCAGTTTTAAGTAATACTATTCAATTCAATTCAATTCAAAACATCTTTATTCAAGTTATGTAAAGCTAGTTACAGTGGAATAGTGTCAATAAGATCTATAATATAACTCTACTTTCAAGTCAATCCTTACTACATTATGCTATAATAAATGGAAATCTACAAAATTAACAACTCCTCTACGGAATACAGTACTTTGTTTGTAAGATATTCTTTGAATTTACTACGGAACTTAAATGTGTCAGGTTCTTCTTTAATATTTGTGGGCATATATTTTAAAAATTTTGAACCTATAATTGTTGGTTTTTTTTTTAATTCCAGCCGGTGCCATTGTTAAATGGTTTTATCTTTTTTCCTAATGTCATACGAATGCGAATGATAATAATTAGTATTATTGGTGGTTCTGGCTATACATGCTGTTTCCAAAACATAAAAACCATAAACAGTGATATTTAAATTTTTTTTTTTTTGAAATTTGTTAATGATGGAGTATCAGATGAGGGAGACAAAGGTAGTTGGACATTTGCTATCATTACGTGAAAAATAACAATCACGACGTTTCGATTTGGTAAAACCCAAACCTTTTTCAAGTGCTAAAAACTAAATTACATCTACACAAACATGTTATAAAACTACGTTCTTAAACTAATAAACTTATCTACTTTAATAATTATCTACAAAAATATAGATAATTATTACATACATAATGTAGATAATAATTATTACTCAGCTTTAAACTGAGCTTTACTTTGTCTGCAACTTATTAGTAGCACTGGTCTTCGTAAAGAAATGGTGTCTGGCATATGGGGTTGAAGTTCACAGGATCAGTAATTCTATTATAGTTGCACAAAAAAACAGCTGTTTAACCAAATTTAGACTAATAGTAAAAGGGTAGGACATGTTTTTTTTTTCAGTTTTTCATTTACGTATTTAGATTTTACAAAAAAATTCTGGACATTAAAGGACATTTAAAAACCTGGACACATATAAAATCATGCAAAAAACATGAAAATCACAATATAAAATATGTACATGTACAAATAATTCCTGATCTAAAGGGCTAATCTGCCTGTGAAAGACATTTAAAGTCCTTCAATTCAACTCGTCTGCTCACATGAACAAACTGATAAGAACTGATGTACAAACTGTTTGGTTACAAATTGATGGTTAATATCTTTACAATAAATATATTACTAAAATACATTACGAACATTTCTTAAAACATACCATATTTGCTTTAATGATATTTTGGTATTTAAACATAATCTGTTGCCTAGAGAGAGGTGAGGTTTTGGACCAACTCTTGAAAGCGGCTTTGGCAGATTCTACAGCTTCCTCCATCTCTAATTTAGTTGTTTTAGGCACTCTTGTTATCACCTGTGAACAAATTTTTTAATTCTTTCTTGGACTTTTTAAGAAAATATAAAATGAAAATAGTTCATTAATTATTAAAGCATGTGCAATGGTAAGAACTATCCAACTATCACATGTAAACAAAGTAGTATTCGAAACAGAATACAAAGAGAAGATCTAAATATTCATATTAAACCTGCAACAGCTAACTACAAGTCTTGGACCTACAAGGTTATACAGTGGAACCTTGATCGCACGAACCTCGATAGCACAAAATCCTCTATAGCACGAATTTTCCCAAATCCCCTTGAACCTCCCATAACACTTAATGTTAAAATAACCTTTATAACACGAATGTTACGGACCAACTACCTCAATAACAAGAATTTTATTCAATTTACAAGGCAATGAGAGCACAAAATCAAAACCTCGATAGCACAAATACCAATAACCAAATACCTATATACTACAAATTGAACTTCTATAAGATGAATTCCAATAGTCAAAACCTCAGTAAGAAGAAGAAATATTTCCATTTTATTAATGTCCAAATAGGAAGCCTGACTTTTGTTTGGCGCGACTATTGGTATAACAACGAGCTGGAATTAGACAGTACCTATGAGTGTAGATTTGAATCTGAGTTTACATACGGTAGTTTGGTTTGTTATGCAGTGCCGTAATTAACTAGCAATAAAGAATTTGTTTCATATGAAAACCAACCTTTATATGACAAATTTTGCCCGTTTTAACCTCAATAACACGAACCTTGCTATCACGATTACATTGATGACACAAATAATTTTCAATCTCCTTCAGATTCATGCTATCGAGGTTCCACTGTATTTATATATGTATAGAAAGTCTTCTTATGTTTTGTTTTGAAACAAAAATATATAGATCTAAATTAATACAAAGATTAAAGGTACACAAATATTTTTTGTTACTCAGTAAATAAAATCTATACCATTACCCAATATTGTCTTTACCAAATAAACCAAATGTTCTCAAATAAATTATTTATTTATTATTAACAGTACAAATTTGTTCTTTTAGATTAGTATTATAAAGAAACGCTCTCCAAAATTCACACCCACAGGCTAGGTCTCCAGCAATTCTTTGATCTAAGCATTGATTATAGAAACAAACAGAGAAGCCAATGCAATGCATTATCTGTACTACTATCTGACAGTTTATGATTTCGAATAAGTGCTCGAACAACTGATTTGCATACTATTAGCTCAGGTTTTGATAATTTCAGTGTGCGCTGAAGAGAGACAGAGTGTGCTGGCACTAACTGGGAAGACAGAATAAGAACTAATTTCAAAGAAAAGTTAAGTCGACGTCTAGGATCCACATGATTAAATGGAATAGGTTCCAAATGGACAGTTCCCTCGTTTCTACAGTCAATGATCAAAGCAGTAAAATACACAAATTCCTCAATATATTTTATACCATCAACAAGAATTCCTTAATTTAAATTAAGCACTATAAACGAATAATTAAAATATATGATGGGAAAAAATAAAATTGAGTTTTTTCATTAAATGTTTGAATGGTTGTTACTAACGAAATTTAAATAACGTCAATTGATGAAAGTACCTATAAAAGTTATTTATGGCAATACCTGCATTGTTTTATGACTGCTTAATACAAGACTACTGGATATTTACTTTATCATTTTAATGTACATTTTTTTTTTACTTCTATGTACACTATAATACTGTACTAATTGTCTGCTAAACTTAATCAGTTTAAGAAAATAACTATCATCAAATTAGCAATTGTTTTGTTCTTGATCTAGCACAAAATAATGATTAACCATTTGAGCTAATGATTTAAACTATACAACATAACTGTAACAAATAGTATTGCTGTTTTAACCTGTTAACAGGTAAAATAAAGCAATAAACATATCTTTCTTAACGGAGAAAAATAATCAAAATAACTCTTAAGTTATCACAAAATACTACAGTTAACTTCTCTGCACATGTTTTCATCCCTAATTATTGGTTTGGGAGCATAAACAGAAAACCAAACACTCCTTCATAAACAAAACCTGAGGAGATTTTTGTCTACTCACAACACTTTATACAGATTGCACATTATACAGGTTTATGGTAGTTTGTAGTCATCCAAACTCAAAACATCAACTATACAAAAATTATTCATAAAGGCCTATATTTAAAATTTTAAAGATTTAAAGAGCTCTTTTACTAACTTTACTGATTTTTCAACTTTCAGAATTGAAAAAGTATTCTCCTAACAAGTGTGTATAAATTTATTTTCTGACAAGTCAACCATGCTTCTGTGAAACATTAACATAGGTAAATTTTTTGTGAAATCTAAACATGGAATAACAAGGTTAGACGGTTGGAAATTGACTAAAAAAATGTTTGACTTTTTTAAACGTTTGCCAGTTCAGCACTTTCACCTGTTTATTTATTTTGGCTGTTTGAAATTGTCTTTAATCTTTAGTTTTAAGACTGTTTGAAAACGGTCTTTTAATTTTAATTATCTTATTTTTTAACAAGATTTTAAAAGATAGCCTACTAACTATGATGATTCCAACTGTCTAAACAAAATATTTTTTATTAGTTTCTTCAAGAAATATTATATTTATATTAGTGGTAAATTATCCAGAGTAATTCATTTATTAAAACGATTAACTTACTGTGTGCATCAAAATTATATTAGATCGGCTTATTTTGCTTACTTTCAGTCAATATTTAGATATGGAATAATCTTTTATGGGAATTGCAGTAGGATAGAGGAAATCTTACTTCTGCAGAAAAGGGCTATAAGAGCAATCTCAAATGTAGGTCCTACAGAACATTGTAAACCCCTATTTGTTAAATTGAATATTCTAACTGTCATAAATATTTACATCTTTGATTTGATTTTATATGTTTTAAGAACTCCTGGTATAATTAAAAAAAGTGCTCATCAGTATAAAACTAGGATTAAAGATCAAGCTACTATTAATTTTGTTAGATTACATAAAACTTCAAACAGCCATAATATAGTTTCACTTAGAGTTTACAATAAATTAACCAACTTGATTGACAAGTATTCAGAAAAATCTTTCTGTAATAAATTTTTTAACTGGCTCCTGAAGAACCCATTTTATTCTATTAACGAATTTTTTAATATTCCTAATATTGATTTTTGATTCATTCCACTTAATAAACTTATATAATTAGCTCCTAAAGCAGCCTTTTCATTTAATCAACTTTTTATTTATACCTATTTTTTATTTAATTAATTAAATAAACTGTAAAGGTATGTAATTGCTCATAATCAATTAACTATTTATTATTATTATTTCTATCTATTCATGTTTTGAATTTATATTCTTAAGAATCTATTGACTAGCATATATGTGCTGTACATATGACTTTGTCAATGCTATAATAGTTGTATGACAAATAAATGGAATTTGAATTTGAATTTGAACGCAATAGTCAAAACAATTAATTACAATATTACAAGTGTATCATTAACAACACTTGTAGTCTGAAAACACAATCAAATCTTAGATAACTAATGACTACTTGAATTTGTCAAAAGTTATCCAGTCTAAAAATATTAAAATGTTGTTTCCAGTTCACTGCATTTAAAATGTTTTTTTATTTGGTCTGAATTCTTAAGTTTTAATCAATATCATAGGATAGATATTACAACAACAAACTTTAAAAATAAGACCACAAGACACGATAATACAAAAATACTAAACGTCAATAACATATTTTGGTGTTAAAGAAAGACTGAGTCGGTGATATTGAAAATTATCATGTTGTTATGTTCCTAGACTTGTCTTCTTAGATAAGATTGCTGATGTCATATCTCTCTTACTACCGCACATTATATCTTGACAGAGAAGGCTAATGTAATTAAAATATTTCATTTAGGCTAATATTATTCAAACCAAATTTAATGTTGTAGATCTGCAAAAAATGTGTACACTGAAAAAATGTACCAAATCAGAATTCATAGCCTGACGTAAAATTATAACGAATATATTTAAGATTTAGAGACAAAGAAATCTTTCTATCACATATAAACAACACTTTATATATTAATATTATAAGGTTGTTGTCCATTGACAACATCTATTTGCTTAAAAATAAACCTTCAAACAGATAGCACACCAATCAATAACCTGATTAATGCTTTTTATATTTTTATCATTGTACTTAGAGGATTTAGATTTGTTCATTATGTAACTTGGTATGTTTGTAAAAACTGTTAAATAAGAAACTAGACAGAGTAATTATTGTATGCCTAAATTAAACACTTTTAAATCAATTAATTTGATTTCAACAAAATTAACTAACTAGCAGAACATATTTTGTTCAAGGATTTCTTCCTTGAAATTAATTTTAATTGAAATATTGAAGATGTTTAGGGGTTTGTGTAGGACCTACTAATCTTTTTTTCTCCTATATAAGGACCATTCCTTAAACCAGTTATAAATATTTAACTCTTCTTATACATTTAAATTTGGAATCTTTTTTATCTCATACCTTGTTAATAATTTGTTCACTATTTTAAATGGATCTCTAAATGTATTGATCCAAACAAGCCTACTTTTTAATGTGCTTTAAGATATCAGTTCTATAAAACGGTTTATTCATCTTTAATATAATTTATTTGCAATTCGTCTCCAGCGCAGTGGCTAAGGTTTCAGACTATGGAACGTAAGTAACTGAGGTTTGAATTCCCACCAGAGTGACAGTCTGTACATCATTTGTTGAATTAAGTTCTTGCTTAAGTCTGCTGGCCTTTATTTTTTAAATAGCAATAGGGAAGTAAAAAAATTCTAGAATAACTATATTTTTAAATCAGGTCCGCTCCTAATCTAATAAATAACCAATCGCACCAAGGCGAAGTACTGTAACTCAGTACTTGCAAAGGTACTTGAAGGCTGTGATGTGGAAATTGTACGCCCTTAGAAATGACTTATTCCCAGTCCCCTTAGAAATGACAAGGCAACTGCTCACTAGTTATCATCTACATGGATACTAATGGAGAATCCTATGTTGTGTGTGTTTCACGGTAGACATGTAGTATAATCATTTGAGAATACTATTGTGTGTGTGTTTCACGTTAGACATCGTTAGTATATAAATCAGAGGAAAGAGCTCTGTATCCTGCTTACCAGTTAGTTGACTACTATTTGAAGTGGTTCAGATTCCTCAATATGCTGCAGGTCCCTTAGTTGCTATGTTGACTACAAATAAATGGCCCTCGCAAAGAATCAGTAAATCACTTCGTTGCAAAGACTACTAATTTTGCTCCTTATTCTTGCCTGTCCTTTACACCCATCGAATGATAAAAAATGATAAATGAGAGATGCTGGTTTGTTTAACTTATTATAAAAATTTGCAGGACATTTAAGATCTTATAAAAATTTGGAAAGTGCTAATTAGCTTTGATCTGGTATTATAATTAATATTATGGGTTAAAAATATAACTTACCTCATTTGTGGCTGGATTGTGAAGATCTATCCACTCATTTGTTTTTGATTCCACTGTCTTCCCATTGATAAATAGCTTAGTAGTATTAATAGACCTAATAACTTGGAATTGTAGGGGATGAACCTAAACATAAATGATTACGTATTTTAAAATTGGAATACCATGAAACATAGACCAGGACAATAGATTATATTTGATAAACAAATATTGGACTCTAGGTTAGTTTATGTTTTATTCTGAACATGCTAACCAACTTTGGACACGAACTTAGAGAATTCTAACATTTACACCTGAATTAAATGGCTAATTTATTTATAGATATGTACTGTTCTTCAAATAATTATAGTGGACTCGTGACGATCCAGATGAATATGGCAGTGGACCAATCCGGATAGCATTAATTCTGAATATGCAAGGGTTGTTCAAGGTTAACTGGTCTATGCTAGGATGATGACCAATCAAAAGTCAATGATGTGCAATAGATGGTGTCTGTACTTTTATAACTAATATATATTATGTTTTCCAAGCTGAAGTCGCCGCAATCCTTCAATGTGCCGCCCAGGCGGTCGATAGAGGGGTTTGCGGGAAACATATCCACATCCTCTCAGACAGTCAGGCGGCCTTAGGGGCTCTTGACTCCTGGAAGGTCTCGTCTGGTCTAGTCTGGGAATGTGTGGAGTCCCTCAGCATCCTGAGTTCAAGAAATCAGGTCTTGCAGGAATGGATCCCAGGACATAGGGGATTAGAAGGCAACGAGCAGGCCGATGCCTTGGCTAGGGAGGGTGCTCTCAAGCCCTTCATTGGTCCTGAGCCGGCCTGCGGCGTTTCGATTGCAGCTGCCAAAACAGCAATCAAAAATTGGGTCAGTGCCAGACATCTGGAAAGATGGCGGCAGTTCCCAGGGCAAAGACTCGGCAAGGTTCTTGTCAGGAATCCCTCCCAGAAGTTGACTAAGTCACTTCTTGGGTTGAGTTAAGCTGGTGGTGGGACTCATCACCGGTCACGGCAAATTCCGGAGGCATCTAAGAACGGTGGGACTCTTTACGGAGGATCCCATCTGTCGCCACTGTGGGGAGGACGAAGAGTCGGCAGAACAAATTGTCCTGGAGTGTGAGGCCCTTGGTGCCAGAAGAAGAGCACTTTTTGAAGGCTCACCTCTGGGACAGTTGGAAATTACTAATCTAGTGAAGAAGCTCCTTGACTTGGTCAAGGATTGCCAGCTTTACGACGATTAGGCACCGGGATTGGCACAAAAAGCCTTAGGCTTCGTTGCAAGGGTTGGCTGGACCAACTATATATCCCCACATAAACTAACTAACTATATTATGTTTAGAATTATATTATTAAATTGATTTTTCAAATAAACTTGATAACTTAATGGTAAAGTGTTGGCTAGGGCATTTACTATAGCTTACCACTAAAAAACACACGATATTAACAAAGACTCATGCGTAAATTTAGTAATCACTTAGCCTTTACAGTTTCTAATGGTAATTCTATCGCATATTCATCAGAATCTAACTGTTCAATGTCATCAGTTTTAATTTTAAAGTTTTTGCATCTTTAATTTGTCTATTCCTTCAAGTTTACATTCTTTTCAATTTATTTTATTGTATTTGTATTACACGTACATACATGTTGTTTTATTGTTTTAACGCTAGCAGAATAATGGAAGAAATTTGGTTATAATTTACTATTCAGCTGGATTACTGACTACTGGGGTGACAAGGTTCGTACAAACAACCATGAACTCTTAAAACTTATCTAAGTTTAAGATGTATAATTATTTTAGTAATAAATATAATGCTTCCAAAATATAGGTGAAGCAATTGATTTTAGGCCTAATACTACATGGTAATGCTTTAAAATATGATACAAATGAAAATTCTGCACACAACCAAAAAAAAAAAAAAAATAATAATAATGACAAGGCATATAAATTATATATGTTATAAACAAAAAAATACATATTCTTCTTAAAGATAACATCAACAACAATCTACAACTAAAACATATAAATATTTTTTTCATTATTATAAACTAGAAACTATAATAAATAAATACTTTAAAAAAATAATAATCCACCAACTGTTACAACACATAGAACAGACTAACAATATGTCACCCTATCAACAAGGATTCAGGCCAGGAAAATCAATAAATACAACTTAGTGAATCTATATCAAAACATTTGGGAAGACGGCAATCAAACTTCAAGTATTTTTCTAGACTTAACTAAGGCCTTCGATAGCCTCAACTGGGGTACTAATTAATTGAAAGATTTAAATCACTAAACATCATAGACGATGCATTGTTATGGATAAAGGACTACCTAACAGACCGGAAACAATTAGTTGAAATCACCAGTTATAAAGTGAACTATAAAAAAAAAAACTATATCAATGATTAGAACCATAAGCCAAGGAGTGCCACAGGGGTCTGTGCTGGGACCCCTGCTATTCTCATTATATAATAACTCATTTCCAGACTTATTACAAGAAGATGAAAAATGTATAATCTTCGCAGACGACACCACTGTAGGCCTACTATTTCCCACAAATCATAAAAATTATATCTTCAAAACTAAAACCTCTTTTTGCTAAATATCACAAAAACATGCACATCACTGAACTTAAAGATAAATGAATCAAAAACTCTGTATATAAATTTTACACAGTTTATTTATATACAGTAAATAAATCGTCCCTCTCTTCTAAATTCATTGCCTACTCTGGGGTGCCCCAGGGATCGTTACTTGGGCCTTATCTTTTCTCTCTATTTATTAATGATCTTCCTAATGTGCTACAGAGTGATGTCCTTATGTTTGCAGACGATGTAAAAATCTTCTCAATCATAGAATCTGAAGATGACTACCTTCGGATACAGAGGGATCTATCAAGTCTTGACCAATGGTGTGCAGACAACAGAATGACCCTTAACACAAAAAAGTGTCAGGTTATCACGTTCCATCGTTGCCAAACTCCTATCAACTTCAGTTATAGAGTGCGTAATGAGTCCATTACTCGTGTGGAGCGTGTTAAAGACCTAGGTGTTATCCTGACCCCACCACTAAACTTCGATGTACACATACATGACGTTTGCGGCAGAAGGCTTGGCTTTCTATCTCGTTCCTTGAAACAGTTCAGGGACACAAAGTTGTGCCTTAAAGTTTCTGTACTGTACCTTAGTTAGGCGAATTCTGGAATATGACTCACCAATATGGAAACCTTATCAGAAATACCTCATTGCTGAACTGGAGAGAGTCCAATGAATATTTATTCGCATGGTTGGCTTTAAGGAGGGTTATCCATACTTTCAAGTTCCAGTTGAAACGTTATCTATTGACCTTGAATTCCAACCACTTGAGCAGCGTAGACTCTCTGTCGACATAGTGTTGCTACATAAGATCATAAATGGAAAAGTAGACTGCCCAAAACATACTTCGTTTGGTCTTGTACAGGGTCCCGACGAGTACCAGGTATGATGTCCTGTTCATAAGACAACAGCATCGAACTAGCTACGCAGCCAACAGCACGATGGCCTGACTCTAAAGAGCTGGTAACAATGTTGCCAAACATGTGGACTTCTTTTGTGATAGCGTGGCAAGAGTAAAAAAGATTGTTTGTTTTGCACTTTGTATAGTATTTTGCATGTATTATTTCATATTATTGCATTGACCTGTTCTATTTATATAATTATTGGTCTATGTAAATCATGCTTGTACTATTTATTGATATTATGCGTTATAATTCAGTCTTTGCATGGCAATCTTAGCTGTAAGTCGTACTTTGAGACAATTGTCAAACTTATGTTTCATTTAATGTAAAAATGGAGATGTCCGTTGGTATAAATAAATAAATACACCAAATAATCGGACCATAACAAATGAGCCTAAAGAAAAACTAACCATAGAAACGGCAAACACGTCAAAATTTATGGGAATAACTCAGGATAAAAATTTAAATTGGAAGAACCACTATGAAATATTACATAGAAACTCTACAACAATTTACACACTGAGACGAATAAGATCACCAACAGATGAGAAAACATCACTTGTAGCATACTACATGTACTTTTTGATTCACAGCTAAGACTTGGAATTGTAGTCTGGGGCATGGGAAAACAACAAGAACTGTCCAAAATATTTAGGCAACAAAAAAGGTTATCAGAATAATAAATGGATTACAATCAAGAGTACACTTTGAAAAAAAAATACTAACTTTAACTTCATTATGCATCTATGAAACCAATATCCTCACTAAAAAAGACTCCTGTTCAAAAGCAAAAACAAAACAAAGCTATAATTTGCGAAATAAAGAAAACCTAAATTTGAAACAACACAAGCTACAGAAAACAAACAAAACTCCAACCTATATGGGATCAATAATCTACAATCTCACATCACCAAAACTAAAAAAAACCTTGACCAAAATAATATATTTAAATAAAGCACTAAAAAATTGTCTCTTTGTTAGGCCCTACTATACACTACAGGGCCTATTTTGATGAACACACATAAGTAGGCTAACATAAGACACTTACACATATACTAATACACCTGGCATATGTCAAGTGAAAGACTGTGGATGAAGAGGTAATGAAGAAGATGACAATTCCCCAATCAGACTAAGATTGTGGCGAATAAGAGTAAGTCAGTTGCTGCAAACAGTTTTCCCACAATACCCCGAGAAATAATTTTCGTAGACCAAAATATTTTCCAATTCGTGTTCAGTAGAAAAAACTACATAAAATTAAAAACGATAGAAAAATCACGAAAAACAACTGAGATAAATTTTATAACATTTCAAAATTTTAGAATTTTCGATTTTTTAAACATTATTTTCACTGAATAAAGTGTATTCTTATAAAATATAGACCTGATTCTACCCACTGGTGATAAAAAGGTAAAGATTGGCGAGGCTTCTAAAAAGTGTATAAGTAACTTACCTAAATTTCATAACAAGATCAAAATTTTTACATTAAAAGAATTTAGCAGGATGTCCAAAACTAGATTTTGTATAATCTTCTTACTTGTTAGTTTTTTTCATGTTCTAATTTGTGAAATCAGTTATGAGCTTAAATAAATAAAGAACTAGATAGGACTAGCTACCTTTTAATTTGACTGAAAAAGTTTGTGCATGAAAATGTCAACATTTTAAAGGGGATTTTAAAATGCATAAATACCATTAGGCCTATTTAGTGCGTTACCTTTAAGTAAGCCCATCGAGTGAGGAGAACCATGATTTTGATCAATAAATTTGACTGCTCAGAACGCAAAACACTTTGGAAAAGAATTGGCTATAAAACACTGTCTACTTTTCCAAATTGAATATGTGTTACTTTGAATATGTTAAAGAAGAAATGAGTCTTATACATGTGTGTGTTAGTATAATAATCTTTTGTATAATTAACGAATTTAAGACAATTGATAAAAACAAGATAGATATGGTACCCGCATTTGAGAACCGAACCACAGACAACTAACCAAACTAAATGAAACTATAGGCATCCACTCATCTGCCTGCAATTCTACATTCTACATTGGAACGGAATGGAAGTAAACAAATAAAAATTCTAAATCAGCTGAACACTGACGTTAAACTTCACAGTCAGCTGACTAGATGCAGACAGCCAACTGTTTTTTACTCTGTGTTATCATAGACATTCTATTTATTATACATTGATTTATATAGTAAAATCAATGGTTTTGAGATGCAGCTATGGAGTCCTCAAGTGATGATAAAATTGCTGTCTCATCAGCAAAAGAGCCAAATTACACTCGATTTCGTGACTCTAACCAGACTATCACATCCCAACCCCAACAAAGTAATTAATTCCTTTATGGTCCCATCTTAGCATTAGTGCGCTTGCCGCTTAGTGGCAATTGAACGAAGTTCTGACGCAGTGTTGCCTCAACAAGAAGTAGAGATGGGTGGTACCATAGACCTTCTATTATATTATTATTATAGACCTTCTATTATATGATTGAATAGTTCACAGCCATCTACTTATAATTCATGCAATCCACTCAAACGTCAAATTATCAGTGACCCCCACCAGTCAACAATTAAATCATTCTTACCTCAATCTAGAAAGATGAGCGAAGATAAGAAAAAGAAATTAGACAAATTGCTCTTAAACCTATTCATAACAGGTTTTCAACCATTTAGTATAGTTGAAGATAAAGGTTTTGTGAATTTTGTAAGTGGGTTGAATCCCACATATTCAAAAATGTAGAGGCTAGGGAATGTTAGAATGTTGAGTTCCTTAAAAAAGGGCTTACAGGAATCTCTGTATCCAATTTTAGCAACAAGGCGGATTGCCTTTTTTTGTAGTCTAAACACTCTTAACAATTAATTATTTGATCCTGCTCCCCATAGCACAACTCCATAGACAATGTGGGGATATATCAAGCCATAATATGCCATCATCAGTATCTTAGTAGGGCAGTATTTAGCTAGGGATCTCAGGACAAAAATTCCTGATGATAATTTAGCACATACCGCATCAATATGACAGTTCCATGTCAACCACCGATCAAGGTGTATTCCAAGGAATTTTGATGTGTATACTTCCTCAAGCATGTATACACATCAAAATTTGTATCACATCACACTAGGGTGCCAATAGGTGTCAGAAGGACGTAATGCAAAATTTAAAAAACTCGATTTCAAAACGTTTGTTTTTAGATTGATGTTGGCAAAATTTTGGATGCATTGATTCAGTTCCATAAAAACGTTTTGTTCCAAAAGCAATGACGATTTCGCACTTAAGCATAGTGTTGTATCGTCTGCATACTGGACAAGTTTTCCTTGCTGCAATGATTCTCCGATGTCATTTACATATATCAATCATTGCAAATTTTTCTATGTTCATAACATTGATCCAAAATAAACCTGTATTTAAAAAAAGGAGGGCACTTGAACTCATTCTTAAATAAACATTGATTGTTGAGTTTCAGATTCAGACTTAATACATACCGGTATTATAATCATTTTTTAATTGATTTATTTGTAATGTTACTTAATGTTATTAAAAAAAGTATTAGTTTATTTACTATATTGTTATTTTAGTTGTTGAACCTCATTAATAATGCTGCATCATTGTTATTGAAAAATTTTTAGTTGCAAAATATTATTATTACTGTTAATACATTTGTACAGTTATTTTTATTGTATTTTTATCTTATTGTTTTTAGTTAGAGAATTACATTGACATTTTTTTGGCCTTTTTGATACTTTGTTTTCATTTTTATACTTTTAGTATTGGGTTTGTGGACATTTTTAGATGTTACTATTTTAATCTAGATCAAATTAATTATTATGTTATATTCTTGACATTATGATTATGTCAATTAATTATTTATTTCATGCGAAAAGTGTATTGCCGTTTTAATAAACAAATAATAAAGTAATTACTGTGTACCAGAGTTTTCAAGTTGTTTACTAAGAAGTCTATGAAAACTCCCATCATACCATTGCTTTTCTTATTTGATTGTGCATTATGTTATATGATTTTTTTTATGTTCTCATAAGTTTTAATAATTTTTATTCTAGTTGGAACCAGGATTGGATTTAACATTTTGGCACCCCTAGACCCAATAATTTTGTTCAGGCCTAGTCTGGTTAAAGTTACTTTCCTAAAAACCTTTATTAAAAAATTAGAACAGGCCTATATTTTAATTGTTTAAACACCACTCCACTCCACGATAGAATTTTATCATTGCAAGTTTTTTGAGGAATATACTTGGTTCTGGGCAATTATTTGTTCCAATGAACATCAAAATCAGAATAATTCATAAGCCTGATTTTTTTGATCAATTCAACAAATATGTTAAGTTATAGCTATTTATTTTTATTTCTAGATTTTTTGCTTGTTTTTCTCTCGGCCGTGCGCCCCCTGGGAACTTGCACTGCGGGCCTACCAGGCTTATTGGGATATCCAGCCCTGTTTGGAACCAAAAAAGTACTGGAATTTTAACTAATTTTCACTGTACACATAATTTACACAGTAGTTATTACTAAAAAACCCGACAATGTATTACATTTATATTTTAATACATGATTGATAGGAATGTTTCCTATAAGTTTTGTAAATTTTAGAATTTTATCTTTTCAAGAAATAAAAGTTCTTATCAATTACCTGAAACTCAAACTTCTTTATTTCGTTGATAATGTAAATTATATGAAATGAGTCAGTTTAAATAACGAAAATGTGTTAATAATAAAATATTACTTAACTAATAGTAAATCTAAATCTATATACAAATCTACAGATTACTATCAGCATCGGCCTGATAATTCTCCCGAACGCCATAGAAGGCCCCGTCCAGAAGACAGTCTCTAGCTCTCTGTTCGGATGACCTGGCACAAGTCCCCCTTATTGATGAAGGCAAAGCGTTAAAGAGTTTAGTTCCTGTGTAGGTTAAGTGTCTTTCAAAAAATGATGTTCTGTGTTTCAGAATGGCGATTGTACATTTATTTCGTAAATTATGGCTATTTGTTGTTGTATTAGAAAGAGTTTGGGTGTGTTTCTTAACAAATTTTATACACTAGAAAATATATAGAGAAAAATATAACAATTCTACAATCCTTAAAAATCTGTTTACAGGAGTGTCGGTATTGCTTCTTAAAAACTGCCCTAATCGCTTTTTTTTAGGTCTAAAAAGAAGGTTGGTTTGAGCACATTCACCTCCCAAGACTGCTACTCCATAGTTTAAATAGGGAAAACCAGGCCATAATACGCAGTAAGAAGAAGTGACGTGTCATTCATGGCCGCAAGTCTTCTGATTATAAATATTCCTGACGCTATTTTTCTACTGACTTTATTAATGTGGCTATGAAATTTCAAATTGTTATCTAGCACTATTCCCAAAAATGTTACTTCATCGCACTGAGGTAACATAGAACCATCAACACTCAAGGAAATGTATGGTGGATGAGACAAATTCGAAATGCTGAAATTAACAAGATGAGTTTTTGATGTATTCATTGTAAGATAATGTTTATGAAACCATTGACTTACTGGTTTCATTTCATTGCATGCTTTTACTTCAAGCTGGTGTTGGTCAGGAGCCCCAACAACCATGAAAGTGTCATCTGCAAAGAGACAAAGAAGAGAGTGGCGCACCTCCTGTAGCAAATCATTAATATAAAGGAGAAAAAGGATGAGGCCCAAAACAGATCCTTGGGGCCCCCTAGATGAGTGATAGCGCTAGAATAAGTTACAACATTTTGGCATCCATCCCTTCATACAAATGGCATCCGAACAGCTACTTTTCTACTGCTGAGGAAAGTAGAGATCCAACTATAAGCAGGACCCCTAACTCCTAGAAGGGAAAGCTTTCTGAGAAGCCTTTCATGGTTTACAAGATCAAAGGCCTTCGTTAGGTAAATAAAAGTGCCAAGGCATAGCTTCTCTGAATCTAAATTATTAACGATAGCAGATATTAGTGAATTAACAGTATCTATTGTGGATCTTTGCTTTATAAACCCGTATTGATGTGGAGTCCATAAGTTATTTTTTTTTTTCAAAGAACGGGAGAAGCCTGCCAACAAACAACTTTTCTAGAACCTTCGAAAAGTTATAAAGCAAAAAAAATCGGCCTATACAGATTACAAACGGACTTGCTCCCTGTCTTATGAACTGGCCAAATGATTGCCTGTTTTAACACTTTAGGAAATTAGCCAATTTCGAACGAGAGGTTACATAGATATGTTAGAGCTGGAGCTATGATCTCGATTATGTGTTTCAATAATTTGTTTGAAATCTGGTCAGGCCCTGATGACTGTTTACACTTGGTTTCCCCCTCTCTTTTCTTGTAAAACCCGCGCAAAAACCCCCTCTTCCCTTGCCGCGAAAAGACTGCCACAGCCCCAGTGCGTTCCAAACTCTCGCCACGTACACTCGTTATGTATGTCGTGGGCTTTCTCTACCTCGTGCTAATTTATAATTTGTTCTAATTGTAACAACCTCATTTGTTTATAACCGTCACCGTATATATATATAGTTTCCACCTCTCGCCCCGTGCAAGTGCTATTGTGGTGTGCGTATGTGTAGTAATATCGTGTGTGTGTGTGACTATCCCTGTGTCTTCGGGCTCATTTCCTCTACAAGAACTTCTCTCTTCTCATAGTGCTCGTCCCGGGGTCATCCCGCAGCTGTAGACTACCCAACCGACGACCAGCCAAGTGTGTGTTATATTTTCACCTTACATCAGCTCAAGGTACTGTCTGCTTTCTATCTCTATATATATCTACTTATGACATAAACCCCTCACCGTCTTAATCGGTCAATATTCTGGTCATTGACAGTGTTAATAATTTCCTAATCTGTAACTGGAGAAAGGAAGAAGGTTTAGAGTCAGTTTATATGATTTAGAGAGTCAGAAATTAAAATATTACCCTGAGCCGAAGAGTGTTTAGTGGGCGTGAAAAACTGACAAAACCTATTGACCACCTGTTCGGGATGCTCAATATGATTACCATCATTGTCAATAAGACCTATATTTTCGTTCTCTCTACTGGAAGAAGATTGAAAATCCTTTATGACACTCCAGAATGCTTGTGATCTATTTGGGTCGCTTGAAATGTTCTCGGAAATTCTTATCGCTTTTTCCCTACGAATGAGCCTCCCGTATTCATTTTTTTTTTTTTTTTTTTTTTTTTATAAGAAATCCTAAGAGGATGGGAAGCATCCAGGTCTTTACTAGTATTATACAAGTCTCTCAGCTCATAACTCTCTCCCGTAAGACCTCAGAATTTAGATTAGGTCTGGAAAATGGTTTATTTTTGCGAGTTTTTGATTTGCGTAGAGGGAATGCGACTTCAAAACAGAATTCCAATGCTGTCATAAAGTGTTCAAAACCTGTATCAACATCCTGGGAATTGAAGACATCATGTCAGGATTCAATCACTAGAAAGATTTGCTTCCTCCTTCCTTTTTTCCTTTTCAATATTAAGTTTATCCTTCAAGTACTCTAACTCACAATTTATATGTATCAATAGTTTTCTTGGCTTTTAGAGGTCGTAAAATTAATTAATTGGTCTTCTTGTAATCCTTTTTACAAGTATAGTTACGATATATTATTTTCATATGTGTAAGTTAAATACAGTGATTTTAGATCAATTTAATTTATCAATTGCATGTTATTTTAAACTCAGATGCACATAATTTCTGCGCTGACAGTAATTATTACAAAAGCTATAACACATTTTTGACGGTACCTATGTATTTCTTGTGGTGGTGTTCATTACTGATTTATGTTAAATAGCTACACATCACATCGTTTTTTTAATGTTATATTTCGGCTATACAGTCTGAAGCCATTCGGCCAGACTGTATAGCCGAAATATAATATTTTTTTTTAAAAAAAACGATGTAATGTGTAGCTATTTAAAATAAATCAGCTACAACAAACATCACTGAAACTGTTTACATGACAACGAAAATTAACATTAGAATTTAAACATTGGCACAGTAAATAATATAACAGTGATTGTTAAATTTGAATGTTATAGGTCCTCTAGGTTACTTATTAAACTAACGAAATTTTGAAATGGTTTGTACTTCTTTTGAAGTATTCCGACTGAATAACTTGACGATACTATCCCATTTTCACAGATGTTTTATACTTATTGTTCATATTTTTCCTGATTGAGTCATCAAATCGATGGTTTGACTATTTGTAAATATTAAATAAATGTTTACAAACAACCTTTTTTTCAGTGTACTTTTTTATGCAAAGGCTTTTCCAGTTCACCTCTGAAATTAAAAATAACTTTGAAACAATACGGTCACAAAGTGGAATGTTAAAGTAATTATTGACTGACTTAGAAATAATTATCTTTTACAAGGGCAAATAAATACAGTAAGAGCAAATAAATAATAATACGTCAAAATCTAAGTATTTTGTGCTTACACGGATAGGTGATAAGTCCAAGCCACTTTTAACCTTTGGGCATTGTAAGAAAATAAAAAATATTTCGCAATTGATTGTCTAATGGGATTATTATTTTTAGTTGTTTATTTATTTGAACCAACGGTCAGTGCCATTTACTAACATACAAAAAATATTTGTTTAGGATTATTAGTGTGAATTTTTTTCTCTAATCCTCTTCTATCCTTTCATTCGCTGCTACCGCTCCCGCCTTGCTAGCTAGTCTAGTTGTCTGTTGTCTTGCGTCCTTTCTGGGTTCGTCGGTCGGTCTTCGGTTCGTCTCGTCTGTTCCTGTTCCTGGTCAGTTGTCAGTTTTATTTATTTAATCTAGGCTAGAACGTTTGTTACTGTTTGTGTTGTTAGTCAGTAATGGTTTTTACAACAAATGTGTTTTGTTAAGTAGGCCTATTTTCATTCGAAAGTATTTCAATATATTTACAAGTCTAGAGTGAGAAATAAAGCGGTCCTATGTAAATACAATGAACACAGCTTAGTGCAAACTTTCTAAGTAAAGTTATAATTTTTAGGTGAGGAAACCGCATAATTACCACTTTCGATTTTAGTTAAAACTAGGACTAGGCCTACTTTTGATGTTAAGTGTTTTCATTAATTAAAAGTGGGTTAATTATAATAATAGACTTAGCAAGAATATTTTTAAATCAGAAGTCAGTTACCCAACAATGAAGGTTTGGCTATTATGCAGTTTCTTGCCGCCAATCAACATTTGAAAACTTCGCCTCATATGTTTTTAAATCCATCTAAAAACAAAATTGGATTGAAGGTTCCAATCAAATTTTACCATTGGTCAAGAATTGGCTATATTTTCACGAGACAGGCCTATGCTTTATATTCTGCGGAAATCACATATTTTACCGATACATTGGGAAAAGCAATGTCACAACTTTGTTGACATAGGCCTATTTACGTTAATTGAACCCTCAAACTGGCAGCTATTTCACCTTTTAATGGCAGGCCGTTTTTGCCTATGTGCAGATGTTTGTTAGGCCTATATTCCCTAATTCATAACAAATAGTTATTTACCATAAACCTACTTTTATTAGGTATCAGTATGTTCACAAATATGTAGGCTATGTTATAAATTATGAATATAATTCAAACAACATTTTTTGGTTGTATGTTACATTTATAAATCATGAAAGGGGGATGGTACCCCATTGAAACAATGTTGGGATAGTAAAATTAAAAATGTGAAATAGCCAAATAATTTAGATTTAATCTAGTTTTAGAAAATATGTACATTTTTTATTTTATTGAAGGGGAATATGTAATAAACCGGAACATACAAGATTTTATTATCGAGTAAAGTAAATATCTAATTTTTCTTACTCTAAATTAACTCTTGAATTTAGTGTATTATCCCATTTTAAACTTTTTGTCACGTAAGTCATCAAACCTGTGAAAACATGGGTTGGTGGGAGAATCGAGCAAGGTTAGTCTTACTTCACTTCTTGTCTTTGAAATGAGCGCAACACCAGTTTAGAGGGGTTGGGGCCTTTGCTGTTTCTCATCCTCACTTCTCACTGTCACAAACTGCCATTTCAGTTGAGTCAAAGGTTATATAAATTAGACTGAACTGTGTTATCTTGAGTAAAATTCAGTATTAAGGAGTATACATATGTTTTGAAGCTTTTATATTAGCACCCAAATGGACCACTTAAAACAAAAAAATCTTCTAGCCCATTTAATGCTTGGTTTTAACTCTCCGAGTGTTGCATTAAAACCCCCCCGAGTGTTACACCATTTTTGTGACTTCTGAAGTGTTTTTTAAAAATATTTTTTTATAACCAATAACTAAAGATAAGTCCATACATATATATATATATATATATTTGTAATCTAAAATAACTAGGCTACATAAAGTACTACATTTTGAATTACTTACTTTTAGTCCTAAAATTTTTCTGTGGGCGGGAACTTAAAATTTCAAAAAAGTTTCAAAAATGTTTCAAGATCTCAATTTTTATATTTTTTTTCGTTCACTTCATAAAAAAATCAAAATAGCCATTTAGTAAAGAATTTATCACTGAACACAAAAATATATACATTTACACACTTTTTTTAACACCTTGAGTATAAGACATATAGAAGAAATTATATACTCTACCAACTAGCATACGTTCAACTGAAGGCACAGTAAACAAACGCAGCTGATGTAATTTTGAGAATAAAATAAAACTGCTAATTTTTTTACAAACAGTAGGCATTATACAGTTGCCATGCAGCCTAAATGTTCTAGAATCGCGTAGTATTCGAATCATCGCGATATCGATAATGAAAACCGGTTAAATTAGTGAAAAACTACGGCGTTGCAAGATCGTTAGAAATCTAACGATCGACACTCGGCCGCTAGAAAATATCGTTAGAAATCTAACGATCAACACTCGGAGGGTTAAGTTCTTACAATATCTTAAAAAGGCAATGTTCCTCGTAAAGTGTATTGACCCACCTGCCCACCCATACACTTACAGTTGTATTGACCCCCCCACCCAGTTAGAGTGGTATTGACACACCTGCCCACCCATACACTTGCAGTGGTATTGACCCATCCACCCATTCATACACGCACAGTGGTATTGACCCACCCACCCACCCATACACATACAGTGGTATTGACCCACCCATTCACCCATACACTTACAGTAGTATTAACCCACCCACCCACCTATACACTTACAGTGTTATTTACCCACCCACCCATACACTTACAGTGTTATTGGCTGTAATATCAATACCACTGTACATGTATGGGTGGGCGGGTGGGTCAATACCACTGTACGTGTATGGGTGGGTGGGTGGAACAATACCACTGTACATGTACGGGTGGGTCAATATCACTGTACTAGTTTTACAATATTATGTAACATTTTCTTCCTTTCAGCATGTTACATAATATAAAGAATCCTACATAGGATTCTTTATATTATGTATGTAGGATTATTCAACAGTTAGTACAAATGAATAATCTCAGAAAGCAATGTTAAATATTTTTGTAATCATCAACACCACTGTACGTGTTTGGGTGGGCGGGTGGGTCAACAACACTGTATGTATGTGGGTGGGCGGGTGGGTTTAGTACTACTACTAAACTACTACTAAACTACTAGTATGTGTTTGGGTGAGCGGGTCAATACCATTGTGTGTATGGGTGGGTGTGTTTAAACATCAGCAAATGTTAATTAATTGCCAGTGGCCTTGACCGGAGGGTTCTGACGTTATCGCCAGATAACTGCGTCAAGCAAATAGAATGTGGTCGTTCCTTGGATGGGCGATCGCTGGGAGATCCTGCTCTTGCATGCAGCCCACCTTCCCGATCACTGGCGGTGGTTCAGAAATTAACTACAAGCTGTTAGTCTCAACGTTAAGTAAAGTTTTGATTCATTGTACAAGTTTGACACCTGTTTGAAAGTATAATATCTCGATGTGTCAGAAATATCGAAGATATCAGTTTAAAGTGTGGAAGGAAAAACACCAACAATAGGTATGGTTTCGAATATAATTGAGATTAAAAGTCTAATAAGTCTAGCAATAAATTTCAGATTTGTATGCTGTTAATGTCCAGTCAATACCTCTGTGCATGTATGAGTGGGCGGGTGGTTCAATATCACTGTACGTTATGTGTAGGCGGGTGGGTAAATTTTGACATGTAATTAAAAGAAAGCCTAATAGTAGTTGCCCTAATATTGTTTTTTAGTTAGTCTAATAACATTTGTGGAAGAGACATACTTTTATAAGTTGTTTGGTGTTTTATAAATATGCAAATTGTTATATTACTTATTTGTGTATGTTGTTTATAGCAGGTTAAAAATGTATTCAAAATATGGAACTATACTATGCATATCAATCCGAAATGAAATAATACTACTTTGGTACTAGTTTTACTAGCCTATTACTAGTATGAAAGTAAACTAATTGATACTAATCATAATAAAACTTTGGATGACAAAATAGAAGAAGTTAAGGTGAATCACGCCAGTCGTTTATATTTCACTATCAGAAGAATACTTATGAGAAACCCTAACTAAAGAGTGAGAGTTATTCTGTATACTTATCTACATTTAGTTATATACAAATGTTTTCATCAGTTATGAGCTATCAGTAGAAATAGACACTATTTACTAATAACATTACTATTGACTTAATAAAGTAAAATCATAGGTAATGGATCACATACTACTTCACTATATCGTAGGTAATTGTCCACTTGCTACTTCACTACATCGTAGGTAATTATCCACTTGCACACAGTATGGGCGAAACGTCTGGTCATCTACCATACGTGTAGTGGTGCAATGGGTACTACTTTATGCCTATTTTAGTTTATAACAGAGTTTTTTTTTAGTCTGCTTTTGCCAAGTGATATCTAAAATATATAAGCGTGCAATGTTATGTCAGTTATCTAGAAACACAACTTAGTTGATAATATACAATATGGCTTTAGAAAAAAAGGTCTAAAGTACAGAATTCATAGAACCTGTGATTGCCTGTTGATGGGATGATAGGTTGATGGGAATTCATGGACTTACAAAGCTATGGATAGTGTTTGTTTTATCAATTTATTGTAAAATTGACACTGCTTGGTATTTAAAGAGAGAAAAAATAGTTCAGGTTGTACTTACAAAAATAGGAAACAAAATGTTGAAATTGCTCACCTAAATTACAAAAGTAATTTCACATTAAAATATACTTAACTGTTAAACAAATTTCTTCCTGAGTACCTCAAGGATCCATATTGAGGCCTCTGCTATTTCTTCCTGAGTACCTCAAGGATCCATATTGAGGCCTCTGCTATTTCTTCCTGAGTACCTCAAGGATCCATATTGAGGCCTCTGCTATTTCTTCCTGAGTACCTCAAGGATCCATATTGAGGCCTCTGCTATTTCTTCCTGAGTACCTCAAGGATCCATATTGAGGCCTCTGCTATTTATCTGTTACCTTAAAGGGAATTCAGAGTTTGGAAAGTTGTATTTATACACAGTTGATGTCACTTATAGGCATCATTCAAAGAGGAAATTGAAATGTGTGCTTTTCTCAGTCTATCTAATTTAAATCAATTTTTTCAAGAACATAATTTAATTTTGAATTGAACCAAAACAAACTATTGCGACCTGCTGGCCAGGCAGGGCGGCTCCTAATCGAAAAACTAAAACAACAATACCCAAGCACTCCACTCTTTTAAAATATTTAGAGATTGCAGCAACAAAAATTAAATTAAAAAATACATAAAGAAAATCTAAATTGGCTATCCTATTTTGCCCAGAAAACCCACAGTGAAACTCTAAGTCCTTTCTTCAACACAGTCCCACTCACTAAAAGAAACACAAAACTCTTCACTGTACAGCCCATCTTAAAAAATTCAGAAGGGGCCACAAAGTAAAAAGGATGGAGGTCACTTGCGTGATGAGAACATATCCTGGAGGAAGCTGTCTCACAGCGGGAAAGGGGGATGTAGGTGACAGCCCCCTCTGGGCTGCACAGAAGTAAGACAGGCCCAGCTCGAGAGTCCCGCAACCGTCCAGGTACCATCAGGCAAAAGAGTGCAAGCAGGTGACCATCTGGAACCCTGGAGCTGAAGACTAATTAGACTTAACTGCACATAAAGTTGATGAGGGCAGACCAAGAAATGAAAATGACGAGAAGATAAACGAGCGTGAACAAAGACAGGGAAAACAAAATGAAACACACAAAGACAGATAAACGAAAACAAACATAAGAGTAAGGCGTGGGCATCCCAGAGACGATTCAACATCTTTGCCATAGCACTGTATATACAGGGTGACAATTAAATCTTAGGACGACTTTATGACTTTTAAACAACAAAAGCTATCAAAACCAAATTTGGCATACCGTTCCTGGTAATAGTAAGCTACTTTTCTATGTACACGATGATCAGATGTCATCTTAAGGGGACAGCCCGTAGGAGTAAGAAAATAATCTTTAATGGCAGCCTATTTTGATTTGTACATCATTTTAAAGATCTAGTTAAACTGAAAACAATGCTGCAAACCTTACTTAAAATGGTGATCCAGTCGGAAGTAATTGCTGTTTAAAAATTAAAAAATGTTAAATACATTGTACTTACGAATAACAGAAAGTTACGAGTTGAAGAGAATACTTACTGAACTCCTTCAAAAGTAGATGTCCAAAATGTTCCCCGGTGACCGTCTGGCAATGTGCTAACTGGTTATAAAAGATGGCTACTGCTTTTTGTTTGTATTCACGTAGAATAGCTTGAGTTTCCCGTGCTACTCTGTGTCTAAGATCAATCAGATTGGTAGGCTGAGTTTCATAAACGTTGTCTTTGAGGTAGCCTCATAAAAGTAGTCCAGCAGAGTTAGGTCAGGGAAGTTAGCCAGTCACTCAATTGCTCCACGTCCTCCAATCCACCGGTGACGGAATACTGTATCTAAGTATAGGCTCACTTGTGTGTCATCTTGTTGGAAAAAAACATGTTTGGAAGTCAGCACCAAGACTAACTAGCTTGTAGAGCAAGAACTTTCTCATTTTGGAGTATATCTTGATACTTGTTGGCATTTAAATTTCCCTTCAAGTATTCCCCAATAAGTATTCCCTTAACTTGTAACTTTGTGTTATTCGTAGATACAATGTATGAAACATTTTTAAAACTTTGAACAGCAATTACTTCCCACTGGCTTAACCATTTTAAGTTCGGTTTGCGGCATTGTTTTCAGTTTAACTAGACCTTTAAAATGATGTACAAATCAACATAGGCTGCCATTAAAGATTATTTTCTTACTCTTAACGGGCCATCTCCCAAAGATGACATCTGATCACCGTGTACACAGAAAAGTAGCTTACCAGTAACGTTATGCAAAATTTGGTTGTGATAACTCTTGTCGTTTAAAAGTTATAAAGTTGTCCTAAGACATAATTTTTCCCCTGTATAGAGTTTATTATTATCCAATGCAAGAAACAAAAAATACAGTGTAAAATTTACTTTTTTAAAAGTGGTCAAACCAATATATTGGAGTAAATTTATTTTACTTACTTCCAAACCATATCAAATCAATATAAAATATAAACCATTTAAAAATAAACTAAAAATTAACTTGTAAACCTACAACTTATTTTTCCTGAATTTTGTTAAGTATACAGCAAATGAAAAGTAAATAAGTGTATAGTTCTTTTTTATTTTTAAACTGTTTGTTAGTTATTTATTTTTACTTAGGTACTATTAAGGCCTATCCTTACATACAACAAAATAACTTATTAAATTTATAGTATACAGTAGTTTGTTTTTATTTCTGTTTACTGAAGTGTGATTAATGATATATTTTCTGTTTAAAATTTTATAAATATGTAATGAATAAACCATTCGTTTACACCATGTGTAATTTTAAATAAAGAGCTTCTGATTAATTAAAAAAATAATTACGCCATAGTACATTTTTAGTTTTTTACCACTTTCCATCCCAGACATTTCTTAAAAAGTTGTTCCAAAAATCCTAGGCTATGTAGTCGATTTTGTCGTATTTTACTAAAAAAATTATAAAAATTCTATTTATGAAGCCAATTTATTATTTTGAGTTTCATTTGTTTTCTGAAGAGATTACCTATAGTATAAAATAAAAAAGGATTTTTCACAATTTACAACTTTTTTATATTTATATATATTTACAAAAATATATACAGTAGTTTGTTGCCTTGTGAATGGTACTAAAAACATTAATGGATTAGAGCTAATAACACTATTAAAATATCATTTTGTTAACTTAAATGAAATTCATATTTCACAATCTATGTTTAAAAAAAAAAAGTTATGGCTCTTTTTTTAAAAGTACTACAGTTCACGAGTTTTTATCCTACGTATAACAACTAAGCCATATAGGAGGTATGATTCAACACTCTCCTCAAACATGCAATTAGCGATTGTATTACCACTTATTGACTATCTACTACGTTTTATTTTACTTATTTTTACCTCCCATACTACAGAAACAATCACATCAGTCATGAAACAACAATTAACCTCAGCTAACGATCACATCTGACGAAAATCAACACAGCTGTTAATGCAAAACAAAAGCAACAAAAAAATACAAGTTGTTGTACTTTAATAAAGCATTCTATCATAACAAATCAATGTTTTTATAATAGAAAATGTTATTCCGAACATTAATATATATATTTCGAGTTAATAACTATTTTAAAAATATTATTTTTGGACATCCGGTAAACATTTTTCGGACGTCCGGTAAACAGGACACTGGGCTTTTTGGAACATATTACGAACGTCCGGAAAACCGGACGCTGGGATGGAAAGGGTTAAAAGAGCCAGGTTAAGTTTATGCACCTCACACACTGTGAACTGTTTGACGTGAAGGTAAAGTACACCTATTTTAGTCTATTTACAACAGTTCAGGGGCTACAAAATGGATTTTAATCATGCACCTCAGTAACAAAAAATAGAGAAAAAAGAAAGTATTGTGGTGTAAGACTAAATTTGTGGATTTTAAAAAACTTGTTTTATACCTGCTGTGATTGTCCTAGAAATATAAAAGACTCTATTGTATTAAAACAATTATATAATCATAATAACTCTAATCAATCTATATGCTTATACTCTTTAGGATCACTTATTTCTGAAGATGACGGAAGAAAGAGAAGATAGTGATGCTGAAGAGATGGAGCATGATTCCGTTGATTCGGAAAAATCTTCTTCGTCCTGTGACAGCAGTGACACAGACACTGATGACAGTTCAGGTAACGTAAAGTGTAATTTAATAGAAAATCTCAAATCTGAGCCTGTGACATTTTTAAATTGTTATTCTGTTATGAAGAAACTCAAATTAAAAATACCTATCAAAAAGGTTTTCAAAAATCACTTAACCATGTTTGATAAATTAAAAAAAATACATTTACATTATGAGTGCCAATGATGCAACATTAATTTAAGAGTTTTTTATTTAATAAATGCGTACAGATTGTTTTCTGAGGTCCCTTAGTGGATCATCAATTTATAATTCTGTTTCTTGTTGATAGTGATACATTAAGTTGATTATAAGTTTCCAGTATGCAATTAGGCACATATTGATTTTAAGGTTAATAAAATTTAAATGTTTGGTTTAGTATCTAAACCAAACATTGAAGAGTATTTAAGACAATTATTGAAGATATGAGTAGCTAAATGTAAACAAGTTAACTTTACACACACTAAACGTAACCATAATACATTTTTTTGGACGATGTAGTTCATGTAAAGCCATTGTAGTATCATTGACTATAGAAACATGAAGAGTGTCCACTCAAATGGGTGCTGTGAAGCCAGTCTGCCTGATTGGTGAAATTAGTTCATGTTCGATGCCAGCAGTCTCCCTCCCTCCAACACATGCTGAAGTAACTAATAGCTGAGCTAATAGTTTGCCAAACAGTCAGAGTGATTATGTGAAACTAATCACTGTTAGATAGCAGCAGATACATGTGTCTACAGCAAATGTATCGCTTTGGATAGTCTATATGTTTAAATAGTCAATGGTGTATTTATATATATATATATATATATATATATATATATATATATATATTATAATGTATGGTTTGATTGAAGCTACTCTTAAAGTATTAAATGGCTCCCAAAAGAATGTTTGATAATTATTATCCTTTTATTTGCTTTAAATAAGTTTTGGTGTTATTTTATTCTTGCTAAAGAAGTTTTTAATTTGAAAAGTAGTTATTTAACCCTTTGCACTCTGGACAAAAATGTTTGGTTGGTATCAAAAACTCCAGTCCATGTTAGAAAATGTTCAACAGTATGCCAGGTTGAAGCGACCTGCGTGGCAATATTTAGCACATGTTCCAGCAGCAGATGGGAAGTGTTGCACCACTCCATCTTTAGTTGGTGTAAGGGGCAGTGTTGGGAGTGGGAACAACGGACACAATCAGCTGGTGAAGTGGGTTACGATGCACGAGGCACTTCATCTCCTTCGCTACCTTTGTTTCTAAGATATGTTAAAGATAGTAGAGAAGTTTGCTTTAATTATAAAAATCGATATAATATAGCCATAAACTAGTATATTGTCAGTTTTGTAGTTATTATAAATCATGTTGAAATTGAATATTACGTTCTTGCTTGATCTATCACGACTTAGACGTAGCAAAGCAAACATTTTTAAATTGCATACGAAGTAATATTTAAATAAAACTTTAATGAAAGTAGTGATAAATATTATTTCAGTTTGAGGGTAGGTCACTGAACATTTTAATCATATTATAAGTATTTAAAATAATAAATATATTTAAAACACAATAATATCACAAATTAAATAATAACATAACCTCAATATAAATCGGTAATGACAACAAATCGACTATACCAGCTGTCCTCACACCTATCTCAGGTTCATTTCCCCTTATACCATGTTCTAGCTGAACTAGATTCAAGTTCCCTCCACGTTTCTTGCCCACCAATGGTCACCTAGCACTATGATGTAATAGGCGGAGCTTCCCATTGCTTATCCATGACAACAAAATGTTAAAGTGGCATGTTTGTTCAGTGATGGGAGAAGACTTATGTTCCCTGTCACTTCAATGACTAGCTTTGTCTCTCTCACACAGATTCTCTAATGGTTTTTCACAATCAAAGCAGCCAAACTGTAGCAAAAAACTCCAAGCCTATTTTGCCAATTTGGTAAGGGGTTTCTTAAAAAAATAATTATTTATTTATTTTATAACTTAGAACTATGATTTAGGTTTTGTTTTGTTTGTTATAACTTCATATATGTAAATAAAAAATAATGTACAATTTTTGTACTTTATTAAAATTTATTTCCAAAAATTGTTATAAAATTAACTTTGAGCCCTTATAACTAAAAAAATATTGCATTGACCTATTATAACCCATTGTTATTATTATGTTCGTTATATAATTACGAATTTGTATACAACATTTTGTGCACTTTCCTTCTTGAATAAATCAATGGTAAGTTATTGTTGAAATCTTGACAAATAGAAATTTAGCATATATACAGTATATTATGTTCTCTTAAATCAACTTCGTGAAGCACCAGTCTATTTAATTTCCCTAAGTGATGAATCAATAATGATAAATGTTAAAAAAATGCAAATTTATATTTATTTATAAAATTGTTATTGGTAAAAGTTACTAAATCAAAAGTTGTAAAATAATAAAAATTGTAAAACAGCTCATACAATGAAATGCATAGAAACTTGAAAACATAAACTGCATAAAAAACATAACATACAACTAGAAACAAAAACAAAACATCGTAGAAGAATAACGTAAACAACTGACGCTCCCGCGCAAACACCATGTGACAGTTTCAGTTTATTCATGTGCCAAAACAGCTGATAAAAAACTACTGCTGATAAAAACATTTGATAGAGTATACTTAAAAGTACTACTATGCCAAACTATAACTATCAAAGTTTATTTCATCGTAATTTGAGCGCATTTGAAAAGTTTATAAAGCCAGCAAAGGGTATATGTTGAACGACCGAAACATCGGACGTTGGTGTTTTTGGCACATTATCAAACGTCTGATATATCAGAGGTTAGAGTTTTTTGCTTAAACTTGGAACGTCCGATATATATCGGACGTTGGAGTGCAAAGGTTAATTAGTTATCTCATATTATTCACATTCACTATTAACATCAATACCTATATATACATACATATTAATTCATAAAGAGTTAATATGTACATACATCTGCCAATACAAAGTTGAACTTTCCAATAATCTGTTTTAATCAATTTATCTGTTGTTGGCTTTGATAGATTATTTTTTAACTAAGTTGATGTTGAGAGAAACTTTTGAAGACTGCCATAGGTCTATGTTGCTAAGAATTTATAAGTGATAGATTTATTTTATATTTTTAGAAATGGATGAAGCAGAATGTGAGAGAAGAAGAACGGAGTGCATGGATAATCTGACGGATTTGGAACGACAATTCTCTTTATTAAAAGAACAGTAAGTAGGCTTAGTATTGTTCATTAGTTATAGTTCTTTAAATTTTGCAGTATAGCTAATTAAATGTATATAATTTTAAAATTATTTAACAATTTTCTTTAAATTTGAGCTTGCAAAATAAATTATAGATTATTAACTCATTATAATGAAACACTGAAATCCTTGAGATGGACCTCTGTCATTATATCTTTGCTAACATTAATATACCATCAATAAAACACTTTAATATTGCTTGTTGTATTTTCTACAAGTATATAATGTCATGAAAAATTAACATTAAATGTTGTTAATGATTCAGCTGCAACTGAGTTGTATTATATTAGTGGCAATGATAGTGGGTTTATGACTTATAATTCCTCCATATTATGCCGGGGCACATTATGGCAATCACGTCTCGGCTCGCTGCTTTGTTCATATGTTAGTATAGTGTATGTATTTCATTGGTTGTTTGGTTTCTGTTAGCCATTACTTTCGTCGTCCCAAGCTTTTTCCCCCGAGCTCTTCACTGTGGTTTCTTGGTTTCGTTATGGACGCACACTCATGCAGCTAGTTCCAAAAAGACTTAACAGCTCGAGGTGAAGAGGTGGACCATATGCCTATCAGACACCAGGACATTTTTGTTCTCTTCTTTTCATCTTGTCCTTTCCTTGCCCACCTTCTTGTTTTTAAATATTTAAAAAGTGGGGTTCTTGGGATTTGTTGCAATTTTTTTCAAATTTCCATTAGGAGTCGCTCTGAACTTGTCTTCATTTGTAAATTTTTTTTATTTTAATTTTGTTGTTGAAAAAGTGTTCACAAAATGCTACAATAAAGATATCACTACTCTTAAGTGTATGGGTGGGAGGGTCAAAACCACTGTTGGTGGATGTGTCAAAGTCATTAACAATCATAAATAAGACCTGGGAGATCTCTTAATACTTAAAACTTAATTAATTTAGTTGTACCAAGTTCATAAATATATATACTGAGGGCTGTATTAAATTATTTGTCGTATTTACTTCTATTTTATTAAGTATATCTTTAATTTGGCCAATATCTTTAAATTGGCCAATAGTAATTTTAACAAATAAAATATACGTTTCTGACTTGAGTTTTTTATCTTTCCCTTCCTGAGTTGGTGTATGTCTCGAGAGGCTGCTCTCAACACTCAACTAATTGTCATAAATAGTCCAAGGCATCTGATGAGTTTCAGAGTGAGTGGTTGAACTATTACTTCCATCTCAGAATCTGCAATAGTCTTAACATGTACTACCTCTTTAAAATCTTAATTAATTTGCTTATAGATTAAGGAGACGTCCTGTCCTATACTCATAATAATAGTTTGAAGTCTTATAAGAAATTCCATTTCTATACATATTGGTCTTTTATATTCAACTCCATGTGTTTAGTTGAAAATTGAAAGAGAATAATAATAAATAATTGTGCATAATGGAAAATATGAGCTCACAACAAAGGTAAAATATTAATTCCAGTCACCAAAACATCAATGTCAGATTGCAGTTTACGACAATTAGATAATTTCTTAATGCTTCTTAAAATATTAATGGTACTTAACTATTTGCGAGGCTTACTGAGGCACTTCGCCAGGCGATGTGCAGTAGATTGAACTGGAGTGGGGGAACTACCAGTTCAGTCAATTGATTTAAATTGACCTTGTTATTTTTCGTTTTTCTGCTTGTTTATTTTATTTATATTTTTTTTAATAAGTTATTCTGTTTATTTATAAATTTTTACTCTTGTTACTTTAGTTAATTTTTGTTTCGCCTTGTTTTTTTTTCTAGCATAGAGAGTGGTCATTATCAAAATAAAATTGGCAAGAATAAAGTAATACAGCCAAAGTAGGAAAATTGTATATTTATAATTTCATGAAATGTGAAGCTGAAAAGGGTGAAGCAAACAACATTACTAAGGTGCATCAGCGTGTAGCAGAAGCAACTGGATTGTCTCTCAGATCATTTAAAAGGATAGTGAAAGAACAAAAAGTGTTATCGAGTCAGCAATTCCCTTCTCATCACCAAATAAAAAAAAGAAGAAAATCATTTGTTACCAACCTAGATAATTTTGACTTGGATGCTGTTAAGTGTAATATTAATGATTTTCATAAACATTACAATGAGCGGCTCACAATTACGGCTTGCCTGCCAGTGTTACAAGATAAAATTAACTCCATAGTCAGTGAATGGGCATTACGAACAATTTTGAAAACCCTAGGATTCAGGTGGCGACAAAGTGAAAATAAGAGGAAAATCCTGATAGAAAAATCTGGTATAAGAGTAAAATGATTGGCTTACCTAAGAAAGATTAGGGAGTATAGGAAAAATGGAAGGCCTATTATTTTCATGGAAGAATCCTGCGTACAATCAACTTATACAAAACAAATGGCCTGGAGTGATGGAAGTACTAAGGGACTTAAAGAACCTGTCAGTTAAGGAAATAGAGTAATAATAGTGCATACAGGAAATAAAAACGGTTTCATAAAAGATGCTCTTCTCACTTTATATTTGGTAGAAAAACCGGAGATTATCATGAAGGTATGAATTTGAATAATAATGTAAAATGTTTAAGAGAAAAACTTATCATCCCACCAATCTCAGTAACAGATGTTGATAACGCTTCTTATCACAATGTTCAGTTGAATGAACCCAGCACCTACCTCAAAGAGTAAGAAGGCTGATATGATAAATCGGTTGACTACTAGAAATACAGTATAAGCTTTTCTCTAAACGTGCACAAGTAAACCAACGTGCACAGCAAAAGTAAACGTGTAAAAGTTAAACCAAGATTTCAACTTAATAAAGTTGACGTTATTTAGCTGAAAGTGGCCATTCTGTTCACCGTTTGCCTCCGTACCATCCAGATTAAAACCCCATATAAATGGTTTGGAGCTTATTAAAAGAGAAAATAGCTAAGCGCAACATTCTTTATTCATTAGAGGAAGTGAACAAAATCATCGATGAACAAAGCTGTTCAGAAATAACGCTAGAGCATTGGGTTTCACGTGTTAGTATAGTAAGAAAGCTGAAAACGAGTATCTTACAATTGAACTATTGATAGTTGAGTGAACAGATCATTATTAACCTGTAAGAAGACTCCGACAGTGAACAACAATGAAAGCAACGTTAGTGATTGTGAGCATGATCTCAGCCCTTTGGATTAAAAACGGTTTCTTAACAAGGCATCTACATTATTTTTATCTTATTATTATTTATCACTTTTATTTTGTTATGTGAAATATTGATATGAGTACATGTTTAGTGTTAATTATAAATTTATTAAAATTCTTAGTATTTTAAACTTGTTACTTATGTTATTATATTGTCTTCTTTTTTCATTTTTATGTTTACTCTTTCTGGGCAGCAGATTGATATTTATGTCATATTTTTCTTGTAATTTATATTTAGTCATTATTTTTATAGTTACTTTCATTGTTAGGCCTATCTGTTATTTGTAGCATATCATTTGTTTAATTACAACTTAGGCTACTTTATGTGCAGTGGCACATTATTATTACCTTTAGGCTAATCATCCACGACTGCTATTTTTTCTTACTTGTTTTTTTTTTAACTTGTTATTAATATTAATCTACTTTGTTCAACCCTTGTAGTAAATTGGCATTGCTTTTGATAAATAAATAACTGTAGTTGTTGTTAATTGTGAAAATTATTACTAATAATAAATGATGCGTTTAAAGTGTTTTTGATTTATTTGTTTATAGATTTATTGATTATATTATAATTTGATTTATTGATTTAAAATGCCTATTTTCAGAGCAGACTTTGCAAATACAGCATAGGTTGTTTTTATTTTAGCAATTGAAGGTTTAATTCAAATAAAAATTAAAACGACCTTTCTCATTGGCTGTTATAATAAATGTAAACAAACAACAAAGGAGACGAAAAGAAATAATTCTTTTCTGCACAGAGAGGCTCTGCAAGCGCAGCTCAACCGGCAACAAGGGAACTAAGAGATCAGGCACATGGTGGAGGGGTACAACAGTGGTGGAACTGTCCTCCCCTTCAGTCCTAGTATTATTCCCCTCACGTGCTGGCCAAGTGCCTTGGTAAGCCTTGCGAGTTATACTTTGTTCATTAAAATTATCATCATTAAAGGGGCCAGTTTCAAATCCTAGGAAACACTTAAATCGGCACTAAAGTTTTTGAACAAAAACCACCATAGGGCACCACCACTGTATGTGTATGGGTGAGTCAATGCCAGTGTTATCTATGGGTTGGTGTGTGGTAGGGTCACTACTACCACTATATGTATATGAATGAGTTAGCATGAATGTAATGGGTAGGTGGTAGTGGTCAGTACCGCTGTATCTGTATGGGTGAGTGTGTCAGCAATGTGAATGATAATCTTGTATAGGAGTAAATATGACAACTAATTTCATACAGCCCTCAGTGCTATTACCAAATACAAGCAGCTGCTGATGGATCACCTCATTCTGTAAGGTGAATTCATCATGGCCAACTGAAGTTTTGTCCCTTTTAGTCACAATGCTGTTTGTAGTTGTAAATTTAAAATATTAAAACATATTCTCCATTTTTAAGTAAGGACTTAAAATATTTACACATTTGTATCTATCAAATTAAAAATAATTTATGTAAAGTTTTATAACGGCTACTAAAACTCCTCCAGCCGGTTTGCAATCTTCTACTAATATTGCTTCTGTCAAAAATATCATCAAAAAGAGTGTATTACTGTCCTTTTTTGTACATTTTCATAGTTTGTATTTACAAGCAATGCACATAAGTATTTCTATGTAAAAAAATGCTATAGTACGTATTTACATGTAGGCTGTAAGATATATACAGTATTTACCACTCCTCCCGCCACCATCTTGTACTTTAATCAATCAGTCCAATCAATACAGTAATCTTAATTACTTTATGATTACTACAATCAATACAGTAATCTTAATTACTTTATGATTACTACAATCAATAGAGTAATCTTAATTACTTTATGATCAAATCGCTGTTAAACTTATCATAGCCACATTATTCACACAATCCTGGTTTGTCAGGCCAAACAGCACATATGGTAACAGTTTTCTATCTTTTGTTATCCATTCTTTATAGGATATTATCAGATCCAATCCGTCCACTCCCTTCATGTGTGCGTTTATTGTAATTGTTATTTAGATAGGATTCTCTCTTGTGTTTCAGTTTTTCACCATATCTTTGTCATTGTCAAATTAGGAAGATATGTTTGTCACTGTTTGCTCATCTTTCCATTTTACAGTCATAATGCTCTCAGACTATTCGTAACGGTCTGATCTTGAGATGCACCAACTTTACAGCCTGAGAAGTATATTATCACTTCCTAGATTGGTAGACAATGTGTATCATTGTTGTAAGAATCTCGATGGAGAAGCTTTTATAACAAAACTGCTATAAAAGTTATCCATGAACAAAGTATGGCCTCTCCCTAAGAAGAGTTGCATAAGGTTCAAAACAACTTTGACTGTGTGGCCTTTCAATCCGCAGGGATCACTTTTCATTTTTAAACATGAAAAATTAATTGAATATCTTCTGCTATCCCATACTTGGTATGTATATTTCTTTAGGGAATATATTTCTATATCATACTTGTGTCTCTTCTTTTTTATATATTAGCAGACAGCAAACTTGTGCACTAGAGCACCATCCCCTCCTGTTTTTTGTTAGTAAACAGGGTGAGTAATAATACTTACCCCCATATTTAAATAATTAACTATAAGTTTGATTTTGAAAGGTCTGTCATCAGTAGTTTTGGTATTTTCAGAAGTACCAACCCTTGAGAAATCGAGGTAACTAAGAATGAGCCTTGACTTATAAACTGATTGAAGATTGGTTGATTGGATGAGTGGCGAGTCTTCCAGTAGTCATTTAGCCTGTTCAGTCTAATGACGGCAATATTTAGAAGCAAGGCTATAAACGCTAGAAATTCAGACATGGTAAGATCTAACAGTATTCAAGATCTTACCATGTCTGAAGATTTTTGGCAAAATCTTTGGAATCTGGCAAATCTGGATTTCAAAATTTTATTTGGGCCAAATGATAATTCAAAGGCTGGTGGGTTGTAAGAATGTTTCATCAGTTGACAGATGTTTTTATTTACTACCTCTGTGTATTAGTTTAGTGTTTATATTAAATGTTATTTAACATATGTTCTATATTTTTATAATATTGGTTGCTAGGCAATTCTGTTTAAGAAGTTAGAAAATTATTGTTAGAAAGTTATGGTCATTGCATTTTTTTTATATTCATAGTTCAATATCATAATTTTATACAGTCCCCTAATTTCGATTACTAAACAGTATTTGTGATTTATTACAAGTGCTCTTTATTCCCAGTTTTTGGTTTTTATCTCAATAGTACATTTTAATTTCCAATACACCGTGCATCAGCGCCAACAAAGGCGTATCTTTATTTCTGATTTTATTATATCCGCACACACCACATCTAACAATAAAAAACAGTCTAAAGGAGTATAACTACCTAGAATTGATACATTCAGACCTGGATCACTTGTGAAGAGGAGGTCCTGAATTCTGCTTGCGCAAAGCTTAGGCGACCATGTTTGGTTGTCGTTAAAGCTGTCAGAACTGTCTTGTGATTCATATTTATTCACCATCAGAGAATTGGTTTTCAATTAAATAGTTGCCATAATTTTCCTCCATTGCTAAAAACTATACACACATATCCAAAATAAACATGATGTAACAATTAAGTTCGCAAAATAACTAAATAAGACATAAATAGCTGTTCATGAAACAAAAAGCACTAAGAGAAACAATTTGACTGACACAACATACAGACAGCGATATAACCTTCCCCGGTAATGGTTGAGCTTACACTAAAGTATTAAATGGAATTGAGAATGTGACGACTTTATATTGGCACACCAATTTCTCCTAAGTGAATGTTTTAATGAAAATGATAAAGTTGGTTATAAAGAGTTTTACAAAAGTTGGTTGCCTTTAAAATATTGTACATAATACTGTTTAAAAACATCTGAGCTTTGCAGCTCATTCTAGGGCTTATCGTGTATGTCAGTCACTAGTTAAATATTGTACATAATACTGTTTAAAATATCTGAGCTTCGCAGCTCATTCTAGGGCTTATCGTGTATGTCAGTTCACAAGTTAAATATTGTACATAATACTTTTTAAAAACATCTGAGCTTCGCAGCTCAGTCTAGGGCTTATCGTGTATGTCAGTCACTAGTTAAATATTGAACATAATACTGTTTAAAAACACCTGAGCTTTGCAGCTCATTCTAGGGCTTATCGTGTATGTCAGTCACTAGTTAAATCTGACTGATTACAACAATATTTATTTATAGTTGCTCACGTATATTTATAACACTTGTTTTTTACTTTTGATTGGATATTCCTTGATTAATAATTCCAATTACTCTAGATTTCATTGATGTGAATGGAACACCGAAGATAATTCAGCATTTTTAACAAGTTCTTTTTGTTGCTGCCTTCAGGCTTTACCGAGAGAGGATAACACAAGTAGAAAGCAAGCTGAATGAGGTTCGAGTGGGTCGTGCACAGGAGTACTTGGGACCAGTGGACGAACTGCAGGAAAACTGCCGTATCCGCATTGAAGTGGCTGGTATACTGAGAAAGTATAGACTCACAAACATACGCAACAGCTATGAGGGAGAGGAACAAGCTGCTAACCAAAATTATAATGTAAGTTATTAAAAATACACAACTGATAATATTGTACAGTTAAATTTACTAGTTCAACAAACGTATTTTAAAAGATTTTTATACATAATATTTATTGCTTTTTTTAACACGTTAGCTGCCATCCTTAAAATGAGTATTTTTGCTCTAAATTGCCAAAAACTATTATGCAAATATTTAAAACAATGATGCTTTATATTTACTATGCCACCATTTATGAGTATAGAAATAGTACATACATAGGCATTATATATATATATATATATATATATATATATATATATATATATATATATATATATATATACATAGGCATTATATATATATATATATATATATATATATATATATATATGTCGGGAGTATTGGCCCGACACAGTTTTTTTAGTAGCATATACGGCACATAAAAAACTCTGTCAGGCATATCGGCCTGACACATTTTGAGGTAAGTTTGTTTTCATGGTTTGGCTACACTGACTGCATGATGAAAGTAATCCAGTATTTAATATGTATTACGTTATTTCAATACCAACATTCACTATATGAGTCTGTCGAGCCTATACTCCAGACAACTTGCTCGTAGAACATGCAAACATTTAAAGTTTTATGAACAACTTTGTATGCAACCAAACACTTAGAAATTCGCTCTGTAAATAGTGTGATGCTTGCAGTACAATAAAGTGTAATCAGTTTCGTTAGGAAAGCAGGACCAGTCGAGTAGCAATAAAATAACCAAAAGGTTGCTTAGCAACAATGTCGTGCGTAGTGGCCCGACGGCATCTAGCTGAGACAAAGAGCCGTCGGGCGTACTGGACTGACACGGCAGCTAAAGTGTTAAAGTTTACAATATAGTTTCCTCAAAGTTTGTACTCTCCACCATGTGTTTTACCTTTATCCTGAAAATATCTTTACTTCAAACATTGGTTTAGGTTAAAATTTTGAAAATTTAACAGCACAGAAATAGTATATATATTCTGTGATTTGTATGTGTTTAAGAACATATTTATATCCTTTACATGACATACTCTTCTACCACATTAAGAATGATTGCAGGAATATGAATGAATTGTTTTTAATATTGAACCTTTTTTCTTTAATTGGACAGCATTACTTCAATGGCACAAACCTCAGTAATCACACAAATTATTTTAATCTGCTTAAACCTCCAATAATAATGGTATTCACCATCTTGCTTTTCGTGGGAAGATATTACCAACTAAAAGAAAATTCATCTTAACTGCAAACACAAGCAAATTTTCTTTTATAGATTCTGGACCAATGGCTTAACCCTAAAAGTGCTGACCTGTTAAATTTTAAAAATGGCACCCACAGTTTTCTTACTTTTCAATCCTTTTTTCAGTAATTAATAGAAAATAGCCTACTTAACACTTTCGCTGCGTCCATTCCCGATCGGGAACAGTGCTCGGTGGACTTCAGACGCTGTCGTGCCCAATTGGGAATCCTTGTCCTTTGTTTGCTTATTCATTCAGTATTGAGGTAACGTCTGCAAAGGAAGGTTTTTTTTGTTTGTAGCGTGTCTAGTACGACCTAATAACTTTGTATATGTCTTGGTTTCAGTTTTTAATTTTTTTTAGTTTGTATGTGTAAATAGTAATAGTGTTAACAATTTTTAGCACCGCAGTAAGATTACCGACTATAGCAGCCGCAGTGAAAGTGTTTTAATATACATGAACTGTTTACTGTTTATGGATTTTCTTCCCAAAAGATGTAGATTTATAAGTAATAATTAAATTTTTGATATTTTAATTGATAACATTTGTTATTGTGAGAAGAATGAAAAAAGTTAACAAAATTCGTTATGATATTAAATAATGTTTAGTGCCACTTTTTTTTACCTGAGGTGAGTAGATACTAAACAATTCAAGAAATATTCCTTCCATCTATTCGAGGTGTCCAGCCATATTTCCTGCCTCTCTACTTTACTCTATCAAAACTTTAAATTTTAACCCTCTAAAGGGGCAGTAATAAACTTTATAAATAATTCCAAGATAGGTGAAATGTGTAGATTTTTAATGAAAATAATTTTTGAATTTTAATAAAATTTGACATTTCTCTGATTAAAAATTCTTTGGTACGACTTGATGAAAAGTGGTGAGGTAGAGATTTGTTCTATATAAAGATAAAATATATGTAAAGCTAGTGTCACCTGGTACATTTTTATATTTATGGAAACTGTCTATGAAATATTTTATGATGTGACCACTGTGAAATTTAATATACAGATTTTTTACCATAGTCTTATAGTAGAAGTGCAATGAAACTTTTTTTTATGATTCTACACAGCTTCGCTAATTTATAAATTGTAACTTTGTACAAAATATTAACACATAATAAATAATTTGATTCTACAGTATGAAAATATTGACTTAGAATTAAATGGAAGTACATCTTCTGCAGTGATCAAACAATTTAATCTCATCAATATTTATTTTCTCCTTTGTGTGTTCTTGAACAGAGTGAAAAAATGCTTGCCATGGATTTGTTAAAAGATGAAATTGAGGAAAAGATCCGAATGTTGGAAGAAGATCGTAACAATGTGGACATCACCACCGACCTTTGGGCGTATGAAAGGTCTTGTCAGAAACGTCATTCTTGGCAGCGAGGTACTCGACTACAAGAGGACAACAATAATCTAATCCGCCGCAAGCCCACTGTTGTTTCAGGGCCATATATTGTCTACATGCTCAGAGACACAGATATCCTTGAGGACTGGGCTGCCATCAAAAAGGCAGCCACTGTATGCAAACGGAAGTCTGACTGTAAGTGTTTTACATATTTTTTCCAAGATAATATTTGTATTGTGTCATTCGTCTGAATATATTAATGATTATTAAAACAGTTTGTTTATAGAAGTTGAGGTATTCTTTATCATTGATAATAAAGAATTACATTGTTTTAACAATGGTTATGTTAAGTTAAAACTGAAATATTATAATAAATTTCACTAAGCATATAATTTCAGTTTCACTTTGACATTGTAGCTTTACAAATTACTGCATTACTTAAAACTAGGATGATGAAGTATCTAAATGTAATATGATAAGGTAGAGAAAACGCTTATTGGAAGATATACTTACATTACTTTAAAATCAAATAAATTTCGACATATAGAACTAAGTACACAAGATATTTTAATGGTTAATGTTAGAGCTGATTGTTTACAATTGATAATTGAATTTGAATATTACTAATGTATTTTATTACATTTTATAAACTATAACCAATGTATAGTAGTACAACATTGGTTATAGAGTTTGTAGTTACTATTACAATTGCAATAACTTTTTAATTGTAGTTAAAATTACAACAGCAAGTAATGGTTGTTGAAATATTGCTATGTTACTTGTTTCTTCACTATTACCTTGATATATTCGCTTTATTAAATTTAAATCAAGGCATCCCTACAGTTCTAATATTTCAAATATAAATTTGCTATGCTCTAAAGAATACAGATGATTTTAGATATAAATATGATAACTATCTATATTTAGGTTACATTTAGGAGGGTGTGCGAGTACTCGAAACTTAGTGTATTTGATCGAGTATTTTACTACTCGAACTCGGCTCGAAGCTTCCGAAACTACTTGTAGTTCGATCGACTTGTTGTATTTCACAAAATATCAGATTTACATCTTAATTTAGTTTTAAGAGTAAACAGTTTTAAGTTATGTTAAGTTATAAGTAATATAAACAGTTTTATAAGTTATGAATAAAAATGTGCGCTTCCTTGTGTTTTATTTTACTCTTAATCATACGTTATCAGTTTGGTACACGTAATTATGAACTAAACAATACGCCTAAGAATAGGTAGTATACAAAGACTGTCAAATGAACTAGTCGACGTAGTGAACGAGTTGGTTCATTATGATTTGAACTAGTTCAATTCAAAGTGAAACACAGAGCTGGGAAGGTAGCGATCACTGTAAATAGTTACCGTAGTAGTAATCACACATGTTGGTTGTCGAGTCTACTAGTCACTTGTAACCTAACCTAAAATAGCGTGAATAAAACAGAAGTGCTGGTTAATGTCTTTATGACCCAAGAAAGCGACGAGAGATCCGGTCCAAGATGCTCAAAAAGACCTGTTACCGATAAAAATCGAATGGTCTGTACACCTTGGAAATTATGCATATTTTCGTTCATATCAATAATACCGTTCAATCAAAAGGGTCCCGAGAACGGGTTGCTTTACATCCCAAGAATCGAACTTCCCATCTTTTCTAGGTGAAAGTTCATCTCGGTTGTAGTATACGTACGAGTAAGGAACCGTTCAGCTCCTTTTCGAAACTGAAATTATCATCATATATTTCTCGCAAGCCGATTGAGGTTTATTTTGTTTTTTAATCTGAGCAGGGAATCGTCCAACAATTTGACGTAAGAAAATACCGTATCATATCATATAAAATATGGTAATAGCGTTCTAGCAGACACAACATTATTGATTTATTTTCCGTCAAATAAAAAATAGATATATAATTTTTTTTATTTGATAAAAAAGAATAAAAGGGTACTTTATTATATTTATCATTTAATTTATATATATATATATATATCTATATATATATATATATATATATATATCCGTGGCGAACGTCTATTAATTATTATTCCGAAAACACCTTAGATTGCCAAAACTGTGCGTAATATTTGCGCATACGATATTTTTTCCGGTCAAATTGTTGACCGGTTTTCTGACTAGGTTAGACAATAACACAGTTGGAGTGTAAAAGGTAGTAAAGTATGATAATTTTGATTTGTAAACTCACTGAACGGTTCCCTGTTCATATTGATGTCGATGTAAACTGTAAAACAATCACGATTCAACCCAAGTGAGGAAGACACATGTTGGAAGACCTTTTCTAAACTAAATACGACGAATTTAGAGATTCAGAAAATAGTTTTTATTTAACTGAAGCCTTATCAAACGTTTCGTTTTTATTCATAAGTTTATAATTTAGCTGCCCAAAATCTTCACTGTATCACTAGTGGCACTTAGCTGATATTTCAGACTGCATCTCGTCGCCAATATCGGCTAGACGTATTATATTAGCCGACTATGTCTATGGTTTTCATTCGATTACACCAGATTTTCATTAGTTTCAAGTTATGAAATAAAGCGACTATGTCTATGGTTTTCATTTGATTACACCAGATTTTCATTAGTTTCAAGTTATGAAATAATTATTTATCTGTTGTTCAGTGTAGCCTCATGTATCGAAGTAGTTTCAAGTTGCACTATTTCATTACTGATCATAATTTAAAAACTAATTCATCCTAAGCGACTTTAAAATGTATTTTTAGTAAACCTGCTTTATTATATTATTATCAATCGATTGAACTACATTCTATGTCATCCAGATTTTCAAATTTGATTATATAATTCAGAGCTTATTTCCGGTTAGTTGTAACCTTGTTATTACTGAATGAAATACCCATAGAATACAGATCCACTCTTCTTGGCGTTTAGACAATCAATTTTTTGTTGAGAGGACAATTCTGAAAGCAAATGACTGCATTTGGCAATGACACCTTAATTTGAGCATCAGTTTGATTGGATGCAGCTTTTGCCAACAAGCTTCGCTACGTTTTCGCAGTAGACTTTGAACTGAACCACCAGATAAACATATCGGCCGGCTGTGAAACGGTATAATTGGCTTGCATAGAAAATCTGATCTGTAATATGAGTGAACAGTTTAAATCTTTATAATTCACATTGTTTGAATTACCAATATACTTTCTTAGTTTCTTACATAATATTAGTTATGAAAAAAGGAAAAAGGTTAAACAAAACAATGCCACATAAAAATGTAGCAAGGCAGGAAGTAAAAAGTTTTATTTATCAAATGTTACAGTTACAAACAACAAATCAAAATTATTGTGTTCAGTTTAGATGTATATATTTACGAATCTGGCAAAACTTAACATAGGCTTAGAATGGTGTCTGCCTTTTACAGTTGTCTTGGGTGAACAGGAAATCCTTCTGTAAATACTCGCTTGAAAATACTCGATACTCGGAAAAAATGCCAACTACTCGTCTCGTCTCGAACTCAAAAATTACTACTCCCACACCCTTACAAGAAATCCTTCTGTAAATACTCACTCGAAAATACTCGATACTTGAAAAAATGCCAACTAATTGACTCAACTCAGTTCAAACTCAAAAATCACTACTAGTAGACCCCTAATGACAACCACTCTTACAACACTAGAGATAAGGATAATGGAACAATAGATTTTTCTAGACTAACAAAAATAACTAATAGTCATTTTATTTTATCACAAAAATTATTTAACAAACTAAAGAAGTGTGTGGATAAGTATCTTTAAAGTGCATTTAAAAATAAGTTTTGCAACTGTTTATTGAGTAACCCATTTTACAACGGTTTTGTGAGGAGGATGAGGAGAGCTCCATACACATCTTTTGTCATTGTGGAGCTCTCTCATCTATTAGGCATAGGACTCTGGGTGCCGCTTTTCTGGAACCAGAGGATATTAGAAGGGCTACACTCGGGGAGATCATGTCCTTCATAAGGGGGACTGGTCTCTTGTGACACTGTCGTCAGGCTCGGGGCGCAAAGGGCCATGGAGTCTAGGCGCAGTGGGCTTGGTGACAGGACCACAACCCGGTGAATCTAATCTAACCCATTTTACTCCTCCATCAGTGATATTTAAACTATAATGTTAATTATAATTATATAATATAGAAATGTAACTGGATATATTAATTTGTTTTATTTATTGATTTATTTATTTATTGAAATTAACTTAGGCCTATTTATTTATTTACTATTTTATTCTATTGGAATAGATATTCGGTTAATAACTACTTTAAAATCAACAAGAGGAACTTTTGATCCGGTTCTATTCTATTGTTACGCAGCCAACAGGTACAATTTTGAAACCCCCATATACTCATAAATGTACATTACATTTTTTTAGATTGTTGTGTGGTATGTTCACAACGGCTCCACTATCTAATTTTAGTTCCAATTCAAAACCATTTATCAACATTAGTTCCAATTCAAAACCATTTATCAACATTTCCTAACACCAAAGACGCTTTTCACTTACTGAATTAACAATGAAAAGACTATTGATTTCACTTCTAATTCTTCATTGTGCGAGTTATATTTTCAAACTATTTCATTAGTTTGTTTACTTTTTCGCCGCCTGCAAACATTTGAAAAATGAGTTGGCTTTGAACAGAAGTTACATGTTTTTTCTATAGCTGGACTTATACCGGGGTCTGTGTGTTTCTTACCACATCTCCTACATTGTGTATAATCTGAAATAGATGGTTGATATTTGTACTTAGAACTATTTTTGATTGCCTTCCTTTCTCATGAAGAAGTTAGATTTACTGCATTGATGTCTGAGTGAAAATTTTCTTGTTGTCAAGCGACTCCAGTGTTATTCTTTTGAATAAACCGCATATTTCTTTCTGAGAGTTCAACTGATTTACAAAATTTAATAAAATCATCCAATTCGTTGCCATCACGGAGTAGTCTCTGTTGGGTTTCTGCTGATCTCACACCTAAGACTATAAATGCTGTTAATATCTTTTCTTCTTGATCATGAAATTTGTATGGTCTTAATAGTCTCTTTAAATCAGCGTAAAACTATTCTAAAGGTTCTTCTTGTAATTGTTTTCTGCTAAACAGTTTGTTGATATTGACAGTTATGTTCGCTTTAGGAATACAATGTTTTTCCAAAATATTTAGTATTGAATTGATATTTTACTTACCTGATTCCTTAGTTAGTGATCTATACAGTTTTAATCCCTATGGGCCCAACATGTTTTTCAATCTTGCCACTTGTATTTCATTTGATTTTTTCACTGTTTCGGTTGCCACCAAGTATATCTGAACCTCGTCTTTAAATGTTGCAAAATTGCTTACAATATCACCAAATTTACTTCAAACACAGATGATTTGTTCAGTTCCAATGTATTTAGTTTTCAAGTTTAACACTACTTCTCTTTATACAAGTTTAAATATTCGTAAATCGACTGCGCCATGTTTAAAAATTATTTAAATATTTTTTTATTTTTATTTTATTTTTTTTTATTTATTCATAAGACGCCGATCGTCAAGATATGGGCGAATATGGATTTCGAATGAGTGTGATGATTGTAGATGAGCGAATGTAGTCATTGTTACAAACTAAGGCCGACTATTCCTTAGAAAGTGTCACTAATTAATAGCCCAGTGACAAATGAACAGCCGGTGGTTATCAGCTGATCCTTCTCAAAATGTATTGACTCTGATTGGGATCGAACTGAGAACCATTAGCACATGAAGCTGGGATTGAACCAACTACGCTACCGACCAATATAACCAAGAAACACATCAACTAGCCATTTTTATTGATTTTTCAATATAACCACTGAATATAATAAATATTGTAACCATGACAACAAATATATGATTTGTGATTATTATTACTAACAATTATAATTTTCATATATTCTTCATCCACTTACTGTATCTTGATTTTCCAGATTTGCCAGCATTCTAATAGTAATTATCAGCTTTTATAAGTATGTAGATATGATTAAAAAACACAACAATGGATGTATACATATTTATTGAACCTTTTATTCGTAACAATCATGATAATGGCGGAAAAGCATAATTTCCTATCCACCCTTTTGTTTTTCAATATTTTTATATTAAAATCATAATAAACTACTTAAAACCCCTCTAGGTAAAAATTTTAATTAAAATATGTAATGTATTTTTTTGATTTATTCCAATAAAATATTGTTTTTGTTTACTATGTATTTGAACCATTTCTGGACTTTACTATTGGTATACTTCTGGTGTTGAAACCTTCCTTAACAAGTTGCAAAAGTTTTCAAATCAATGTATCCACTTTCTATTTAATCTGAACTTTCCTACAATTTTTTACCTGGTTTCTTGTAGTATTTTATCCCTTACAGACCTGAGCAATCAGCTCCAGGTACTTGGCTACAGACCTGAAAATATTTTTTTCAAAAAAGTTTGATTAACATTTAAAAGTGTGTTATTGGGGTCTATTAAATGTGTTTTACACAGGTTTTTTAATTTTCAGGTTTTTGGTTTACTTAAAAATTAACATACACAATTGTGTGGGTTAGGTCTAGGGCGATAGACTGGGCATATGAAATGACTCACACAATTGTGTGGGTTAGGTCAAAAACTACTAAAAAGGTAGTTAAAAAAAACACAATTTTTGTGTTGAAACAATTGTTTATTTACATCATACAACTAAACACTACAATGTTTTACGGTATGTCATACTCATACTCATTAAGTCATACTCATTCACTCCATCCTCTTCGATTGCAACCTCTCCATCATTAGCTTGCCCAGCTTCTTCAATGTCCTTCTCTTCTCCCCAATCATTGATTAATTGTAGTAGATTTTTTTTTCAAACATTCCATATAACTTTTGTTACTCGGACCATCTTCTTCATCCGACATTGCATCTATTTCGGAGCTATCGCCATCGCCCAGAAGAACGTCCAAAATCATTTGATCAACATCTGCTGCAGATCCTGAAACTAAACCCAACACGGTTAAGGCATAGAACTAAAAACTATTTCAAGGAAAAACATAAAGTTTCAAATGATAGTTAAAAAAACAGCACTTAGGCCTAGGCCTCTTCAAAATTCAGTGTAAGTAAAACGTAAGTAGAATGTTTAGCACCACTGCTAAAACGGAAAAGTCAAAACACCACTAAAGCATTGTTTTTGGTAAGTAAACGAATAGAAAAGCCTATGTTTAGGCAATAGCCTATTAAGTAAATTTTTAAAGGTAAAATGAGTGGTTGCAGCAATCCAGAAACTAAAAAAACCTGTATGAAAAGTACGAATATAGGCTATATTTAAAGCCTACTTGTGTAAATTGTATGACTTTATATACAAGTTAGATATAAACATGTATAAATATATTACCTACATATAATACATACATATTCAAACGTATATGCACACTAGATAACATAATTCAATCTAGTATTACATGTCTGTTTCAAGATGCAAGTTTACACTATCAGTCCTAACCCACACTGTTGTGTGGGTGTAACTTTTGAAGGTTATGGTAGTTTTAATATTAATATTTTTGATACATCAAACATTTCTTCTCAAAGAAATAGCTTTCCCAAAGCAAACCGGAAAATATTCATTCACAATTAATTACAAATGAATGCAATTAAATCAATACTTACTTAGTGATTCACCTCTTCCAGACATGCTGCTTGGAGTTGTTGCCAAGGAAACAGTGTTGCCCCTAAACAAAACAAAAGGGACGACGACAAAACTCCCAGCTGTTTCCCGCACCAACCACACAATCAATGTGCACCGGTCTGAGCTTCAGATGTAGTGCTCAGATCTATAGAAAAAACAATATGTCTAACCCACACAATTGTGGTAGTTAGGATATAGGGGGGCAAATATTTACCCACACGATCGTGTGGGCACGGTGCGTAAGGGTTATGAGTATGCAGACTGTATCAGTCCCTCAGCAGCATCAGGCCCAATACACTGCAGCCACTCACCTATATGCTTCCCAAACACACCAACTCTGTTATCCACAGCATCTCTTATTTCTGGTGGTTTATTATGATATAAAGAGTGTGCAATAAAATTAACATCCTCTGTAAGATCAAAAGTGGCTGGTATACTGTAAGTGGGCCACCGCCCCAGGCCAGAAAATCATATTGCTGCATGGACACATATGCGAAATACAGACTCCTGAGGTGACGCACAGACAGCATCCCAGCAAGCTTGGTAAAGGCATAAGGTAGTCTACGAGGCGCTGTTTCACGTACTGAACATATGGAATCCAACTTAACTTGCAATCAATTATAACACATAAATATTTGTATCAGTCCACAAGCTCAATCCCCTCACCGGTGCAAGAAGCTAACCACGTTGGAAACCACAGCATCCGCAAACAGAATTATTTTACTATGTATCTTTACTTGTGAGAGATTATTAATGTACATATTAAATAAAAGGGCTCCAAGATTACTACCTGGAATGACTCCATAATCAACGTAGGCTAAATTACTTACAACCCCATTAATAAAAACTGATTGCATCCGGTTTCCGAAATAACTTGTAAACCAATCTAGTGCTTTATCTCTAACTCCAATACTTAGTAATTTTTTAAAAAACTTTCCTGTCAACAGAATCAAAAGTATAAAATGTGATTTGTTTACTAATATGTAAAGAAATTTTGTTAAGTCAAAAAAAAACATGGGAAGTATTTTTGTTATGTTTGAACCAGTACTGAACACCTGATATTATATCCTCTCTGACAAGGTATTGAGCCAACTGGTTCTTAGCACATTTCTCCAGAATTTTTTAAATTACAGAAAGCAAATAAATTGATCTTAAAATAAATTGTTCATCAGTCTTGGCCAGATTTGTATATAGGAATAATTTTGGCAACTTTACAGGTGTCAGGAAATTTACAGTAGCGGATGCTAAGATTTACAATGCGTAAAAGAGGCTCATTTAATACTTCGACATTGTCTTTAATCAAAGTGATTAGATTTGATAAAAACCGGGAGCTGATATTCTTTTAAGGCTGCCAACAACTTCAAAAGGTTCCCTATGAGAGTTGGCCGAAGCTCAACAGTAGAGCACCGGGCATGGTCGGTGGTGTTCGCCTCAGCAGGTCCACTGGGGTTCAGGATACCAGCCAACCACCACTCCAAAAGAGGCAGCTTCATCTATCTTGTTTCTGTATAAGATAGTTCAAGTTATTAATTTTTAAATAAACCTTTACATAAAACAGATATTTTGGGCATGTGCAGTTTTTCATGTAATATATCAAGAAAAGTTTTTCAGACTGATAAATTTTTGCTCCGGTTTCCAAAGACTTAATACATGTCAGTGTGCTTAAGATCTAAGTGCAAGGGTTCGTGTGTTTTTTAGTCCTTGTTTTTTTCTGACTTAATTTTTTTTAACACGTTCACTGCTGACATGGAAATTAATTATTGTGCAAATGCTGAAATATTTTATTTTATTTTTGGATGTTTATTATTTCATAATTTATTATGTACATGTTTACGAAATGTTTTATTCAAAAATTAGCAATATAATGTAAAAAATAATAAATGACGCCTCTTGGCGTCATCAGCATATGGCATCTGGTTTTGATGGGATATGCTGATGACGCCAAGTGGCGTCGTTCTTGTTTTTACGAAACTAACTCGAATTATAATATAAGTATTGATAAATGTATTGAGTACTTTCCTTGTATCCATAGTTTTTATTCTTTACAAAATATAATATTCACAACACGTTTATATTTACACTATAAACATTGACACTTTTATACTTTTACTTGTGGTGATTTATAAAACAGTCACCCAGACATAGGCCAGGTTTACTGTCGCACGCCTCACATTGATATATTGTGTCTTTACGAATACCTTTACCGTAACACATTACACAACGTTTTCTTAGCCTTCTTCCTTTATCTCCCATTGGGAGCTTTGTCGGTTGGTGTTTGGAAATATTTGGCATATTACGGGGCAACGAGTTGTCTGCGGCATTCAAAAGATTCCTTATTATGTCAAGTCTGAATGTCAACAATGTCATTTTATCTCCAATATTGTTTTGACGAAACAGTAAAAAAACATTCAAAACTGCCATTTGTAAAATGTGCACAAATACCTTTTTGTACCAGCGGATTGTTTTTCTTTCTGCTGGATAATAACTAAGCATCTGATCCTGCCTATCTATGCCGCTCATATACTTGTTGTATTCTATTATTGGAAGAGGCTTTTGTTTTTCTACTCCTCGTTTATTCACTGACACGTTCATCTCATTTTTAAATTGGCTGGATATATATAGATCCTTCCAATTTCCAACTACAACTCCTTCATGATATTTAGCACATGTTTCACCCTTCTTGAGTTTAGCTTGGACAACTTCTACTGGATTTTGTTGCCTATCTACACGCAGAGTCCCTGTTATGTACGTTCTTTGTTGTAACAACTGTTTAGTCAAATTGACACTGTTATAAAAATTATCTGCATAAACTGAATGGCCTGCGTTCAGACGTTCTCTTAGTAGATGCAGTACTACTTTTTCAGTGTGTCCCACACCACCTAACTCATCCAAAGCTCAAGAAAATAAACAGAACTTCATTGTAAGTCCATTAGGTTCACAAAGAAGATAAAACTTTATACCGTATTTGTGTTTTTTGTTTTTTATATATTGTCTAAAGACTAGGCGACCACGTCACAGGATCATCGACTCATCAATGGACAGTTCTCTTTTTGGTGCATAAATGTTAAGCATTTTGTTATTGAAATGGTCTATCAGGGGCCTAACTTTCTGTAGTCGATCAGTATTATCTTGATCTACTTGGGCAAAGTGAAGGCAACGTAAAATACCCATAAACCGATCACGTGACATGTGTTTCCCAAAACAAGTTTGGAAAAGTTCATCTTTTTTCCAATAACTCTCTAGTCTTGGCATTTTTACTATTCCTGTATGTAGAAAAGAGGCCCAAAAATACCTTTAGCTCTTGGATATTTAGGTCTCGCCAGTAACTCATGCGTGAGTGTTGTGCATGGGAACTAGAAAGAAATACTTCTTCTGCGTATATATTAGTTTCCTTAACAATTGATTGCAGCATAACGTCATCTAAAATTAATGGCAAATAATCCATAGGCTTATTATTACCCGGTATTGGAACCTTAAGACCAGTAGGTTGGTTAAATATAAAAGTTTCAAAGCAGGATTGTCATTCCATACTAACTGGGGTACATCAGCTCTTCTCCTACCTTGTGTAGTTTGGACTGCACTGGCAATGGCAATGGGAGCAACCGTAGCTGGAACAGTAGGTGATGGAAGCATCTGAACTGATCCATCCTGTTCATCTTCCTGGGTGTCATTACCACAGCTATCTAAATCCCAATCACTTTCCCCGGGAATATAACTGTCACCACTACTCAGTGCTTCAGATTCCGTGTCAGAATTCAACTCGCGGTCAATTTCACTGATTGTCATATCTTGGGTTTCACGATAGGTACTCGGCATATTATAACTCATTATAACATATATTTATTTACGCACTGATAATTGAAACTCAAAAAGAACACTTAAACTAATAAGTATAACTTATTACACGACTATTCACTGTGAAAAACAACCACTTACTGACTGATAAGACAGGATAATATGGCTACAAGATTTGGCTTGCAAAAAGGTGGGAGTGACGCCAACTGGCATCATCAGCATTTGACGTGTTAATGAGCTGATAAACAAGAATGATTTTATGAACATTATTTAACAAGAGCATTTCTGCTACACATCAAATAGAGAGATTTTTTAATCACATTATAATTATAGTTTATTGTAAAAAGTCATATTGTACACAGTACTTACATGATGTTTTGTTTTAGTATGCCAGGAAAATTTAATGTAGCTTTAATTTTAAGAGTCGAGAAATATATATATATATATATATATATATATATATATATATATCTTTTTTATACATTTAGCGAGCGAGTGAATATACCTTCATGTTTTTAAAGGGGGTATATCGTTTATAGTCCTCTCCCTATCCTCTAAAAGTCACATAAATTGCATAGGGCAACACTGAAGACGTAAATTCCCACTCATTTTGTGACTTATTCACTTAACTGCAAGTACAATACAACCTCGGTTATCTGGCTTAATGTGGCGGCAGGTTAAGCTGAATACGTTTTTAACTGCATAAAACATAAGTCAGAAGGAACTCAGCTTTCTATAGAAAAAATTCAATAACTCATAGGATGGCAAGTGAAAGTGGAGTGCCTACAAATGCGCGCAACACAGATTGTAAAGGCTTAAATAACTGTGTTTTACTCATTTAAATTCTAACATAATATGTAAGTCACTGTGATTTCAAACGGAAGTACAGTACAGTAAACACATCCTTTAAATGTACCAAAATGGGTTTTTTTCTCCTCCACAGTAAACAAGAGACTGACAATGCCTCATGAGGTTTGTATGTAATGAACTTCTAGTTCCTCAAATGAGAAATGTAACGCTTCCAGCTGCTCTGCTATAGAAGTAAACAAATTGCCAGCTTGAATATTCTAGCACAATATGCAGTTGCAACCGGTAATGCACGACAAGTTAAAACAACAGTGCCTACAATATTAAAAATGCTAAACTGTAACACTCATGTTCGAGATTTGCATTATGGGGCTGAATGACACTTCCATGTAGTTATAATTTATCTAATCAAATAATTACTACGTCTGATTGTCAAGCCAGACAATCAAGGTTGCAACTGTAATACAACATAACAATGACTTGATATTTCCTAACCCACTAGATTGTCACTGCTGGCTAATTTAGAGTTTAATGTCATTAAATACGGGTGATGATATCAATTGTCTGGAGACAGTCATAAGAAGAAAGCTTAAGAACAGCAGAATAAAACTATATATATTATGCCATGTGTGGGCAATAAATAAATGACTCTGCTGATAACACTGGGAAGGAAATGTTGCATGAAATTTAAAATTAACTAGCTTATAAGTAAGACACAAAATCCTATTTGTATTTCCAGAAATTTTAAGTTATAACTACAGAATACAAATGTCTCCCATGTAGCATATCTATTTTACTTTTTAATTTAAATTGTACTAAATTGTTTGCAAATTCTTGGGTGAATGGGAATGAACTAATGGAAAATATAATGATATACTAACAAACAGTGGACAAACCTGTTATACCCATTATTCATACTAACCAAGCTAATTTAGGATTTAATACCAAATCTCTAGTATTTCTAGATCTCTAGTTACCCCTTAATAAGGTTGTGGTTCCTTAAGTTTCTTTGGCCAAGTTTTCAAAGAAAACTCCAAAATCAATTTTAATTCTATTTTGAACAGTTTTTGTTGTCAATTACAACTGAAACCAACTGATGGTTTTTTTCTTTTTTTTCTAAAACTAGTCATATCCTTTTTAAACAAAACATTCAAGATCAGTCATTCATTTTAGAGAAACAGTTTTGGGTACGTGCACCATTTGAAATTAATTGCCTTCAAAAATGGTTTTTATATCAGTTTAGCACATGTAAAAAAAATCATCTGTTAATCAAACTTAAAATCATGAAACCTGCCAAATTACAACGTAGTTTTATCAGTTTATGGTAATTCTTTAACTGTAGATTACATTTGAAATGTCTTTGTTGTGTATTCTTCCTTCTCACAGAAAATATATTTACATATAACCTGAAATCTACTAAAACAAATTGTGTCGATGTTAAATTTACATAAACATTTTTATAGGGTCAGATGGAATGACAAGCAAAAAGGAAGTCTTTAGACCCAAATACCAAAAAGACTCAAAATATCAAAAAGATACAAAATACCATAAAGAAAGAAAACTTCACTTTCCAGTGAAACCGGGACAAAAATTAAAATTGTGGTAGTAAACAAAATTTGGCAGAGGTGAGTTCAGGTTTCATGTACAATCAACTTTCATGCATGTGATAAATGTAGTGAGCAAGAATTCTTTTCTTCGCCTTACTGTAGTATATGTATTTTTAATCATTCCGATGGTGAAATATTTGTACAAAGACTCGTAGAGCTACTTCCTGTTTCCAGGGACCTAGTGACTGATATCAACCTTGATCTTAATCTGAACCTTCTTCAGACTTTTCAGCTTCTTTATTGTTTTTTTTTGTAGTTTTTTTTTTTTTTTTGTAGTTTTTAATTAACCATCTTCTGCATGTGTCAAATTCATACTATCTTTTCTTTCTAGTGCTTTTTCCAAGAAAATTTGCTTAAGCTTTATCTCAGTTGCATTTTGATATTACTTTTGGCCATCAAAAACACAGAAATATTATTTGGGATGGAAAGATTTCTATGCACCAGTATTGTTATTTTTTCCAAACTATATTCATCTTAAACTTATTCAACTATTGTTATTGAGTTTAACTGCTATTATTAAACTTATTCTTCTTGATTATTGATTTTTTTTTTAATAAGTATTTTTTTGTACAAAGATAAATCAATGGATGAAATGAATTAGATTTATCACATGTAGTAGGTAGATTTTATGAAAATAAAAAAAGAGTGCTTTACTAATAACAAATAACTTTCAAACTACAGAAAGACTTTTAGTATTGTGTCTTCTAAGTAATGACTGAGACAAAAACTTAACAAAACCAGTATCATTTCACTGATCTTTTTTATTTTCATTGCAAAGTACAACATTTGAATAACAATGTAGTAGGTAGATTTTATGAAAATAAAAAAAGAATGCTTTACTAATAACAAATAACTTTCAAACTACAGAAGGACTTTTAGTATTGTGTCATCTAAAGTAATGACTGAGACAAAAACTTAACAAAACCAGTATCATTTCACTGATCTGTTTGTCAAATTATACATTCTTATGTAAGCATGAAATGGAATTTCTTAGTTCAATAATTTTGTAAACTGGTTTTAAAATAAGAATTACTGACACAAATATGCTCGTGTTAAATAACTATACATGCTGTAGATGTCTGTGAGATGGATTATTATCATTGTATTCTACCTAAGTGTTATAGAGGTATATAAATGAGCGGCAGAGTAAACTCAAACTACTGAGCCATGGCACTGACACTATGAGATGGATTAATGACATGGTACTCTATCTAAGTGCTGTAGGGATATGTAAGTTAGCAGAGAAGAAAAATCAAACTACTGAGCAATGGTACTGACGCTCTATGAGATGGATTAATGGCATGGTACTCTATCTAAGTGCTGTAGGGATATGTAAGTTAGCAGAGAAGAAAAATCAAACTACTGAGCAATGGTACTGACGCTCTATGAGATGGATTAATGGCATGGTACTCTATCTAAGTGCTGTAGGGATATGTAAGTTAGCAGAGAAGAAAAATCAAACTACTGAGCAATGGTACTGACGCTCTATGAGATGGATTAATGGCATGGTACTCTATCTAAGTGCTGTAGGGATATGTAAGTTAGCAGAGAAGAAAAATCAAACTACTGAGCCATGGTACTGACGCTCTATGAGATGGATTAATGACATGGTATTCTATCTAAGTGATGTAGGGATATGTAAGTTAGCAGAGAAGAAAAATCACACTACTGAGCAATGGTACTGACGCTCTATGAGATGGATTAATGACATGGTACTCTATCTAAGTGCTGTAGGTGTATGTAAGATAGCAGAGAAGAAAAATCAAACTACTGAGCAATGGTACTGACGCTCTATGAGATGGATTAATGGCATGGTATTCTATCTAAGTGATGTAGAGGTATGTAAGTTAGCAGAGAAGAAAAATCAAACTACTGAGCAATGGTACTGACGCTCTATGAGATGGATTAATGGCATGGTACTCTATCTAAGTGCTGTAGGGATATGTAAGTTAGCAGAGAAGAAAAATCACACTACTGAGCAATGGTACTGACGCTCTATGAGATGGATTAATGACATGGTACTCTATCTAAGTGCTGTAGGTGTATGTAAGATAGCAGAGAAGAAAAATCAAACTACTGAGCAATGGTACTGACGCTCTATGAGATGGATTAATGACATGGTACTCTATCTAAGTGCTGTAGGGGTATGTAAGTTAGCAGAGAAGAAAAATCACACTACTGAGCAATGGTACTGACGCTCTATGAGATGGATTAATGACATGGTACTCTATCTAAGTGCTGTAGGGGTATGTAAGTTAGCAGAGAAGAAAAATCAAACTACTGAGCAATGGTACTGACACTCTATGAGATGGATTAATGGCATGGTACTCTATCTGAGTTATGTAGAGGTATGTAAGTTAGCAGAGAAGAAAACTCAAACTACTGAGCCATGGTACTGACGCTCTATGAGATGGATTAATGGCATGGTACTCTATCTAAGTGATGTAGAGGTATGTAAGTTAGCAGAGAAGAAAACTCAAACTACTGAGCCATGGCACTGACACTATGAGATGGATTAATGGCATGGTACTCTATCTAAGTGCTGTAGGGGTATGTAAGTTAGCAGAGAAGAAAAATCAAACTACTGAGCATTGGTACTGACGCTCTATGAGATGGATTAATGACATGGTACTCTATCTAAGTGCTGTAGGGGTATGTAAGTTAGCAGAGAAGAAAAATCAAACTACTGAGCAATGGTACTGACGCTCTATGAGATGGATTAATGACATGGTACTCTATCTAAGTGCTGTAGGGGTATGTAAGTTAGCAGCAGAGAAATATCAAACTGCTGAGCCATGGCACTGACACTTTATGAGATGGATTAATGACATGGAAATCTCACATAACACACGTAAGTGCTGTAGAGGTATGTGAGATTGATAAATGCCTTGGCACTCTACCTAAGTTCTGTAGAGGTATGTAAGTGAGCAGCGGAGAAAAATCAAACTATTGAGCCATGTCACTGACGCTATATAAAATGTATTAATGTTATGGTACACTATCTAAGTGCTATAGAGATATGTAACTGAGCAGCAGAGAAAAATTAAACTACTGAGCGATGGCACTGACGCTATAAAAAGTACAAATGGTGTCAATCATAAATATTTGTATTTTTTCAACATAATCATATTAAGCTTAACTAAAAGATAAAAAAGAAAATCTTTATGTATATTTTGTTCCAAGTTGGATATTATATGTATTATCCTTAAGTTAGAGTCAAAATACTAACATTGTATTAAGTGGTATAACCATAACAAATTTACTAACCAGACTTAACCATATCAATTCTATATTTAGGGGTTTACTTCTTATGTCTATTAGGCTTAGGTTCTTATAAAACTAATTCATGTAAAACTAATTATTTGTCCTATTATAATGCCTATATCCTTTTTAATGAAAGAAAGTCACTGGCTTGAAAAGTGGCACTTCGACCCATTCTCTAGTACAAACATTCTACTCTAATTTCTCGTTAAAGCTTTAAATGTAGGATTGAAAATGTCCAATAAACTGTATTTCAGTCATCAGTTTATGTTTTTGGCACATTTTAAATATATTATGAATGTTTCAAATTTATGAATATCAGGTAAATCTACATTCAAAGTTGTATTAGAATTAAAATTAATGCATTCCTCGTGTCATTTATAATGGAATTCTGATATGAAGTATCAGAAAAATCCCATTCATACAGTATTTGTAATGTACGCATTCATGTTAAATTATGAATAAACAGGTTACTGTTTATGATTTTGTAGCATTGTTCAAAAGTCGTTGCATGATTATTGCAGTATTTCTTTGACTGGCAAAAGTTTACTTAACTTAAAAACTAAAATCAAAATGTTAATTAAACTACTTGTTTCAAGCATTGAAAGAAATGCTTGAGAAATAAATGTCTAATATGTTAACGTTCTTTTATCTATTAGCTTTTAAGGAATCTGTTTGTGTACAGTTCAAACAAATACTATATTTCAACTCTCAGCAGTAGACCTAACATGAGTAAATCCCTCCAAGGTAAGTTGTTCAACTTCTTTTATAGTGACCCTTTTGTTATTTTTGCAACAATCACTGTTCATGTTCAGTAGTGTTATTTGTGGCATGCAATGCAGAGCAGAAATATATAGATAGGTAGGCAGTGGCGCTCAAATAAAATAGGTCCATAAGGTTCTACTGTATTTCCGCTTCTGGTCTTTACTGTATTTCTTTTACTACTAAACAGAATAGACACAAAATTTCACCTCTTATCACTACAGATAGTGAAATGATTAATCAGGTAGCAGATATACATTTTCTAGGACTTAAAGTAGATGAACACCTAAGCTGGGAATTACATATAGAAAAGTACTAAAAAAATTAAGTTCAGGGACCTGTGTTATAAAAACAATGTCGCTGTTTTGTAATAAAGAGATCTTAAAACTATTTTTCACGCTCATATACAATCAGATATAGGTTTTGGTATCTGTGTACATGGGATGTATATTGTATATGGGGCAACAACCAAACATAACATGGATAAAATATTAATTTCCCGAATGAAAGCCTTAAGGGTGATGCTTAAATTAAAAATGGATGAATCTGTAAAAGACCATTTTAAGAAAGAAAAAATATTAACTATTTACAGTCTTTATATATTGGACTGTATAATGTTTACTGTTGATCACCTTGAAAAAATTTAATTACATTCTGACCATCACCAGTACAATACTTGCCACAAAAATAAAGTTACTATCCCAAAACACAGATTAGAATTTTTTTAAAAGAAAACTATCAATGTAGGAGCTAAATTGTTTAGGGATTTGCCAGAAAACTTGAAAATATACACAAATAGAGCATTATTTAAGAAAAATATCAAGAATTACTTATGTGATAAGGCTCTCTATTCATTAGAGGATTTTTTTTATAATTGCAAGTTTTAATTAAGCATAAATAATTCTATATTGACTTTTAATTTAACTTTATGACTAGCAATCCTATTTTTAAATATTTAACTGGGATAGTCAGACAAACCTCGGAAAAAAGTGCCTTTTGATTTAATTTATATTTTAGGACTGGGATAACCAGACAAACCCAGACAAAAAAAAACTATGGCTTAATACTGTTTTATGCAGGCCTAATTTTAAATTTGACACTATTCAATTTAATTGACTGCATTTTATAAATAAAGATATTTTGACTTTGACACTGCTCTCTGTGGAATTCTATTTATTTACCAATCCATTGTGGTAATTCTATTGGGTAAAAGAGTTTAATTTGTTCTTGCCTCCTGCATTTAACCATCTAGTGAAAAGATCACACGAATTTCGTTAGTGAACAATGTTTAATAACTGAGTTAACATGTTACAATGAAATAAAATAACATTTAACCCTTTGGCCTATTTTCACGGAACCATTCCGTGATGGTGACATAACATTTAGTTATTGTTGTAATGAATTTGGTATTGATGATACTGTAATAAAATGGGCACAAATTGTTATTCAAATGTTGTACTTTTCAATGAAAATAAAATATACAGTAATACTAGGCATCAGTTATTTTATAAACTATTTAAAAATCGTGAACCTTTTTTTCAAACACAATTTCGTAGTGGTAAAACCTAGTTTGGTTAGAGTAACCAAATGATACTAGCCGTTCTCTGAAAGCAGTTCAGTATTTATAATTGCAGTAATGTGTTTGTATTTGACTCTGGTAGTCTGATATAGACTAACCATACCTGGTTTATTTCTCAGCTGGCGAAAACAATAACAAAGTTTGTGTTGTAGTTGTAGGTTGTCTTGAGTTTCTGCTCGTGATTTTATGTGTCATGTTCTTGTTTCTCAGATGAAAGTTTATCACATTGTCGTTTTATTTTATTTATGTAAGTGAAACAATTTTGATTTTATATTTTCAAGCGAAATCAATCGCATTTCAGACAAAAGTGTCAACAATTTTGATAAAGACGTGAATAGAATGAAGATTCTCATTTAATAGGATCTTTTAGTCCCAAATAGTACCGAAAATAATAGGTAGTCCAATGGTTTAAAGCAGAAAATATGTTATTTTACAAAATGAGCAATCATTTCCACAAATGCTCCAGATGTCCATTGATATTACTATTTTTACCAACAAAAAGAACAACGAATACTTTAATATTATTACGTCATTATTATTATTAGTACCATTTAAATTTTTTATGTAGTTAAGAATTTGGACTATCTATTATCCAAAAGAAATATTTTTCTGATGCTTCATATCCAAGTTCTAATAGAATAAACACGAGGAATGCATTATTCTTCATTTTTTTTCTTTTAAATAAAAACTTCTCACCAGTTCACATAGAGGCCTGCAGGCCTGTGTGTGAACTTAATTCAAGGAGTGAAGTACTAACAGTTAGCTCAGTTGGGGATTCAAAACTTGGGCAATTCCCTCTGCAGTCAGAAGCCTTAGTTAGCTATTTAAGTATTCAATTGAGAGTTGCAATAGTTTACTATACATTTGAAATTCTGTGTTTAATGCTTAAGCAAGGTTGTGAAATAAAATGTTTGTATTGTAAGATTAGTCAGAACGTGACCAGTTAAGCTGCCAGTAACTTTCTTTTGTTAATTTTTATATGTAGATCTTCGTTCATTTTTAAAATATACCCACACTTGAAAAATGATACAATCCTTTTTAAAATAATTATAATCTGCTGTAAATATTATTAAAAATAATTATGTTTTTTTTAGCGGAATTATGACGGTTCCTGTATTGAAAGCCAACATTGTGTCATGACTTGGATTGTGTATTGGAAAGACACACTGGCCAGTCATCAAAGGACAAGCATAAAGAAGCATAAATGATGGCATTTCTGTGATAATACATTAAATGACTGTACGCAGGCGTACATAGTTTATAGTAAGGCTTTTTAATGTATAAAACTGCCAACAGAAACCTGGTATAATTTTATCCTCAAAAATATCTGTGTACTATTGTGCTGACATTTTATAATAAAAGGAAGTTTGTGTTTACTAAATAAAAGTAAATTATTTACTGCACCTCTCCAAATTCCAAAACTTTGTCATGAGATACTTAGATTGGCTTTCATTTCTGTAATTGACCTCATACATATGCATAAAATCTGAACCATGTATAACAAACTATATATAACTGTTCAAACTCTTGCAGACTATTCTAGGTTGGTATTTGTTGGATATTTCTAACGTTTCCAATTGTGTAGCGTTGGAATATCCAACAAATGTATCAATCATGAACAATCAAATGCTGACAAGTAACTTTCAAACAACAAATATATAATAACTTTGTCACGAGCACAGCGAGTGATAACGTGTAGGCACCCGAAGTGTGCAAGGGTGTCCTGTAGTCTATATAATATAAAGCTCGATGTAGTGACTCACTGACACTAAATGTTAAGACACTTCCCGGCATCCTACCCCCATGAAATGTATACTTAAATTGAAGCTCTCGGTCTGAAACTTCCGAGAAAATTCACGAAAGTTTACTTTTTTCACTCGTAAACAAGATTATTAAGATTCAACAATTGCAAAATATAAAATTTGTAAATTGACAGTGTTACAAATAATTTAGTAAAAGTCATAACTATGAAAACTGTACTTGGAGTTAAAGATATGGTTATCTCCAAGAAGGGTGACAAGTTATTACAAAATAACCTTTCGGACCCTAAAATTATTATTTTGAGTGTGTTTATTAGCATTCGAGTCTCACTAACATTTAGTAATGTACTGTGAGTTGTTGTTAATTACATTTACCTCTTGACTCTCTCATTAACATGTTTGCTACAACAAAACAACACGCACTCTAGAAGTAAGTGGCAAATATGTTACTTCTTTTTACTGTTAATTTTTTTTTAATTTCATCCACTAGTTGTAAAAGATGTTATTTTTTATCAAAAACTGCATTCAAATCAAATCATGTTTATTTCCATAAAACTTTAACAAGTATTGACAATGTCAGATTTTGCTGCCAGAAGGCCAAGTCAAAAGTGCAAGAGTTTGGATCTACTTATCTAAAACTAATACATAAAATAAATATAACAATCAGGAAAACATTAAAAAGAAGAAGAAAAAGAACTGTTTAAAATAAGTCTGAGGAGGTTTGTGTCCATGGAATTAGTTTAGTTGATCATTTAACTAAAACCCGAAACCCACAAAACAGGATGGTGTAGGCCTATTTGATTTAAGAAGTTAATATAAATAGTTAACAAAAAATGTAACAATCAATAAGCCAACAAAAACATAACAAACTTAAACACTGAATTAAAAAAACAAAATTGTAACAAGTAAAAAAATATAGACTAACAATTCTAGTAAATTTCAAACTTAAAAAAAAAATATTTATGTACATATATATAAAATAATAATTTAAACATAATAAGATTGAAATTAAAACAAAACAACTAAATGTAACAGTTTAAAATTTTACATTTGAATAAAAAATGTTCTGTAGTGAATAAAATGGAGATACGAGGAGCCAACTGTAAAATTTTAGTTTGAATAGTTTCTCTGAATATCTGTGAATAATATATTCAAATTTATTGTAAATCTTTAATGAAATAGCTATGTGGCTGTTCATTGATTTACTAAGCATATAAAAATGAATAGTTGTTTTGTCTTTACTACGGGTATTATAACTGTGAATATTACTAGTAAAATTTAATAAATGTGGGTTTTCATTACATATAAATTGAGATCATAAATATAAAGATTAATTAATTACAGTTTGAATTTCCTTGTTACCAAACAGAGGTTTACAATGATCTCGAATACCAGCTTTTGGGATTACTCTGACAGCTTTTTTTTTGTAACTAAAATACTTTTTATTTTACTGCAATTTCCCTATAAGATCAGGCCATATCTCAGTAGTGACTGAAAATATGCAAAATAAGTGGTACGTACATAATTTTCAGGAATACAAAGGGATAACTGACAAAAAGGTAAATGACTAGATAATTTGGTTTAAATGTAATCAATGTGTGGTCCACAAGGTAAATGATGATCAAAATATACCCCTAAGAACTTTATAGAAACTACCGAGTCATTATAAAATTTATTGTTGTAATCCGATTTTAAGCTAAATATTATGTTTTGTGTTTTTGGCTCATTCAGGAAGAAACTATTTGATTTAAACCAAAATGAAACTTCTCTCATTGTATTTTCAGATAATATTTTTAGAGAGTCTAAACTGTCGCCAATATTAAAGAAGGTAGTTTCATCTGCATATAAAATACTTGTAGCATTCACTGAACTAGGGAGATCATTTATACATAATAAGAAAAGTAAAGGACCCAAAACTGAGCTTTGGAAGACTCCACACCTGACGTTAGCTTCCTGTGACCACCTTCCACCAGTGCAAACCTACTGACTTTGACCAGTAAGATAAGATTTCAAAGTCCTGAGAAGTTCCACGAAAGCCGTAGTAGTCTAACTTTAAGAGGAAGAGGATGTCGTCATGGTCAACACAATTGAAAGCCTTGCTCAGGTCACAAAATGTGGTCTGGGCAAATACTTTGTTTTCAAAGGTTGTAAGAATTTCATGAACTAGTTTATCAATAGCATCTGTGGTTGATTTCCCTTTTCTAAATCCATATTGAGACATGTTTAAATGGCTATTTCTTTTCAAGAAACTGTGAAATTTGATCATAAACAAGAACTCTTATGAAATATAAGTTTGAATTGGAGTTAAATTTTTAATAATGGATGATATTTCTAAGGCAGTGACTGGGCTCAAAAACATGGAAAGTGGCTGCAGTTGACAATAGTCAAGAGCAGCTGTTCGAAACCACCTGTTTTTGTAACGAGTTTAAGAGGTTCAAAAACAAAATAATCATTAAACATATTCGCTATACTCTGAGGGTCTTCTTCTTCCTCTCTTCCATCATCTATCTGTAACTTAATTATTAGTTTCTTCTTTCTACTGTCAATTAAATTATTAATAATTTTCCATTGATCACTAGAACTTCCGGCATTTTTTTTTTTTTCAAATAATTTATCATAATAAATTTTCTTTGCATTTGTTATATCTACACTAAGACTATCCTTAAGCTTAGTAAAACTATTAATTAATCTAATTTCATAAGGTCTGCTTTTAAGAATTTTAAACACTTTATTCCTATCATCAATCTTTTTTAGATTGTAGTTATTTATTCATGGACTTTTAATTTTAGCAGTTTGCATCTTTTTATTTATAGTTTTAGTTTCTGTGTTACTAATGATAGCTTCATTAAGAATTTTGTGAAAACAATCTAAAGCATTAGCTACTGTAACTGATTGATGTATACTACCCCAATCAGAAGTTTTAAGATATTTTTTAACTCTTTCCAATTTGATACGTTTAAAATTCATAACTTCATTTGGCTGTGAAGGCGGAGTTACGTTATTTATTACTAAGGCTATTAAACTGTGGTCGGTTAATCCTATATAAAAAATGCCTGTTTAAAAAAAATTAAAATGTTTGTATCTTGCAAAAATATGGTCAATACAACTTTATGAATCTCTTGTGATTCTTGTTGGTTTGTCAATTAGTGGGTAAAATCCTTGATTGTACTACAGTGATAAATAATTATAAGACTCAATGGTATAACGGATTGTATCAACATTCAGATCAGCTATTATAATAGCATTGTCTTTTAATTTCGGAAAAATTTGCTCTAGATCTAATAAAAAACTATTTACAGAAAATTCATGTTATCTATAGATTCCTACTAGACTAAAAATGGATTTTTTAAAGTAAATGTCTAAAATTATAACATCCGCAGTTTGAATTAAACAGTATACAGACTTGTAATGTAATCGTTCAATAATAAATATTACTACAACGCCCTGATATTTGTTATTGCAGTTGTCTATAGCAGAGTAATTATGTATTTTATAGCTAGCAATCTCATCATCAAAAACCCAAATTTCGCTTAATATTATTATATCAATTTTTGTATCTACTTTTGCTAAGTAAACTAAAAATAAATCTAAATTTTTCTTAAACTCCTAAAATTTTGGTGTGCTATGGATAGATTAAATATGTTGAGAGGAAAAATGTAGGATCGTGTGTATTGTAGATATTACAGTAATTAAGAGCCAATTAGATATTTATCAAGCTTAGATGATATTTAAATAATTTATTTAGTTTAGAAAATGAAGATAGAAATTCATAAAAGTAGCTGTTCTGATATTTACAATTTATCTAAATCTGAAAATAGCTCGATTTTTTTTACACTTTCCCCCGTTTTGTTTTCTAATAAAGATTTTGCCATCTGCACACCTTTTAAATACTGGTAGCCTTTGGATTTTGCCACCTCCTTGGTTTTAGATAGTAACCTTTTATTTTCTGGACACAGATGTTCGTTGATGAAAACTTTCGCAGAGCTGTTCGAGTTGGAGTTCACCATATTGTCCATGAGTGGTCGTACTTCTTTGTACCCTGAGATCCAGCCATTCCTTTCCTCGTATAGGTTGAGAATCGTACTATGATGGGCTAGGTTCTCTTCTTATTATATGAGGGGACACGATGAGCAGCTACCACCCTCTCATATTTTAACTCCACTCTGATCACACTGGCCACATCTTTTAGAATCAGGTTTATATCCTCGTTCTTTGTCTCAGGGATACCGTCAATCTCGATGTCCTGCTTTCGAGAGTGTTGCTCGAGGTTACGAAGTCGCACTTCCAAATGTTTACAGTGCCGCGAAGTTAAGCATTCTCCTTCATAAGTTTAAGTTGATCTTCTTGAGACATTTTTAGCTCCTTCATCACACTGTTTAACAGCTTGTTATTCTTGTCCACATCGTCTGAAAGGAACTGAAGAGAAGCACGTAGATCATCATTTTCAGCAGAATGTTTTCAGTTCATGTAGCATTTCTGCCTTAAAAGATTTGATCTTGTTTGCCAGAAGTTCATTGGTCATTGTAGCTATTGATCCCTTCCTACTGGCGACAAATGGTTTATCGGGTCTGCATGCTTCACAGCACCAATCCTTTTATGAAGCTCTAGTCTGGAGGCTTGGTTGTGCACAGTTCAAATGAAACCTGTTACCACAGTTACCCACACACTTCACATGATTTGATTCATCATTGCAACCCCTGCCACACACGCCACAGTTAATTGGCATTTTAATTTAATAAAAATTACTTAATAAAACAATTTAATGCTAGTTGAAGCACAAGGCTATACGTGTACACGCACTTTGACCTTGAGCGCTGGAGCTCTAAATAAAGGTCTGCACAGTACAGCTGACTGATTACTTTCTTGGTATACCTACTCTATTTTTATTTCATGTAGGCTAGTAATCTCATCATAAAATTTTATGATGTATTAAAAATATACAAAATACTCTCAAATTAACACAAAATTAAAACACTAATCATGTGATTGAAAATAGAAAAAGTAGCACTAAACAACGAATTTAAATTGATTTCCCAGTACAACTAATAGCATTGATTTGAGTCAACTGGGCATAACAGAATTCAGTATTTGGCATATAGAACAACAGTGCTCGATTTCTAGAAATTGAGGAATGTTTGCCTGTGTAAAGTATAAGGTTTGAAAAAACAACATTTTACTTAACTCAAACATTTTAATTAACATGAATTAAAATTATAAAAATTGTTCTTAAAATATAGTCGAAAACAATAACTTGTTTCGACTATATTTTAAAAGCCAGGAGTCAACATACTCAGGATAAAAAATCTGAAGAGGCTCAATAATTTTCACAAGCAAAAGGCCAGAAACTGTTGTAATGTTAAGCGAAGATCTCAGTGGTGTTATTATTAAATTCATCAGAGAGAATCCTCTTTCAGATTCACGCGACAAAATGGCAACCGAATTGATTGATTGCTTTAGAGGACTGAGACTTTCTGTATACAGTAAAAGAGTGTACAGACCTCCACCACTACTTAGCAACTAAGCAGTGCTGGATCGTACGTCTGGAAACACTGCAACTGAGCAAATTGATTAGAGAATTATAGGTGTGCCTGGCAGTTCCAGAACAAGAACTGTTCCGTACCGTACCCGGAACGTGTTTTTTTAGCAGTTCCTGTTGCGAGCACGGCTTCTACTTCTGATGATACGATTTGGTACTGAACAAGTAAATTATTCCATACTGGCATGACTTTTTGTGCATGAATTATTGTGTAATGAAACAATAATTAACTGTAATGAGTAACAAATACAATGGAGGATTTTTGTGAAGTTTCATGATGAATTTAATTAAAGAAACATTTACAAATTGGAGACTTCTTAAAATTAAATGTTATATTTATGAAAAAAGAAAAAAATGTATTTTATGTATTATTTATAAAAATCTTAATCACACTGATGTGGCTATTAATATTTATCTTGAAAATAAATAATTAAAACATGCTTAGATTTATTTCTAAATACAATAAAATCTCAAGTTGTTTCATTTACAATAATTACCTATATTCTACATATGCTTTGAGTTTAAGTTTGTATATACAAGTTCTCTAACATTTTGATGACTTAAGCTTGGAACACTCACCCCCTCCCCCTATTCTTACGAAGGCAGAATGAAAAGACACCAGAATGTGGAACTAGTAGTACCTCATGATAAAACCATTCTGGAACGTACCAGAACCAGAACTTGGGACATAAACAACGTACTCACTCTGTTCGGAATGCTCGCCATAATTGGAACGTGGAACTTATAGTTCAGCATATTTGAACCGTTCTAGAACGTACCGGGAATCGGAACAGAGAATTTGCCGTTCCAGTTCTTTTGGCACACCTCTATAGCGAATGTGTAATATGGAATGGCCAAACGAGCGAGTCTATCTGTCAGTGGCGGAGGGGAGGAAACATGTGGAAGAGGAAAGGTTAGGAGGCCTCTAACGCAGCTTTAAAATGGTAGGCACTTTGAGATAGCAACACGCTACAGTTTATTGTTTTATTAATAATTGCAAGTTAATCTGTGGTAATAATATATTTCTAGATTAATACATGATGTCAATAATAAAATTCAAAATTAACTCAGTATCAAACAATTTTAGTTCTGATTCGTTTAGCTCACTTATTGCCAATTTTTTTTATTTTTAAAAGAGAGAGGTCCCGGAACGCCGTTCCGCCTCAAATCGAGCCCTGGTGCTACATATTCCAAAGATATATTGTCCCCCATTACATTGCAGTACGCTATAGATAAGTGGTATAAAGATTTTTATATTTTTTACTTAAATAAGGTTGTATCTCTTAGTGACTGAGATGCTGATATATATTTAGACATGTCATATGACCAACACTTCAATCCCAATCTTGACGATAAAACTCTTTTAAAAGGCGTATACAATAAAAATTCAACAGTCTTATTCCATAGATAATACTCACTATAGTAGGCCTAATTGAGTCTAACAGAAAGTGGCCTGCATATTTAGCGTATATAGGGGTTTCAACAGCGGAAGGGAATAATCGTTGCAGTGCAGAGCTACCGTACAACACAGGCATGACTAACTTCCGCATTCAAATATTCGACCTCTGCAACAGTGTTTAGTTAGACTGTTAGTGTTTAGTTAGAAAAAATAACTGTGATGAACTATGAAGTTTGTTCAATTACTATTTATTGTTTACATTAGTATTCATTGTGTTACTCATATTTTAAATTGTTATTTGAATACTAAATAATGATTTAATTTAATCATTCTAAGCTTAATTCACTAGTGTGAATCAAACCAACTAGTGGTCACTGTGGTAAATTTTTGGTCTTTTTGGTAAAAAAATACGAACACAGGCCATATATATACCTAAAAAAATCGTTATTAACATAAAATGTATAAATGTATTAACATCAATACCAAATACAATAAAATAGAATTGTAAGCGTCTGTAAATAAAAATACCCGTCTGTAACAGTATTATCTTCGATCCTTCTCAAATAACAAAATAATCTGTTTATAAAGAACAAAGTTCTTTATAAACAGCAAGTTCTACCTTATAAACATACGTCATCCACCAATCGTAATGTGTAAAAACATTATTAGTTTTTTACGACAAACTATATAATTTCACAAGTTTAAAGAACAATAATAAAAAAGGCAAAGAAAACTGAGTGGAATATTAACAGAACAAGAGAACGTTAACATAACGTTCACCCCAATATGATTAAGGTGATATAAGATATGTAACTAACGTCAGATAACATTATGTACAAGTAGTTAATATGTCTTGTTCAAAAGTAATGCCAATGGTTTATAATTATTTTATATAACAAGGTCACGTTCCTTCTTCAATTATAATACGATTATGGTATATATTATATATAAATCTTATAAATAATACTATAACGAGGCCTATCAACAACATCAATATTAGATAGATAGATACAATACATAAGTTTTTTTTGTACGAACAACGTAAAAGTCATAAAGGAACGATTAGTGAACAATAAGGCACGTTGCACACTGGATCCACTTAGTTCAGATCAGTCGCTTCCGCCAAAAATCAAAAACCATTTATTCAAATGTAGACTTTCACATGTGATTCGTTCAGTTCAGTCCGCTACGTCCGTCTCATAAACATATCGTAACTCATACGAAAGTATTGAACAATTCTTTGATTGTCATTGTTCAGTCTTGGAAAAAGCATATGATATTCTCCTCACTATGCAGAATTAATACTATGCACCCAAACTCTTTTTTTCTGTTATACTTAATCATCCTTTCCGCAGCTAGCGCCAAAGTTATTACAGCAGTTTCTTCGTCAATACTGCTGGAAATCATGGCAAATCACACAAATGGAAGCCGACATATAGAATTTACACACAAACAATAATAACATTGTCTGTCGTCTACTGACCGGTTGGCACTTGAAATCAACGACAGACCTGAGCGGACTGAACTGGCGCAGTGTGTGAGAAAACTGCCTTTTCTACTAATCTGTTACTCTTAGAATGGTAAGGACTAGTATTCTCTATTTCAAATTTCCACAATTTAGCAAATTTTTTCAATTCATGACTTCTAAAAGGAATATTGTCAGCTATTACTGACTTTGGTATACCGAACCGACTGAATAACTCCTTCAGTTTGCTGATACTTGTACAACTTGTTTTGTTATTCAGTTTGAAAAACTCCAGACATCTTGAATAGTAATCCATAACAACCAAGTAGTTGTGTCCTTTGTTCTCAGCAATATCCACTGTAATTATTCAAATCAAATGGTCACAGGTAATCTTTAAGAAAGGAAGGTCAGGAATTTCGTGCAACTTTAGGGGTTCTTTAACTGTTGCTCTTTGATATTTTTAACAGATATTACAACTTAATATTGTATTTTTTATATCAGATGTCATAGCTGGCCAATAGAAAAACTTGGCACCATATGAGAGTGTTTAGCTGATACCTAAATGTCTTTCATGTAACTTAGATAGAATGAACTTACTTAATGATATATTTCAAATGATATGTTAACTCTATATTTGTAAAAGTGTTTAATCTTCAACCTTTGAAGGCCATTCATAGTTACATGATATTATTTTACCCAGGGTTAAGTCATTTTTAGTTTCAGTTTTAAATTCATCAAATTTTTCTTGGCTCAAACCTACTACAGATTCTCCTATGCAATGTACAAATCATCAAAGTACATAGACACACATTTGAATATTACCAAAATACTTAATCATTAGTTTTTTGAAAAGTTCTGGTAGGCACGAAAGGCCAAATGGTGCTCTTAAAAATCAAAATGTTCCAAATATAGTACCCACCAGCCTACCCATACATGCACTGTGGTATTGACTCACCCGCCCACCTATACACGCATTGTGGTATTTGGTGGGGCCAGATATTGCACTACCCACTTGCAGCCTACTGTCATCCTAGTTGCCATGACAATTTTTTAATTTAATGATATAGTGGGGGAAGAGTAGTTCTCTATCTTACTTCCACCACTCATTGCATCCCCCATCAACCATTGCATTCAGTAAGTAACTTACCAAGCGGCTTATCTATAGGAAATTTAACACATTGTTTCCTATCACTTTGTGACTCAAAGTCAAAATCTCTTTATTCATTGAAATGCAGATACTTTGAATAGTGTCTAATCTTAAGAATAAGCTTATATACTGTAGTAGCAGTTTTTATGTCCGGGTTTGCCTGTTTCCCCCAGTTAGTTAACCTATTGTGTATGGGCAGTTTTTATGTCGGGGTTTGACTGTTTCCCCCAGTTAATTTTGAAAGTAGCGGTCTAAATATATTAAAACGATGTAAATCAGTGCTCTTATAAATTATTGTCATGAATTAATATAGCCTTATACAATTAGTTCAAAAACACAAAACGTTTATACAGTACATTATTGTCATATATTAAAATAAGTTATTATGTTACAAGAGAAGACTGAAAAATTATTAAAATATGACACTCAGTAAGAATCACTGGTTATTAGGTTCGTCTAATGTATAAAGAGCTAAATATATGAGGTAACTTTTTAATTTTGATTTAAAAGTTGTAAATTTTGTTTCTGATTTTATATTTTTCTGTGTATATTTCAGAAATCTTTTTCCAATCTTAGTTGGCTTTTTATTATAAAATTCAAGTCTGTGGCGTTTTTTTACAATATATCTCTTATATCTATTATAGTACGTGGAATATCAGCCAAGTCAATAAAATGATTGGCTTTAATTTATTTCTTATATATAATATACAATCATAAACTAAAAATTGTCATGATCTGTAAATGATTAAAGTGAACCCTGGCAGGTCGTAGAAAGTGAAGTTTAAGCATGATTCTTATTGCCCTTTTTTTGTAATTTATGAATTTGTTCTAAATTACTATTTTCTGTTGAACCATATTCAAAGCATATTCAAAACCTTATGTGTGACTCTATATGTGAAAAGTAAATAGTTTTTAGTGTGAATACATTGCAAAGGAAGGACTTTTTTAATTGCGTACAAACTAGGTATTGTACTTTCTTCAGAGGTATTGTAACTTCCTGAAAGGGTAAGAGGGCTAATTAGTGTACACACGCACAAGTACACCATCTTTAGGCCTTATCTTAATACATTTTTTTTGTTGAATAGGTGTAATGGCAAGCAATTGATCAGTAATTGAAAAGTAAAGCAACTAACAACTGTTATCAGACCTGTGCGATCATCTTAACAGCCCGACAAGTCTCAGTGACTAATCTCACCGTGTGAAAGGATGATCTTGTCTCGTCGACTCAGTACCTCACAGGCTGCGGATATTGGGAGACGGTCTTTGCCGAGGAAAAAAATTGATTGATTGATTAATTGAGTCTCGCTGCCCCTCGCTGATTTGCATGTGACTTTGCCTACAAATAATAGTTGATTATCTGTATAATGTAAAATCACGATATTAAATTTATTTACAGTACTCATACTACTTGCTATCTATTTATAGGGTATTACTTAGCCTATTTCAAATATGTTTATTTGATTTTGTTCTTATTTAACAGCTGGTTTTTTACATTATATGCATCAATAGGGTAATGTCAAATAGACAAAATAAACATGTTTATTTATTTACAAAACAGCTTTTAAATTAATTTACTATTTATATTCTTATGGAAAAAAGAAATTTTTTAGGGACTGTTTGTACCCTTTAGAAATGGAATTTCAAATTTCCTTTCTTGGTGGGTCCCTTCGATACTATCCCCTCTCTTATTGATGTTCAGCTTTAAAGAACACTTCCTACAAAATGTTTAGTCTTATAATTTAATCCTACGCTTCTTTTGAATTTGAGACAGCACCTTATGTAATTGAATAAATGCTCTTATTTAAGCTCCTCCTACCTAAAATAGAACCCAAAGGAAATCTTTACTTGAGTTGAGCCTTACAATTTAAGCCTGTGCCTACATATTCAATACAATGCCCTATATATCTGAGTTTTATCAGCAACTACTGACAACTTAAGGAAAATACTTTTAAGCAATTTATAGCTGGAACTTTTTGTTCTGTCCTCGTACAGGTACTTTGTAGTTTGTACTAGTGTTTAATGAAATAATGAACAATTCGGGTCAGTAATGCAAGGGCAAATTAACAACTGCCTGAAGAACAATAGTTTAGGTAATTACAGACCTCCTGGACTCATCCTATTATTTATCCTCCTTTGTACCACTGACTGGATGATCAATCTTCTCAAGGCCAGACTGAACCAGAAGAAAAACAATAACTTAATCCCATTTTTTGAGACTAAACATACACTTAAATAGAATTTGTTTATGTTCTATGGATCTGTTTCTGTTTCACTATGCCCCACTCTATGAATTGGGTCTGCAAGTTCAATTTTAATTTCTTCAATTACATTCTGTAAACCCGCAGCTGGGCTTCAGTTATGTTACTCTTTTTAGACTTACCGTATAACATGTTATGTTCGATTGAGTTAATAATAGTGTATACACCACTTTGACTATGTTTCATACACTTTCTACAGGTTTTCAAGTTTTCTTTGTATTAAAACTAAATGACAGCCCTTGCTTCACTATGGAATGGTTCTACGGTTGCTTACTGTTCCCTCCGTGGTTCTCTCTAGACTTCCACATCAATATAAAATCTCAGCCTGCTGCTGTTCTAATAGATAACAAAAGTTTTATAGTTTAGAAAACCATATAAGTTTACTTAACGGGGGTGTGAAATAGTGCAATTATGTCAGAGTTAGAAGAAATTACCTGAAATATTTTACAATAAAACAAAATTAGCTAAGCTATTACATGTACAGGGTAATAGTACCACAGTACGTATATGGGTGGGCGGGTGGGTCAGTACCACAGTACGTATGTGGGTGGGCGGGTCAGTCAGTACCACAGTACGTATGTGGGTGGGCGGGTAGATCAGTACCACTGTACGTATGTGGGTGGGCGGGTTGGTTATCTGTGGCAGTTAGCAGTGGTTATATCTGCTCACACTAGTGTTCATTCCATACGAAGGAGTTTCATTCCACCTAGCCGACCATTCATCAACTAATCACGATCAACGGAAGGTGATATTGACCCAACCACCCACCCATACACTTGTGGTGGCATTGACCCACCCACCTACCCTTACACGTACGATGCCATTGACCCATTCATACACGTACGCTGCCATTGACCCACCCACCCACCCATACACATACGATGCCATAGACCCACCCACACACGTACAATGGTAAATGACCCACTTGCCCACCCACCCACCTACACACACACAGTGGTAAATGACCCATTCGCCCACCCACACATGAACAATGGTAAATGATCCACCCGCCCACCCATACACGTACAATGGTAAATGTCCCACCCGCCCACCCATACACGTACAGTGGTAAATGCCCCACCTGCCCACCCACACACGCACAGTGGTAAATGACCCACCCACCCACACACGTACAGTGGTAAATGACCCACCTGCCCACTTACACACGTACAATGGTAAATAACCCACCCGCCCACCACACGTAAAGTGGTAAATGAAACACACACTTACAGTGGTAAATGACCCATTCACCCACCCAAACACGAGCAGTGGTATTGCCCCAACTGCCCACCCATACTTGTACAGTGATATTAACATACAACAGTGATACCCATACAAGTGCATACACGTACAGTGGTATTGACCCACCCGCCCACCCGTACACGTGCAGTGGTATTGACCCACTCGCCCACCCGTACACATACAGTGGTATTGACCCACCCATACACTTACAGTGGTAATGACCCACCCACCAACCCATACACGTACAGTGGTATTGATGTTTGTATCAGCCATTTGAAATTAATTGTTAAAGTAAATTAGTGCTAATGTCACTCTTATGGAAACATTTAGGGAGTCTCTACCCCTCAGGAATAGAATTTCGAGAAATCCTATCTCAGCAGGTCTCTATGATACAAAAGCTAACTTCCCTCCAAACGTCATCGAAATCTGTTGAGTGGTTATGGAGATTTTATGGTGAGTGAGTACATCGGCTTTGGATTTTATATATCAAGATTAATGGTTAAGCCCCTAAAATGAAACACCATAAGGGACATCGCCTGGGTCCACGTAATGTAAAACAAAAGTCTAGTTTTGCCTAACACCTACTTTAAAATCACAAAATGTACAAATTTGAACAAGGCATAATAGTCTTGCATAACTGTGAGAAACAAACTGTATTGAGGGCACTTGTAAAATTTTAAATTTATTAGGCTTTAAAAATGAAGATATTAATCCAGGGTTCCTCACTATGATTTCATTAAGAGCCATATTACTTTTCTCAAAATAATCTAAGGGCTGCAAGTACATATAAATACAGTTTTTCAGTATGTTTTCTAGCTTGCATTTCATCTCTCTCTCTCTGTTATTAATTTAGTATTTAGTGCATTACAACCAAGAGAAACCATTCTGAACATTTTTTGTTGGCTTATAAAAATACCAAAGGGGTTTTCACTTAAATGAATCATTGCAGTTCTAAAAAGTTTTAAGGGCCAGCAAAAATTGTGTTAAGGTCTCCGTAGTGAGTACCCCTGTATTAATCAAAACTCTTAAATGAAAAAAATTAATTTCAAATCTCCTGTGCTGTGCTATTTAATATCATAATTCATGGAAAGATAACCAAACCAATTTAGTAATGTTTTTTAAACTCGTTTGTGTTTTACACATTAAGATGAAGATATCTCTTTGAAAAATGTAACCATTACATGCCTACCACTATTGGGTTGAGACAGATTAGAAAGTGTTTTCCATTCTCTTTGTAAATGAACAAAGTGATTTGTTTGGTCTCTGTCATTCAAGTTTTCCTTTACTTCTTAACAATAAAATCTCCACTGGCAACATTATAATACTGAATTATTGCTCTGAAAGAAAAAAATTAATATTTACTTTAAATATAAATTAAAAATCAATATGTTGCAATTAATCACAACTTTTTAACAAGCTTTCAACTGGGATGAATAAATTAGCAAATGAGTTGGTGATGTTATCTACATGCTTGCAAGTACTGTCAAGCATCTACAAATGTGTTTCATTTGCAGGGTCACTAACTGGCACTGGCATTGCTCTATAGACAGAAGCTGCCAATAGCTTTGTGCAAGTCACAGGCAGCCTGCACTGCCATGCTTACATGGAACATTCAGTTATTTTCTTTATTGGTTCCACTAATGGAGAGTACCTGATGTCACAAAGATATTTACTAATTACCTGCATTGTTGAAGATGTACTACATTAAAAATTAATATAAAAAAAATTTTAAACTTTGTTTATTAAAAATGTACTATTATTCGTGACTGTCTACATTTTAAATTATGTATATTTAAACCCCAGTAATAGAACTGAGTAAAACTTAATGGTATGTATATTCAATATTTATCGTTATTCATTATTCAACTCTAAGATGCCGTCGTAGTGATATGGGCGAATATGGGTGAACGAGATGAGTGTAGTCATTGTTACTATCTGATTTCGTCTTAGCTCAGAAAGGACTATTTATTAATAGTCAGGGCAACTATGGGACCTAAAGCTTTACGTGGAATCCCAACCATGTTGTTCTCTTACATACACAACATCTGAACCTTAACTACCATTCAACACGGATACCCCAGACTTAAGTCATATATATTTATCCATTGTAAGTTTTTATTCTTAAATGTTTTGCATCCAATGTTTAATGTAATACTTCAAATTCAGAACACCACACTATCAGCAAGAGCGTGATGTATCAGGAACGTTACAAGTATAAAAATTTGATTAGCTTCTTCAGCCTTCATTTTCTAAAGATAAAACTTCTAGCACTAGCTGCATTTCTAAACCTCTCTTTAGATGCAGGAGTTATGAAAATAATTATTGTCATCTAAAATGCTTTGTTCTTAGATAATAAACATTCAAAACTAATTTTCATGTATAATGTCGCCACAATCTGTAGGCCAGTGCTGTTAATGAAGCTTTTATTAATAATACAGTACTAAAAGTCGGTTCAGAAATAATGTGTACCTGAGTTTGAAGGTTTTTTACTTAGAAACTAAGAAGATTATCAAAAATTCAACCATACCATTGGTTTCCTCGTTTAATTATAAATTATGACATATGAATTTTTAAATTTTATTAAAACAAAAATAGTACCAATCTTTTAAATAGTTTTCACTGTCCATCAACTTTACACTTTTATTAGTAAAAACCTGTCAATGTATTGTGTTTATATTCGATATGTGGTTGACAAGACTGTTTTCTATTAGTTTTATAAATTTTAAAATGTTAACTTTTCAAGAAAAAAAATTCTTATTAGTTTTCTGAAACAAATTTTCTTGGCTTATGTTGTAATCCTTATGAAATGTATAGTTATGATACATTATTTTTATATGTGTAAGTAAATGCAATGGTTTTATATTAATTTTAACCAATTTGAAGTGATTTTATAATGATTTAAATCAGTTTAAAATGATTGCATTAACTAACACAGAAAAAAATAATGTATATAACTATACATTTCATAAGGATTATGACCAAGTAATTAATTTTACGACCTCCAGGAGCCTAGAAAACTGTTCAGGATAGTGATACGAATTTTTGTTTGTAAAAAGTTAAAATTCTGAAATTTATAAAACTAGAAAATATTCCTGTCAATCACATATTTAAATAAATGCAATAAATTATCGGGATATTGAGTCATAAAAGCGTAAAGTTGATACACAGTGAAATCTACTTAGAATTTTTTAACAATTTTTGTTTCAACTAGGATAAAAGCTATTCAAACTTACAAAATAATTAAAAACTCTTTATGTCATAATGAACAACTAAAGGAGAAAAACAATGGTTTGATTGGATTTTTCAAAGGCCTCTATTTTTTTATGGTACATACTTAAGGTATACTACAATACCTTCTAACTTAGGTTCACATAATTTTTGCGCCGACTGTAATAGTGTTAGACAAGATCAAATTATAGAAAAACCATTCCTATTACACTTTATTACATTGTACGTGTTATACTTATTGCATAGTATTAATGTGTATTGCAAACATTTCTTTGTGGTGTGCTTGACGATACGTGAGTGGCAGTGTAATGGAATTAGAGCGGAGCAACGCTAGCCAATAGTCATCGAGAGGAAGAGGATCTGCATAATGATCTACATGCATAATTTACCCATGAATAAATTTTTATAACATTGGTATTTTTGTTTGTTCTTAAAAAAAGAAATGTATGTAAAAAAATTATACTTCTGCCAGTTCTAAAACAGTCACCTTAGTGCCAGTCAATAGCCAGTTGTAATAAAGCCACTTCAGTGCCAGTCGATAGCCAGTTGTAATAAAGCCACCTCAGTGCCAGTCGATAGCCAGTTGTAATAAAGCCACCTCAGTGCCAGTCGATAGCCAGTTCTAATACAGTCACCTCAGAGCCCGTTGATAGTGAGTAATAATTCAGTGACCTCAGTGCCAGTCGGTAGCCAGTTGTAATAAAGCCACCTCAGTGCCAGTCGATAGCCAGTTGTAATAAAGCCACCTCAGTGCCAGTCGATAGCCAGTTGTAATAAAGCCACCTCAGTGCCAGTCGATAGCCAGTTGTAATAAAGCCACCTCAGTGCCAGTCGATAGCCAGTTCTAATACAGTCACCTCAGAGCCAGTTGATAGTGAGTACTAATTCAGTGACCTCAGTGCCAGTCGGTAGCCAGTTGTAATAAAGCCACCTCAGTGCCAGTCGATAGCCAGTTGTAATAAAGCCACCTCAGTGCCAGTCGATAGCCAGTTCTAATACAGTCACCTCAGAGCCAGTTGATAGTGAGTACTAATTCAGTGACCTCAGTGCCAGTCGGTAGCCAGTTGTAATAAAGCCACCTCAGTGCCAGTCGATAGCCAGTTGTAATAAAGCCACCTCAGAGCCAGTCGGTAGCCAGTTGTAATAAAGCCACCTCAGTGCCAGTCGATAGCCAGTTCTAATACAGTCACCTCAGAGCCAGTTGATAGTGAGTACTAATTCAGTGACCTCAGTGCCAGTCGGTAGCCAGTTGTAATAAAGCCACCTCAGTTCCAGTCGATAGCCAGTTCTCATACAGCCAACTCAAGAGTGCCTGGCCATTTTCTGTTGCCAGTTGAGAGTTTATTGCTTCCCACCAGTTGGTTGCCGGTTCTAATACGGTTGTTTTGTTGTCAACCATATTAACTAGTTCTACTTCGTAGTCTCACCGCCAATGAAAGTGTTCTCTTATTGTGGCCTCCCCGTCCCACCATTTGAATGCTAATTCTACTAGGTTGTCTCATAGCCAATCGAATGTGTTTTATTACTGTGACCTCCCTACCAGTTGAATGTTATGTCTACTAGGTTGTCTCACAGCCAATCAAATGTGTTTTATTACTGTGACCTTCCCACAAGTTGAATGTTATGTCTACTAGGTTGTCTCACAGCCAATCAAATGTGTTTTATTACTGTGACCTCCCCACCAGTTCAATGTTATGTCTACTAGGTTGTCTCACAGCCAATCAAATGTGTTTTATTACTGTAACCTCCCCACCAGTTGAATGTTATGTCTACTAGGTTGTCTCACAGCCAATCAAATGTGTTTTATTACTGTGACCTCCCCACCAGTTGAATGTTATATCTGCTAGGTTGTCTCACAGCCAATCAAATGTGTTTTATTACTGTGACCTCCCCACCAGTTCAATGTTATGTCTACTAGGTTGTCTCACAGCCAATCAAATGTGTTTTATTACTGTAACCTCCCCACCAGTTGAATGTTATGTCTACTAGGTTGTCTCACAGCCAATCAAATGTGTTTTATTACTGTGACCTCCCCACCAGTTCAATGTTATGTCTACTAGGTTGTCTCACAGCCAATCAAATGTGTTTTATTACTGTGACCTCCCCACCAGTTGAATGTTATATCTGCTAGGTTGTCTCACAGCCAATCAAATGTGTTTTACTGTGACCTCCCCACAAGTTGAATGTTATGTCTACTAGGTTGTCTCACAGCCAATCAAATGTGTTTTATTACTGTGACCTCCCCACCAGTTGAATGTTATGTCTACTAGGTTGTCTCACAGCCAATCAAATGTGTTTTATTACTGTAACCTCCCCACCAGTTGAATGTTATGTCTACTAGGTTGTCTCACAGCCAATCAAATGTGTTTTATTACTGTAACCTCCCCACCAGTTGAATGTTATGTCTACTAGGTTGTCTCACAGCCAATCAAATGTGTTTTATTACTGTGACCTCCCCACCAGTTGAATGTTATATCTGCTAGGTTGTCTCACAGCCAATCAAATGCTGGTTTTACTAGGTTTCTCACCATTAATTTGAATTCTATAGTTCATCGAAGTTGTATCAACACCAGACGAATTTTGGTTATACAAATGTTGCCTCCCCACCAGTTGAATGACAGTTATATATACTAATCTTATCCCACCACTAGTGATCAGTTGAATGCCCTTTCTAATTGAGTTGCCTAAATTCCAGTCGAATGCAGCTCTATTACTGTTGCCTCACCGCCAGCGACTACTAATAGTCGAATTTTGTTTTCGGTTGCATCGTCACCAATCGAATGCCGGTTCTATTATGGTTGCCCTACCGCCAATCGACTGTCCAGCTTAAAGCACTATGTTTGTAAAGGATTGAATTGTTTAAATTTATTTATTTTTATATATCATGAGTGCACAAAACAAAATACTCCTACAACTGGATTAAGCAGGAGCGAACTGAACAAAGTCCCTACACCACCAACATGACGCAGAAGAGGCGCTCGCTCGATGTCCACCTGATGACTAAGATCCTTTCGCGCGCATTGCATTAATAGGTTCATAAACTCTTAGTTTCCTTTTGCATTCAGAGATGTCAAAACTGGAGGAACAAATGTTGACAACATTCTTTGATATTTACCGACTACTGGTGGGTAATGTTGCCACAAATTTTTCGGTGTTGGCAACATTGTTGGCAACAAAGTTTGACGAAGATTTTAATTTTGTTGTTGTAAATGTTGTCAACATTAGTTGGCAACAATGTTGTCAACACCGGTGTAAACGCGGCTTAAAGAGAGGTATCGCCTGACGCGCGTAATGTAGGCAGAAGCGTCGTGTAGTACGTTCGCCCGACGACCGTCATTCTGGCTCGCGCCAATTGACGCGTTCACCTATGTTCTGAAATTATTACAGGTGTCGACCGACGCGCGTGATGTAGTGTCGTGTTTTAGCACGCGCGCCCGACAACCACCCGGGTTCACTTAACGCAATGCTTTTTCATTAGTGCGTTTGAAAGGGGCCTTTGAAGTAATGTATTTGTTTTAACTGCCGCTGAAGCGTTGGCTGCAGCAATAAGAATTTATTTATTTATTTATTTATTTATTTATTTATTTACATGCTTCAATACAGTCAAAACCAATTACACTGAAGCAGTTCATATAATACATATATTTATGTTTGTGGGTTTTATAACTTATTCACTAAATCACTTCACATTATAAAAATAACAAAAAATAAGAATACCAAACTGAAATACTATAGATTCAAATATAACTGAAATTTATATGGAACGGAACAATACATGCTTGATGAGGAGGCAAAAAATATAATGACATGCAATTAAATAAAAATAATAACTAATATTAGTATAGACTAGCATTCAGCAACAATAGCAGTAATGAATATTTTAAACAATTAAGAACAATAACAACAATAAATAATAACAGTAATATTAGTATAGACTAGCATTCAGCAACAATAGCAGTAATGAATATTTTAAACAATTAAGAACAATAACAACAATAAATAATAACAGTAATAAATATTTTAAACAATTGACAGCCATGACAAGAATGCGACCTCTGTTTTTTTCCTGTGGCTACAATAGAGTTTAAAATTAAAAATGCGTATCATTCATTATAAACATGACCATAACCATAAATATGGTCATTAGTTTTTTCGGGTATTCCTAGCGGAATTTATTTTTCACAAAAAAGCAAAGTTATTTGCCTATACACACAAGTTTTTTTTTTTTTACTATTGTATTCAAAAGAATCCTTAGAAGTATCTAAATACTCAGAAACTCGTTAAAATTAGTGTTTTCTTCCGAGGTAATCGAGTATTCACAACTGCTGAGCTGTTAAGTCACATCCCTCTACTTGGGTAACGATATGAAGGTCATACATTCCCAACTCTGATTGCTTCACTTTCTTTCGGTTCGGCCTTCGAAGAAAAGTGACAGCCATCCAAGTAGGTCAAACTGGACTCCTCGTTTGAATGTGGCCTGGACTTGGTTTTGGAAATTAGTTGTGATATAAACTGGTGTTGTTTTGCTGAAACGCTTTTTAGTGAACGACCAATGTTCGCGGAATTCACATTGAATTTTTTCTGCACTTGCCACGAAGAAGGAAAAAGAACAGAAATCGCATCTAACAGTAAGCTGAGTGAGTGCCGAGTTAAAAACTTGGTATGTCAAGTAGTCGGTTCTCTGGTTTGCCGTGTCGGAAGGCAACGGCAGCACATTGCCTATGGTGCAAGGAAACACCTTAACCATCGTCAGAAGAACTGAAATCGCGTCTAACAGTAAGCTGACAGGTACAACAAACCTATCTACGTTACACAAAAGTAGTGTTGCAAGAGAGTTAAGAATGTTATATTCTTAACTAATTATATACTATAAAATTAAAAACAACGTTATAATGATAATAAAGGAACATTAACACAACTCTTACAGCGTAAAATCCATAAAAATTATATTTTTCCAACATTTGATAAAACGTTGGTTGTCATATAGTTATGAAATGTTTTTTAAAGATCTTTCCTTATTGATGATGTAATAGCCTGGATTACATTATATTTTTACTTAGAAATAGATATCTCATTTAATAGGAATATTTGTTCTAGTAATTTGGTTGTTTAGGTCTGCTACTACAGCTGGTTTAAACTGCATCATATTATTTACATGGGGCTACACTAGCACTCCACAACTGAACAACAAAACAGCCGATAATTTGAGACACGTCATTTAATTTGATAAATCTATCTGTGTGCTTATAGAATCAATGGTAATAACTAAATGGTCAATTTATGTCATTCTGATAATTATTTACAGAGGCTATTGTATTGGCCAAATTATAAGTATCGCTGTAGGCCTATATTTAAGCTCTACTAAAAAAACGAAAAAAGGACTCCCGAGCACTAGACCTTCAAAAGACATTGGTCATACAACGGAAACGTTACAATTGCATCAATGACATGTTGCAGCCCAGTAGTCAGGAAAATTGCTTTGTTCTGATTAAACTTGCCACTTGAAAAATCAAAATGAAGGCCGTGACGAAGATATGACAATCTACTTTTGAACACTGTCACATATGCCTGTCTGTTTATAACTCATTTAGAGTTTGCTGTAGGCCTATTGAACTAGACGTCTCGAATGACGATGAAATAAAGTTGGCTACGTGAGTGTTATATAATTTGTTGTGGTTAGGTTGTCTCATCACTAAATACATTTTGAGTTTTAATTGGAGATTTTTCTGAATATACCCACATATGGTAAAGATTGTCTAGAACTAAACTTACCTTACATACAACATCACTTTAATTGTGCCTTAATCGGCGCCTTCAGGTTTGGTTAGCTCGTAAGCACCTCCACCAAGGGTTGTTAGGTTAAATTAAGTTACGATTAAATAAACATGAGATGACGTGTTACTTGCTTATATATAAATGCTTTATATACACATATGAACTTTCTACTTCAATTTGACGATTAAACATAGCTAAAAAAATCGGGAACATTCCGAAAAAGACCCTTTTAATTAATAGCTCCTCTTAATAAAATAGCCCTAACATGAATATGAACAGTTTATATACATTTCTAAAATACAATATATATATATATATATATAAACAAAATAAGAGTTTTTACTATATATTTCTCAGCATACTATACATTTTGCACGTCGTCACGGTTGTGCCAGAAAATCATAAATGAGCCTCGTCTCAATTTCCGCCTGTCGGCAATACCCGTGGGCTTGTTTGTTCGTTTTTCACGGGGAAAAGATTGTGCCATTTTCAGCTAAATCTTCTTTGGTCTACACACGAGTGAGGTTTCAGCACCACTTGAAACTACAGTAATACAGTATTCATTTTTAAAATGGCCGCTCAAAACGAGTCAAAACAGTTTTTGTGCCATGCTGTAAAGAATTTGTTCGTTTTCAAAGATAAACTGTTGTGTTAAGTATGGGACGAAATGTTAGTATTTACTATTGATAGTAGTAGATTCTGTGGAATTGACCAACCCACACGGTAATACTGGCTACCTGCTCACCCATGAACGCACGATGTTATTGACGAACTCTCCCGCTCAAGCACGTACGATGATATTAACCTACTCACCCACTCATATTGATTAACGTACTACTGATCCACCCACTCACTCATACACGTACAGAAATATTGACCCACCCACCAACCCATACACGTACGGATATATTGACCCACCCTCACACACGGACACGTACGGTGATATTAACCCACCCAACCCCACACACACGTACGGTGATATTGGCCCACCCTCCTACACACACGAGTACGGTGATATTGACCCGCCCTACGACAAACACACAGACGGTGATATTGACCCACCCTCCTACACACACGTACGGTGATATTGACCCACTCTCCCCATACACACGTACGGTGATATTGGCCCACCCTCCTACACACACGAGTATGGTGATATTGACCCGCCCTACGACAAACACACAGACGGTTATATTGACCCACCCAACCCCACACACACGTACGGTGATATTGGCCCACCCTCCTACACACACGAGTACGGTGATATTGACCCGCCCTACGACAAACACACAGACGGTGATATTGACCCACCCAACCCCACACACACGTACGGTGATATTGACCCACCCTCCCCATACACACGCATGGATATATTAACCCACCTTCACACACGCACACGTACGGTGATATTGACCCACCCTCTCCATACACACACACGGTGATATTGGCTCACCCTCCTACACACACACGAGTACGGTGATATTGACCCGCCCTACGACAAACACACAGACGGTGATATTGACCCACCGGTCAACACAAGTAGCCACACATTATAATCGTATATGTAAGGGAGTGCGGGTGGGTCAATGCCATCGTACGTGTAGGGGTGGGTGGCTATTGTATAATGGAATTAAATAATGAATATATTTCATGCAGGTGGAGAACTTGGTTGTATCTCTTGTTTTGTTATTATAGTTTTATTCATTGTCATGTGAATTATTTGTTGTGACATGGCTAATGCAAATTGTATTGTTGTTTTTGGCTCAATAAAGAGTTGGGTTAATGTGTTGGAATGAAATGGTAGAGAAGGATAGGGAAAGGTTTGTAGGGTGGGTGGTTTTGCATATATATGCGCGAGAAGGTTCAGACCATTTTGATCATTGACATTAACCTTAGGGCCACTAGGCGCTGCGTGGGCTCCACATGGGGCCTGTTACCCCATGTCTGCCACTGGCTTTACACAGCGGTCATCAGACCACAAATTATGTACGGGGCTTTGATCTGGTGGCCTAAGGTCAATCAGGTAACTGTCCGGGGTAGGCTTTCAAGCCTACAAAGACTTGCCTGCATGTGCATCCCTTCAATCGCACTGGAGGTCCTTCTTAACCTGCCGCCCCTTGATCTCTTCATTATTGGGGAGGCTCGGGCGGCGGCTTACAGGCTTCAACTGACTGGCCACTGGAGGGGGTCCTGCACAGGTCACTCCTCAGTGGTCAATCTAGTAAACGATGAGGTACTCTCAATGAAGTCTGACTTCATTGGGACTAAGTATCTTTTCACCAGACCCTATACTGTGGACTTCAAGTCGAGGGAGTACTGGGACGGTGTTAGTAGCCCGGTTTCTTCTCACGACCGAATTGTATGGTTCACAGACGGGTCAAGAATGGGCAACAGAGCTGGATTTGGTGTCTATACTGGCGACCCTAGGACCAACGCTAGCGTGAGTCTGGGAGCGTATGGCACCGTTTTCCAAGCTGAAGTCGCCGCAATCCTTCATTGTGCCGCCCAGGCGGTCGGGAGAGGGGTTTGCGGGAAACATATCCACATCCTCTCAGACAGTCAGGCGGCCTTAGGAGCTCTTGACTCCTGGAAGGTTTCGTCTGGTCTAGTCTGGGAATGTGTGGAGTCCCTCAGCATCCTGGGTTCAAGAAATCAGGTCTCGCTGGAATGGATCCCAGGACATAGGGGATTAGAAGGCAACGAGCAGGCCGATACCTTGGCTAGGGAAGGTGCTCTCAAGCCCTTCATTGGTCCTGAGCCGGCCTGCGGCGTTTCGGCTGCAGCTGTCAAAACAGCAATCAAAAACTTGGTCAGTGCCAGGCATCTGGAAAGATGGCGGCGGTTCCCAGGGCAAAGACTCGGCAAGGTTCTTGTCAGAAATCCTTCCCAGAAGTTAACAAAGTCACTTCTCGGGTTGAGTAAATTGCACGTCAAGCTGGTGGTGGGACTCATCACCGGTCACGGCAAATTCCGTGTTTGTATATCTGAAACAATTATTTTGCAACAGAACTGAGTACAGATTTTATTATACCGGTGTATTCCATACAGATTCTGAGCAAGAGTATTCAGACATTAGCCGATAACTCATAAATAAATAACTGAATGAAGCATTAAACTTGGCAACGTTCATATTGGAGTAATCTTGTATAAGTTATATTATAACTTAGTAATGCTAATGAATACAAAATCTACAAAATGCAAGGTAGTTGAAAATGTCAGGCAAAAACGTTGACCTAGCTCTGTATTTGGGCATGAAAACGAAAGCAATGAATACAATATGTATTCATTGCCTCATGTCTGTTGATGGATGAGAGAACGTCGATGTGAGAGGAGCAAAGACAGAGATGGAGACTCTCTAGCCCTCTCACTCGCTCAAGGGTCTATTGGTAAAGGAACCACCTGACTAGTGTCATGAAGAGTTACAGTTCTAGGTCAACATGTTTTACTAAGTATACTCTATAAGGCGTGCTCTTCTTAGAGAGTTTTTATTAATTAGTAATGCTAAAACATTTAATTTATTTCCTGGTAGATCCTAAAACGTTTCTGTTGACAACCAACGAAGGAAATAATTATTGACGTGTAACTGAAATTTATGTTCCTTAGTGAAGTCTTTGAACTACAGTAATTTTTGTTTATTTAAAATTAAACTTTATTTAAAATCCTTGCATTTAAATTTGATAATTTGAGGTTTAGCACTAACTTTTTAATAAGAGATGATAGTACCTATCAAAGTTAAATAAATGTTGAACCGTTCACGAGCCCCACATATTCATTGTTGCTTGGCGCATGACATTGAAACTTAACTTGATGTCAGCATCCTAATGGATACAGATAAAATAACGATAATAAAATGTTTGAACAATCTTTAAATATAACTTACATAACAAGTTAATTGTTAATTATATGGTACGATACAAATACAAACACGTGCTCATGGGGCCTTGTATTTTTATCATTCAACCTATTCTCATTCAATTCTTTCATGCCGGTTGTTCCCTGGCAGATGGATCGATAGGGGTGGTCCAATTCCACGGCCCCTGTTCCCCTGACCTTGACATCATGCCCATGTATTTTTCTTTGTGAGGTTGTGTAAAAGACATAGTCTACAATGCTCAGGCAGAGATTTGTTTATGCATTTCAGCATTTGAAACCATCAATGTCCAACAACCACAGAACACCTGGAGAAAACCTGAATATCATCTTGAAACATTGATGGCTACATTGGAGAACATGTAGAGATAATGCAATCATTAAACTAGTGTTATAGTACAATTCTTTAACCGTAGACTTGGCAGCGCACTACTTTCCTAACCAATGAATGCAGTCTGATTCCTGCATCGAGTGACCTGAGCTGAGTGAATGTTTGTAAGACGCCCTTTACAATGATACTCTTCCTCGCCTACCCCTGCTTCCGGAGCCCGAATCTACTATTATAAAAATTGAACTATATAAAACTTTGCAATTAGTTATTTTATCGATTATCTAGGTTTATATTTACCTGCCATCGTATGGCAAACTGGAGAAATAACCACTCGACACACTATTAGATGAGACCTCTGTTTTTTTCTGCGGCATGGGGGGAGGAAAACCCATCGACATTCCATGGAAAATACGAGTAAATGTTGAAGACGGCCACAACTACACATTGTCTCGCTGTTAGAAACAAACACTGTATATTTTAGAGAATATGAAAGAATAAAATAAAACCACTTTTTTCTATTAGATTTTATTTGTGGGAAAAATTCATCTCGTTGTCATAATGAAAACAGACTGCATCAACATTGGAAGACATAAATTGTGGTGATAAAATAAATTACCGATCAACAAGAACTGTATTGCACAATTTCAAAACAAGCCAGCGTGAATATGTGAATTTATGTTTGTAACAATTTGTCTACTGAGTATACAAAGTGATTGTTTATACTTGCTTCCTTCTGATCGATGATTTCGTTATTCTCATATTAGTTATCTCAAATCACATTTTCTGAAATATTTATTTATTTAATTTTCATAGCCAAAAGTTCTAAATTTAATTGTTCATGTAAGGACAGTCAAAGATAACTATTATACCTAACGATAATTCTTCCAGGAAGTTGAGAATGTTTAGTGGCCGAGGTGTTTTGACGAATTTCGATACCTTTAAAAAACTTTTTGTATAAGTTCTTTGGCCCTGGCGAATTTGGACGTAGCTCTCTGGAAAGACGCGTGTCAGATCGGAACAGAACCTGACTGGAGGAGTACCAAACTCTCTTTGTTATACCATTTCCAGCTACCTCTTTGACTAGAGTACTTTATACTTCCAGCTTCCTTTTAACTTCCATCACTTAAATTATATTGATAATTAAACAAACTCGTAACATTACGTCAACGAGACGTAGAAAGTCACGGAGATGGTTCGCCTTCAAAGGTCTTTCTCACGGCTGGTTGAACAACCTGCTCTGTCGGTTACGTAAAGCTGTTTACTTCCGCACGTTCGCTGGGACTGAACTCGCCAGTTTATCGTGCACTTGTTCATAGGTTTTTAACATGAATTGACAACCCTGTGCGCTTCGCTCGTAACACTTCGTCTCGGCCCTTTTAATATATCTTCAGGACTATATCAGGGACCAATATCTTCAGCATCAGTAGGTAATCTCTAGTATAGGACTAGGATTATTAGTACATTACACACATCATCTATATATAAGTGAAAATATACATTCACTACGGCATTTCTCGAGCTAGGGAAAAGATAATATGACTTGATTAGATTTATTTTAAACCTTTGGATGGCGGGAAAAATATTAGAAATCCTTAAATATAATACGTGTATGTAAATTTAATTTAATTAAAAATAAGTTTATCCAGTTGAATGTAATATTCAATGAGGGGTATCTTTTGTCCACTATATTCTCAAAATTTTAATGAAATATATCACGTGGTTTCTTTTCGAATAATGTGCCTAGAAAATGTGAATTAGGCACTTACTACCACCCTAGGTTCTTGTGTGGGTGGGTAGGTTCTTTTGTTAACGCAACTCCTCCTTTATTTTATTAGCCAATTTTAACGATTGAGTTGTCAAAACATTTGCCTCTATTCGAAGTCGTGCAATAAGCTCTTAGTTCTTTAATAATTCACTGCTTTCCTAAGACAATCGTCAGCTACAATAATTTCTCTCTGTATACGCCATCTTCATCCAGTTGAACGCTCTCATTACTTCCTCCCTTTTTGCTCCTTCCCTCGTCCTCACCTTCTTTTCGTCTCTTCTTGCCACGTCTAAGGCCGTTCATTGTCAGCTGCTTTGCTCCGCCTTGTTTTGCTTCAACGACTACGTGGAAATACTCCAGTAGTTGCTCATTGTAAAAGATGAGCAACTACTGACTAGTTATCCTATAAGAAAAACCTAATTGTAAACTCCTATTTGATATAATGAAAAATAATAATAAATCTATTTGTATTGTAAAAGTTGTTACAATTACTGTACAATAAAGGAATAACCAGCCATCATATCCAACAAAGGATGGCTAGTACAGATCGAATCACAGTCCATAAACCAATCTGAGTATTTCCTTTAAAGAATAGAGGGCAGTTCAATGCAACGCATATCATGCAACTTTGGTCTTACGTTTAAGAACAATACAAAAAAGACATTTTCAAATAGAAAAAAAGTTGTTCATTAAAAAAAACTATATTAATAAACCAAAAACTGTAATTATATAGCCTTGTCAATTTTTGCCCGAATTTATTTTCACAGTACATACATAACTAAAAAACGTGAATATGATAGTTTTTAGTGGAATAGCCGGAAAATGACTAAAATGAGAAAAAATGTAAAAATGTATTCGTAACCATAGCGATGTGAATACCCAAATTGAGCGGAATTGTTCCATGATAACGAATAAGCTAAGGCGTTTACAATCGAGCCGTTACTAAGCACGTTAGCGCCGGAAATATTTCGATTTCAGTAGGTTACATTCTGTTACGAAAGGGCTAGGATGGTTATTGATAGGTTATGTTGGGTTTGGTTTGGTTGTTAGGTCCGCTTAGGTTGGTTAGGAGACCTTAAAATCCTAAACCTAACTCAAACTAACCAAACTTAACATATCAATCGTTTGTCACCAACATAGGTCGGTGTTTTGCTGAAAATGATTTCATCGTTAGAAAAACGTTATATATTTTTGTATAACTGAACCACAAATTTAATTTAATTAAAAATAAGTTTATCCAGTTGAATGTAATATTCAATGAGGGGTATCTTTTGTCCACTATATTTTCAAATTTTTAATGAAATATATCAAGTGGTTTATTTTCGAATAATGTGCCTAGAAAATCCGAATTACTAGTCACAAGTAGGTTCTTGTTTGGGTGGGTGATTCAGTACCAATGTACTGTATGTGTATTGGTGGCCGGAGGGGGGGGCGTTGTTATGGCATTGTTAAAATGGTTATTCAAGGAACCGAAGAAAACGTTATTTCTGTAAAATTGTTATACAATTTTCATTTTAAAGGAATTCCTGCACACAAATTTTAAAAGGCTACTGTGGTTTTTTTTTGTATTTTGAAATAATAAGAAAATAATTTTAAACAAATAAGCTTCTTGTTATAAAGTAGCCACACCTACATAAAGAGAATTTATGGATTTTTTTACTTTAACAAGTTTATTACTTATATAATAAAACTAACAATTGTAATAAATAACTTTCGTAAATAATCTTTTATCGAACATCCTTAAAATTGATCTACTTTTATGACAATTTCGTGGAGCGTACTTTTTGAAACAATTGCGTGTATTATGAAAATCTATTCTTCAATACAATAAAAGATTAATTTATCAAGTTTTATTACTTATTATTTTTTAGTTTATGCCATTAATGAACAAACAACAGAATTTGATCAAAGCTCAATATGGAAATATGTAAGTTCCATAAATCCTTGTCCGTTGAGCTCCGTCGGGCTTGTACAGGAATTCCTAACACCAACGACAACGATAAGAAGCTGTTCACAATCGTGTTCACCTTTTTAGACATGCTACCCTTTGGCTATTGTTGCTGATTTCTCCGTCGTCAGCTGTGAAGAGAGTGGGCAGCATAGCGTCGCCCTTCTATGCAGATTGCCTTTCCTTGGACAATATAAACGGGGAACGGGGAAACAATTAGCAAAAGGGGACCAGGAGGGGGACACTGATGCTTTTCAAAATGTGTTCGGACGTTCGGACTTTGATTTGGATTGTGTTGAGAAGGATTGTTTATAAAGTTCATATATCAATTGTATTGTTAAATTGTTTTTTCTTTATATTTTATTTATAAGACGTCGATCATCAATATATGGGCGAATATGGATTTCGAATGAGTGTAGATGATCGAATGAAGTCATTGTTACAAATTAAAGCCGACTATTCCTTAGAAAGTGTCATTAATTAATATCCCAATGACAAATGAACAGCCGGTGGTTATCAGCTGATCCCTCTCAAAATGTGTTATGACTCTGATTGGGATCGAACTAAGAACCTTTAGCACATGAAGCTGGGATTAAACCAAACTACGCCACCGATCAATTCTAAGTATTTCCTAAAACTATAAAGTAGCGGGATAGTAAAAACTCTTTTACTTTACGCTTTATTGGTCAGACTGAAGTTTACTTACTGAGTTTTGTCGCTACTAATCTATAAGGAATTTGTATCAAACCACTGCAAGAGGGAACAGTTGTATGGTAAGTTGTAACTTCAAGATCTGGATAGGCATTCGTAGACACTAACAATGAAGTATCGTCTGCAAACAGACATACCCTAGAATTAGAAATATTTTTAGGTAGGTCATTAATAAATATGAGGAAGAGAATGGGACCAAGCACCGAACCCTGTGGTACACCATTTAGTAACTGTGTGGGCGAGGACTAAGCCCATCTTTCACAACCTCCATCTCCATTATCTGTGTAAGGGATGTAAACAATCTGCTTCCTCCCCGTAAGGTAAGAAGCTACCCAAGAGTAAGCTACTCCTCTTAAAGCCATGATATGAAGTTTTTTAAGGAGAGTACCAATGGTCAACCGCATCAAAAGCTTTTGAAACATTAAAGAATAATACTGCTGAGATATCATCAGTATCCAAAGCTAGTACAGCAGTAGTGACAAAGGAATGTATGACTTCAATTGTACTTCTTCCCTTAACAAATCTAAATTGGTCTGGTGATATAATATCATGCTTTTCAAGAAAAGTCAGCAGCATACGAACGAAGACTTTCTTAATTATTTTAGATATATTTTAAATAATAGAAATCGGTCGTTTATTGTTATAAATGAGAGCTGTATTTTTTGTAAAGAGGCCTCACCTTTGCAGTTTTTAAGCAGTTTGGGAACTGGCCAAGCTGAAATGAAAGATAAATTAGATAAAACAAAGGTTCTGATATGAGGTCTGATATAATTGTATGTTTGAGAAGTAAAGATGATATTTGATCAGGTCAGGATGATGTTTTAGATTTTAGTGCTATCATTTCATTTCTTTAGAAGTTGGGGAAATAAATAGACTGTTCGATAGGTTTTACATTGCAAAATGGAATATTATCACTCTTGAGAGACAGATGAATGGCTAGAAAAATATGTTAAAAGCATTTCAATTCCAACGGGCTCACTAGTCACAATACCATTGTCACAATACCAATCGAAGAACTATGACTCTTATTTTCCAGGTCTTTGTTGCGGTGCTCATTTACTACATTCCAGATGGTTTTGGGCTGGTTTGAAGACTGCGCTATCTTATTTTGTACTGATTGAGACTTGGCTTTACGTATTTCCTTCCTGTATAAGAGGCGGGTCTTATACCGCGTTTACACCGGAGTTGACAACCAAAATTTGTCAACCTTTTTAGATAAATCGGTGTAAACGCAACGGCAACTCACTAGGTTGACAACCAATTTTAGAGGTTAACAACCAAAATTTCGGTTGCCAACTCGTTCCCGCGAGGAGTCGGTAAAGATCAAAGGAAGTTGTCAACTTTGGTTGACAACCAAAGTTGCTACCCATAAAAAAGTTTTCAACTAGTTCTCCGCTTCCCTCCCGCCTATCGTAGCACATGCTTGCAGACGTCTTCTATTTCAATTTCTTCCCTGTACATTCATTACTAATGTATATTTCAAAAAGACATTTTTATTGTGTTTACTTTTATTACTCGCTGTGGGCTTTGTAGAACTTACTACGAATAAAGTAAAAAAGTTACGTTGAATATTTTAATGCTTATCTCAAGGTTGTCCTTTAAGAAAATCTATAAGTGCTTCACGCACTTTAGGCACGGATAGTAATATTCTGAATTTTGAAATTTTAAACAAATACCTGAGACTGGTATACGAATTACCAGCAGTCAAAAAACCTATAGTTACCGCTGCTTTCTCTCTCTTTCAATGGGATAGCTTTTCGGTAGTTTGTGTCTTGTTTAAGAACCTTGTCTCCAACTATGGAAACCAATTATTCAAAATCAGTGATGGCCATTCTTTAAAAAATGTTAAAAGAACCGTCACACCTTCATTCTCCTGTGAGAAGATCACTGTCATCTCCGTTTAAGGCGTGTAGTAATGTACTACCACTGCCAGTCAGATTCATAATGTTAAGTTCATTCGATGATAAGATTATAGTATATTTTTTGTAATTTTAATTTTAGTATTGACATACCACAATATTTTTCAATAGTAGTAAAACATATCAATATTTTAATTTTAGTATTGACATACAAATGTCAATACTAAAATTAAAATTACAAAAGATATACTATAATCTTATCATCGAATGAACTTAACATTATGAATCTGACTGGCGTGGTAGTACATTACTACACGCCTTAAACGGAGAAGACAGTGATCCTCTCACAGGAGAATGAAGGTGTGACGGTTCTTTTAAAATTTTTTAAAGAATGGCCATCACTGATTTTGAATAATTGGTTTCTATAGTTCAACAATGCCATTGTATTGACGCAATTATGCAGTGATGTACTGTTAAAATAAAGGATATTTAATTTGATTTGTACGTTGATCTTGTCTGGAGTGAAGGTCTCACCCAATATTTTCTGGATGTCCGGTTATGGTTAAGCAATAATCACGCACGCCGCCGTGGCAAGAATAACGTCATCCACGCTCGACATACTGGCAGACACTGACGTCTGAAGTGAAAATATTACGTAAATATAAATTAAACCGTAGTTTAATTGAAAACTATCAGATTTTAATGAAACTATGCAAATCAATATTTTATGGAGAATTGAATGATAATATATTATTGACTGTTATTATCACTTCACTAAAAAAAAAACATATTTTGTTGTATTTTTGATAAAATATTGGCAACCAATATTTAAGGCGAATTAATGTTTGGTTGTCAACTTCGGTGTAAACCCGCTTTATTGTACTTCTGACGAGAGGGTGGGAGGAATCGTCCTAATGAATTGTGATTAGGGTTATTATATCATAGAATAGTGTATAATGATAGATTAAAGTATTCTTAGACATAACTTAAGTATGGGATTGAGAACAAAAGTTATAACTTGCCAACGCATATGCAGTGGGTTACTATTTTGTTGTCGGCATAAACGAATGCGAGAGAATCATCTCGATTGTAGAATCATCTCGGAATCGAAACAATATTTAAGAGAAACATTTCGACTGTGCGCAACACTAATTAAATAATCACTAAAAATAAAATACCGTTACAAGTTACGTTTAGCTAGTCACCTAAAAAACTTAAAATAATAAAACTTATGTTGTGTTCTAAAATTCTTTGGATGGCGATTTGACCTAAATATGCGAAGTGTCTTATCCTTCAATGAAGACACGCTAATATAGATAAAAAAATACATATTCAAGAATACATTCAAAATACATAATCAAGAAACTTATAAAAAAAATACATTAGGGTGATTTATTACATATAACTCCCCCCCCCCCCCAAATTGGTGGAGGTCCAATTGCATTTGTACCCATTTGGATGCCCATATCACACAGGGTCCAGACTTAGCTGCGGTTACAGTCTTCAGTGTGTTATACATAAAGCATCGTTCAATACCAGAATAGCATTTCCCAGATTTCAATGCCACTCACATGATTGTTACAGGAAAACTAATTTATTTTGTTTGATTATGTTATTTTTTGGGAAATAAATTATTATTAATAATAAAATTGTTTGTACACAAGGATCTACTAGTGGAAGGTGCACCTTAGGCTGGACTCTTTCAATGATGGATTGATTAGTAATATACAAATTATTAAAAGGGCTGTTTTTATGTTATTACGATATTAAATCGTTATCAACCAAATATCATAAACAATATATAATTTAAGGCTCAAACGAAGTACTGCATATGTATTTTTCAAGGTAACTAACTGTAGAACCCTGTTCAACAGGTTCTATTAACTAGAACCCTGTTCAACAGGTTCTATTAACTAGAACCCTGTTCAAGGTAACTAACTGTAGAACCCTGTTCAACAGGTTCTATTAACTAGAACCCTGTTCAACAGGTTCTATTAACTAGAACCCTGTTCAACAGGTTCTATTAACTAGAACCCTGTTCAAGATAACTAACTGTAGAACCCTTTTCAACAGGTTCTATTAACTAGAACCCTGTTCAAGGTAACTAACTGTAGAACCCTGTTCAACAGGTTCTATTAACTAGAACCCTGTTCAAGATAACTAACTGTAGAACCCTTTTCAACAGGTTCTATTAACTAGAACCCTGTTCAAGGTAACTAACTGTAGAACCCTTTTCAACAGGTTCTATTAACTAGAACCCTGTTCAAGGTAACTAACTGTAGAACCCTTTTCAACAGGTTCTATTAACTAGAACCCTGTTCAAGATAACTAACTGTAGAACCCTTTTCAACAGGTTCTATTAACTAAAACCCTGTTCAAGGTAACTAACTGTAGAACCCTTTTCAACAGGTTCTATTAACTAGAACCCTGTTCAAGATAACTAACTGTAGAACCCTGTTCAACAGGTTCTATTAACTAGAACCCTGTTCAAGGTAACTAACTGCAGAACCCTGTTCAACAGGTTCTATTAACTAGAACCCTGTTCAAGATAACTAACTGTAGAACCCTTTTCAACAGGTTCTATTAACTAGAACCCTGTTCAAGATAACTAACTGCAGAACCCTGTTCAACAGGTTCTATTAACTAGAACCCTGTTCAAGATAACTAACTGTAGAACCCTTTTCAACAGGTTCTATTAACTAGAACCCTGTTCAAGATAACTAACTGTAGAACCCTTTTCAACAGGTTCTATTAACTAGAACCCTGTTCAAGGTAACTAACTGTAGAACCCTTTTCAACAGGTTCTATTAACTAGAACCCTGTTCAAGGTAACTAACTGTAGAACCCTTTTCAACAGGTTCTATTAACTAGAACCCTGTTCAAGGTAACTAACTGTAGAACCCTTTTCAACAGGTTCTATTAACTAGAACCCTGTTCAAGATAACTAACTGTAGAACCCTTTTCAACAGGTTCTATTAACTAGAACCCTGTTCAAGGTAACTAACTGTAGAACCCTGTTCAACAGGTTCTACTAACTAGAACCCTGTTCAAGGTAACTAACTGTAGAACCCTGTTCAACAGGTTCTGTTACCTAGAACCCTGTTCAAGGCAACTAACTGTAGAACCCTGTTCAACAGGTTCTATTAACTAGAACCCTGTTCAAGGTAACTAACTGTAGAACCCTGTTCAACAGGTTCTGTTACCTAGAACCCTGTTCAAGGTAACTAACTGTAGAACCCTGTTCAACAGGGTCTGTTAACTAGAACCCTGTTCAAGGTAACTAACTGTAGAACCCTGTTCAACAGGTTCTGTTACCTAGAACCCTGTTCAAGGTAACTAACTGTAGAACCCTGCTCAACAGGTTCTGTTACCTAGAACCCTGTTCAAGGTAACTAACTGTAGAACCCTGTTCAACAGGTTCTATTAACTAGAACCCTGTTCAAGGTAACTAACTGTAGAACCCTGTTCAACAGGTTCTATTAACTAGAACCCTGTTCAAGGTAACTAACTGTAGAACCCTGTTCAACAGGTTCTATTAACTAGAACCCTGTTCAAGGTAACTAACTGTAGAACCCTGTTCAACAGGTTCTATTAACTAGAACCCTGTTCAAGGTAACTAACTGTAGAACCCTGTTCAACAGGTTCTATTAACTAGAACCCTGTTCAAGGTAACTAACTGTAGAACCCTGTTCAACAGGTTCTATTAACTAGAACCCTGTTCAAGGTAACTAACTGTAGAACCCTGTTCAACAGGTTCTATTAACTAGAACCCTGTTCAAGGTAACTAACTGTAGAACCCTTTTCAACAGGTTCTATTAACTAGAACCCTGTTCAAGGTAACTAACTGTAGAACCCTGTTCAACAGGTTCTACTAACTAGAACCCTGTTCAAGATAACTAACTGTATAACCCTTTTCAACAGGTTCTACTAAATAGAACCCTGTTCAAGGTAACTAACTGCAGAACCCTTTTCAACAGGTTCTATTAACTAGAACCCTGTTCAAGGTAACTAACTGTAGAACCCTGTTCAACAGGTTCTATTAACTAGAACCCTGTTCAAGGTAACTAACTGTAGAACCCTTTTCAACAGGTTCTATTAACTAGAACCCTGTTCAAGGTAACTAACTGTAGAACCCTGTTCAACAGGTTCTATTAACTAGAACCCTGTTCAAGGTAACTAACTGTAGAACCCTGTTCAACAGGTTCTATTAACTAGAACCCTGTTCAAGGTAACTAACTGTAGAACCCTGTTCAACAGGTTCTATTACCTAGAACCCTGTTCAAGGTAACTAACTGTAGAACCCTGTTCAACAGGTTCTATTAACTAGAACCCTGTTCAAGGTAACTAACTGTAGAACCCTGTTCAACAGGTTCTGTTAACTAGAACCCTGTTCAAGGTAACTAACTGTAGAACCCTGTTCAACAGGTTCTGTTACCTAGAACCCTGTTCAAGGTAACTATTTTGTAGAACCCTGTTCAACAGGTTCTATTAACTAGAACCCTGTTCAAGGTAACTAACTGTAGAACCCTGTTCAACAGGTTCTATTAACTAGAACCCTGTTCAAGGTAACTAACTGTAGAACCCTGTTCAACAGGTTCTATTAACTAGAACCCTGTTCAAGGTAACTAACTGTAGAACCCTGTTCAACAGGTTCTATTAACTAGAACCCTGTTCAAGGTAACTAACTGTAGAACCCTGTTCAACAGGTTCTATTAACTAGAACCCTGTTCAAGGTAACTAACTGTAGAACCCTGTTCAACAGGTTCTATTACCTAGAACCCTGTTCAAGGTAACTAACTGTAGAACCCTGTTCAACAGGTTCTATTAACTAGACCCTGTTCAAGGTAACTAACTGTAGAACCCTGTTCAACAGGTTCTATTAACTAGAACCCTGTTCAAGGTAACTAACTGTAGAACCCTGTTCAACAGGTTCTATTAACTAGAACCCTGTTCAAGGTAACTAACTGTAGAACCCTGTTCAACAGGTTCTGTTAACTAGAACCCTGTTCAAGGTAACTAACTGTAGAACCCTGTTCAACAGGTTCTGTTACCTAGAACCCTGTTCAAGGTAACTATTTTGTAGAACCCTGTTCAACAGGTTCTATTAACTAGAACCCTGTTCAAGGTAACTAACTGTAGAACCCTGTTCAACAGGTTCTATTAACTAGAACCCTGTTCAAGGTAACTAACTGTAGAACCCTGTTCAACAGGTTCTATTAACTAGAACCCTGTTCAAGGTAACTAACTGTAGAACCCTGTTCAACAGGTTCTATTAACTAGAACCCTGTTCAAGGTAACTAACTGTAGAACCCTGTTCAACAGGTTCTATTAACTAGAACCCTGTTCAAGGTAACTAACTGTAGAACCCTGTTCAACAGGTTCTATTACCTAGAACCCTGTTCAAGGTAACTAAATGTAGAACCCTGTTCAACAGGTTCTATTAACTAGACCCTGTTCAAGGTAACTAACTGTAGAACCCTGTTCAACAGGTTCTATTAACTAGAACCCTGTTCAAGGTAACTAACTGTAGAACCCTGTTTAACAGGTTCTATTAACTAGAACCCTGTTCAAGGTAACTAACTGTAGAACCCTGTTCAACAGGTTCTATTAACTAGAACCCTGTTCAAGGTAACTAACTGTAGAACCCTGTTCAACAGGTTCTATTAACTAGAACCCTGTTCAGGGTAACTAACTGTAGAACCCTGTTCAACAGGTTCTATTAACTAGAACCCTGTTCAAGATAACTAACTGTAGAACCCTTTTCAACAGGTTCTATTAACTAGAACCCTGTTCAAGGTAACTAACTGTAGAACCCTGTTCAACAGGTTCTATTAACTAGAACCCTGTTCAAGGTAACTAACTGTAGAACCCTGTTCAACAGGTTCTATTAACTAGAACCCTGTTCAAGGTAACTAACTGTAGAACCCTGTTCAACAGGTTCTATTAACTAGAACCCTGTTCAAGGTAACTAACTGTAGAACCCTGTTCAACAGGTTCTATTAACTAGAACCCTGTTCAAGATAACTAACTGTAGAACCCTGTTCAACAGGTTCTATTAACTAGAACCCTGTTCAAGATAACTAACTGTAGAACCCTTTTCAACAGGTTCTATTAACTAGAACCCTGTTCAACAGGTTCTATTAACTAGAACCCTGTTCAACAGGTTCTATTAACTAGAACCCTGTTCAACAGGTTCTATTAACTAGAACCCTATTCAAGATAACTAACTGTAGAACCCTTTTCAACAGGTTCTATTAACTATAACCCTGTTCAAGGTAACTAACTGCAGAACCCTTTTCAACAGGTTCTATTAACTAGAACCCTGTTCAAGGTAACTAACTGTAGAACCCTGTTCAACAGGTTCTATTAACTAGAACCCTGTTCAAGATAACTAACTGTAGAACCCTTTTCAACAGGTTCTATTAACTAGAACCCTGTTCAAGGTAACTAACTGTAGAACCCTTTTCAACAGGTTCTATTAACTAGAACCCTGTTCAAGGTAACTAACTGTAGAACACTTTTCAACAGGTTCTATTAACTAGAACCCTGTTCAAGGTAACTAACTGCAGAAACCTGTTCAACAGGTTCTATTAACTAGAACCCTGTTACAGATAACTAACTGCAGAACCCTGTTCAACAGGTTCTATTAACTAGAACCCTGTTCAAGATAACTAACTGTAGAACCCTTTTCAACAGGTTCTATTAACTAGAACCCTGTTCAAGATAACTAACTGTAGAACCCTTTTCAACAGGTTCTATTAACTAGAACCCTGTTCAAGGTAACTAACTGTAGAACCCTTTTCAACAGGTTCTATTAACTAGAACCCTGTTCAAGATAACTAACTGTAGATACCTGTTCAACAGGTTCTATTAACTAGAACCCTGTTCAAGGTAACTAACTGCAGAACCCTGTTCAACAGGTTCTATTAACTAGAACCCTGTTCAAGATAACTAACTGTAGAACCCTTTTCAACAGGTTCTATTAACTAGAACCCTGTTCAAGATAACTAACTTTAGAACCCTTTTCAACAGGTTCTATTAACTAGAACCCTGTTCAAGGTAACTAACTCTAGAACCCTGTTCAAGGTAACTAACTGTAGAACCCTTTTCAACAGGTTCTATTAACTAGAACCCTGTTCAAGGTAACTAACTGTAGAACCCTTTTCAACAGGTTCTATTAACTAGAACCCTGTTCAAGATAACTAACTGTAGAACCCTTTTCAACAGGTTCTATTAACTAGAACCCTGTTCAAGGTAACTAACTGTAGAACCCTTTTCAACAGGTTCTATTAACTAGAACCCTGTTCAAGGTAACTAACTGTAGAACCCTGTTTAACAGGTTCTATTAACTAGAACCCTGTTCAAGGTAACTAACTGTAGAACCCTTTTCAACAGGTTCTATTAACTAGAACCCTGTTCAAGGTAACTAACTGTAGAACCCTGTTCAACAGGTTCTACTAACTAGAACCCTGTTCAAGATAACTAACTGTAGAACCCTTTTCAACAGGTTCTATTAACTAGAACCCTGTTCAAGGTAACTAACTGTAGAACCCTGTTCAACAGGTTCTATTAACTAGAACCCTGTTCAAGGTAACTAACTGTAGAACCCTGTTCAACAGGTTCTATTAACTAGAACCCTGTTCAAGATAACTAACTGTAGAACCCTTTTCAACAGGTTCTATTAACTAGAACCCTGTTCAAGGTAACTAACTGTAGAACCCTGTTCAACAGGTTCTATTAACTAGAACCCTGTTCAAGGTAACTAACTGTAGAACCCTTTTCAATAGGTTCTATTAACTAGAACCCTGTTCAAGGTAACTAACTGTAGAACCCTGTTCAACAGGTTCTATTAACTAGAACCCTGTTCAAGGTAACTAACTGTAGAACCCTGTTCAACAGGTTCTATTAACTAGAACCCTGTTCAAGGTAACTAACTGTAGAACCCTGTTCAACAGGTTCTATTAACTAGAACCCTGTTCAAGGTAACTAACTGTAGAACCCTGTTCAACAGGTTCTGTTAACTAGAACCCTGTTCAAGGTAACTAACTGTAGAACCCTGTTCAACAGGTTCTGTTACCTAGAACCCTGTTCAAGGTAACTAACTGTAGAAACCTGTTCAACAGGTTCTATTAACTAGAACCCTGTTCAAGGTAACTAACTGTAGAACCCTGTTCAACAGGTTCTATTAACTAGAATCCTGTTCAAGGTAACTAACTGTAGAACCCTGTTCAACAGGTTCTATTAACTAGAACCCTGTTCAAGGTAACTAACTGTAGAACCCTGTTCAACAGGTTCTATTAACTAGAACCATGTTCAAGGTAACTAACTGTAGAACCCTGTTCAACAGGTTCTGTTAACTAGAACCCTGTTCAAGGTAACTAACTGTAGAACCCTGTTCAACAGGTTCTGTTACCTAGAACCCTGTTCAAGGTAACTAACTTGTAGAACCCTGTTCAACAGGTTCTATTAACTAGAACCCTGTTCAAGGTAACTAACTGTAGAACCCTGTTCAACAGGTTCTATTAACTAGAACCCTGTTCAAGGTAACTAACTGTAGAACCCTGTTCAACAGGTTCTATTAACTAGAACCCTGTTCAAGGTAACTAACTGTAGAACCCTGTTCAACAGGTTCTATTAACTACAACCCTGTTCAAGATAACTAACTGTAGAACCCTTTTCAACAGGTTCTATTAACTAGAACCCTGTTTAAGGTAACTAACTTTAGAACCCTGTTCAACAGGTTCTATTAACTAGAACCCTGTTCAAGGTAACTAACTGTAGAACCCTGTTCAACAGGTTCTATTAACTAGAACCCTGTTCAAGATAACTAACTGTAGAACCCTTTTCAACAGGTTCTATTAACTAGAACCCTGTTCAAGATAACTAACTGTAGAACCCTTTTCAACAGGTTCTATTAACTAGAACCCTGTTCAAGGTAACTAACTGTAGAACCCTGTTCAACAGCTTCTATTAACTAGAACCCTGTTCAAGGTAACTAACTGTAGAACCCTGTTCAACAGGTTCTATTAACTAGAACCCTGTTCAAGGTAACTAACTGTAGAACCCTGTTCAACAGGTTCTGTTAACTAGAACCCTGTTCAAGGTAACTAACTGTAGAACCCTGTTCAACAGGTTCTATTAACTAGAACCCTGTTCAAGGTAACTAACTGTAGAACCCTGTTCAACAGGTTCTATTAACTAGAACCCTGTTCAAGGTAACTAACTGTAGAACCCTGTTCAACAGGTTCCATTAACTAGAACCTTGTTTAAGGTAACTAACTGTAGAACCCTGTTCAACAGGTTCTATTAACTAGAACCCTGTTCAAGGTAACTAACTGTAGAACCCTGTTCAACAGGTTCTATTAACTAGAACCCTGTTCAAGGTAACTAACTGTAGAACCCTGTTCAACAGGTTCTATTAACTAGAACCGTGTTCAAGGTAACTAACTGTAGAACCCTGTTCAACAGGTTCTATTAACTAGAACCCTGTTCAAGATAACTAACTGTAGAACCCTGTTCAACAGGTTCTATTAACTAGAACCCTGTTCAAGGTAACTAACTGTAGAACCCTGTTCAACTGGTTCTATTAATTAGAACCCTGTTCAAGGTAACTAACTGTAGAACCCTGTTCAACAGGTTCTATTAACTAGAACCCTGTTCAAGGTAACTAACTGTAGAACCCAGTTCAACAGGTTCTATTAACTAGAACCCTGTTCAAGGTAACTAACTGTAGAACCCTGTTCAACAGGTTCTATTAACTAGAACCCTGTTCAAGGTAACTAACTGTAGAACCCTGTTCAACAGGTTCTATTAACTAGAACCCTGTTCAAGGTAACTAACTGTAGAACCCTGTTCAACAGGTTCTATTACCTCGAACCCTGTTCAAGGTAACTAACTGTAGAACCCTGTTCAACATGTTCTATTACCTAGAACCCTGTTCAAGGTAACTAACTGTAGAACCCTGTTCAACATGTTCTATTACCTAGAACCCTGTTCAAGGTAACTAACTGTAGAACCCTGTTCAACATGTTCTATTACCTAGAACCCTGTTCAAGGTAAATAACACAAGAAATTTCATTTTTTTCCTAACGTGCTGTTTTTGACGCTCTTGTTGTCATTTACTCTATGACCTCTGTAAAGAAGTAAGTACATAATTAACTTCCAGGCTATCATTTTTTAACTAATTTTGTTAATGTCCATAACAAATTTAAATAGTTCTTTTACGTTTGTATGCTAACAAATTAGTCACAATTTCGGGACAAAATCCTATTGTTTGGAGACATTTAAACGTAAAATTTCAAGTAAAAATATGTAATTGACATTTTGGCATAGAATGAATCAATTCCACTAGGTTAAAATACAGTAGGTCATTCAACCGGTACTGAATTTTACTGATTTACTTACTGATGACATATAACACTTGCGATTAATTACACTTACTTCAAGAGCTAAACTACCCGCCTTAACCTAAAACTATTTTACTTATATGAATTCATAGTTTTTTATTTATATATTTATTTAATAAAGATAAGCTGCATAGACAATCGTCAGTGTCCACGAGTCTTCTTGTAGAAAAACCAATATTTCTGTTGATACTGCATTAAGTAGAACGATGCTGGTACACTCTCTACTCTATTTATATCAATCATCATTGTAGTCATTAGGATCACTTTGAATTTGTTATTATCTATGTGAAGATGAAGATAATGTGTTGTGGAAGCTGTTCCATTGCCGGGAGATATTTGTCACATCTCACTGTACAGTTTCTCCACCTTGAATGAATGACAAAGAAAGTTTCTGATCCTAGTGGCCGTGTGTGTTACACCAGCACCGGTGACCCAATGTCGGGCGCGCTAGAGGGTGAGGCGGTGGGGGTTGTGTACCTGCCGCGGCTCCAGTTGGTGACCGGCGATCGTCGCCGTCGGAGTGTTTTGTCGTTTTGCTATCACCAAACTGACTGTCAACTGTCGAAATAATTAACGTTGTGAACCACTTTATGTACATACACCATTCCCTAGGTAATTTTTTACATTATATTCATTTTAATTAAACTGTAAATAGGCAAGTATTTTAATTATTCAGTTGGCAATAATTAGAGTGCAAAAATATGTGGTGCTTCTCAGAATTAAAGTTCAATACATTGTAATTATGAAGTAAATAATTTTTTTAGTGTAAACTTGTGGCATTCCCACAGAATAAAAAAAACATTTCAAGTTAACTACAGTATATAATAATATCAATTTCAAAAATTTGTGATATTCTTGATTATTCTTCTCAAAATTAAAATACCGTACGATAAGTTTAAACTGTCACGCAATTAATAATTTAAAATAGGTGTAAACATTTGTTATCCCCTCTACTACTCTCACAATTAAAGTGCGATATATTTTAACTATTAAGCAAATACTACCTTTTTAACCCTTGAATCGGTTGTTGGGCTTTTGCTGCCAGGTTATTTTTTAAACAACTACAGATTTTTTTGCAAAAAATAATAAAATTAAGAAAAATTATAAAAAACTTTTTAAATTTGGTGTCATTTTATTTATTCACAATGAACCAGGCTATTAGTGATAAAATATTATTTGTTTTTGAAAAAAATAGATATTATGTCACTAGAAATGATCATAGACAGAATGCGGGGGGGGGGAGGTAAGGAGGGGGTAGGATTCAATAAATGAAATTTATTATATTATATATATATTTATTTATATACATCTAAGATAGCTAACATTTTTTAAATTTTGCAATTGCAATCCTGCAATCTTTTTTTAGGAAATACAGATGTATCAAATGTTATTTGAGGGAGGAACAAATCATGCCAAACTTTTTTGGCATAATATTACTAAAAAATATATATGTAAAACTTTGCTATCTTGGCAACATTATTTTCGAACATTTTCTAAAAATATTAGTTAGTCACTATAGACTTATAATTACTGTACTACTAACATTTAACAAATATATGTTCTATAAAAATAAATAAATTTGTGAAGTGGTGTCGTCCATAGGCGACAACTGACAAGCTTAGGGGTTCGTAGATTATAGGATGAAAATTCTCTAGTACAAGTTTTGTATTCTTCACGTTGGCAGGTTATTTTAGAGGACAAAAATAATTTTTACGGGTTTTATATAATAACTCTTCCCACATAGTGATATCATTGATTATATAAACCTACAATAGATAAACCAACTAATAGGAATATTTGTGGCAGTAATTTCGTTAGTTTGTGTGGCCCGCAACCACAGCTGGTTTAAACTGCATTACATTTACATAGGACTACACTAGCGCTCCACAATGGACCACAAAAACAGCTGATATTTTGAGACTCAAAATTTAACATTGGATGGGAAATCTATTTGTGTATAAAATCAATGGTGATATACAGGTTGTCCCAAAAGTAAAGTGGGATTAAAATATATATATATTTTATATTATATGCGCCATTTTGTTTTACCACAAAAGAATTTTACCTCTGAATCGGCTTAACAAATCTTTATGAAACTCACTATCCTTTATTATACATAATAAATATCTATCCTATAGAAAATATCAACTCGATCCAATTTAAAATTGTTAAACGGAAATTCCCAGAATTAATTTTCAGAGTATAATATATATTAGTTATTATTACCAATATGTTTTAACAACGAGATATTTTCAATCAATCAGAGGATGTCTTACGTTATAAGTAATTAAAATATACACGAAAAGCTTTATTGGTAACGTTTAATACATCTACGTAGTCGGTGAAGTGAAACAAGAAGGTTAACTTGATTTATTTCAATATCAGTTGAAAAGCTTTAGTTTAGTTTTATTCAGACAGAGAATACACTTTTTTGTGTTTTATAAAAAATCGTTAAAAATTATAGCTCTTCTGATTCAGTCTATAGCCTAAATTAATTTCTTTTCCCTAATAAATGATAAGTTTGTTTGTTAATCTAAACCGTGCTGTTGATGCAAAATATTTCTGCCTGCGGATATCTCCATAAAGAATCGGAATCAGAGAGACTTGCGATTTTTTACACAATCACATTATAAATTGGTAGTTTAGAAAAAAATAATTATGTAGGCCTATAGGTCGGAATGTGAACCTCGAGTCATATTTTCATTAAAAAAATTGTTTTGTGAATATTTCAGTTCTTGTCCTTGATCTGTAAAAATAAATTATTATACATTACGCTCTTCCTATGTCCATTGTATAGCCAAAGTAGATCATCATGATTGTAAACATGTGTATTTCGTTTTTATATATGTTATCTAGATTCCAGATACAAATTTATGTCGTTAGTTTATTCCTAGCTTGATAAGAGGTTTTTTTTATTTAGAGCTATAATAATATTATTTTTTGTATATATGTATTTTGTTGTATTTATTTTAATTGTTTTGTTCAATCAGTTTTCACAAACATTTCAAAGAATAAATAAAGTTTACTATCTACAACAAAATTTGAATTATCTTGTACAAAAATAATAATAACCTACTGGTGTCATCAACAAAGTTTATTATATAAAATGAGTGGTCAAAACTACTCAATAGACAATATTGGCTTAAAGCTAGTGTAAATGTAAATCGCATCAAAATAGCCCTATGACATTTTAGGCGGTGTTGCCATATCGTTTAAGAGAACCACCCAACCACATGTTTCACTTTGACGTATGCGTACGGTCAATACTGTCAATTTGATTGGCAATGTTGTTTACTAAACATATGTATGGTACCACTTTAAGACCTCTAAAATGTAGTGGTAAAATTAACTATGGTATGAGTTAATCTTGTACTTTTTACAGCATTATATTATTGTAAGTATTTTCTATTTTGTAGAAAGACTACTAAATAATGTTTATCAAGTGGATAGCTATTTTTTATCCGTAATTATATCACGAAATATACATAACCAAAACACGCACATTTGTTTAATATAATAAATAATTGCGTTTGTTTACTGTAACAGATGCTTTTTAAAATTATTATATTCAATGAATTTATATCTGACAACATTGCTGGGTGATAAGTGAGGGGTGGGCTTAACACGCAACAGCTATCATCGGACTATTCGTGTGCGGCCTAAACATACATATTTATTTCAAATTCACACGTGAAGTGAAATTAGCACATATATTTTCACATATATTTCAGCAATATAGAATTGGTATTAGTCTAATAACAACACGATCTTTATATTTATTTAATCCGATTGAGTGTATTTGTATTAAAATTAATATAATATATTCAACATTGTTTTAGTTTCCTTGGCGTAATCCACTGATTTTATTGTGTCCTTGATTTTGGAAAGAGTTACATCACATTCCTTTAGTGTCGCAAAGTCAACAGTGACATTAAATTGAGTTTAAGGATAATATGAACAGGATTGCATGTCTAATACAGCCAAGAATAAGGTGATGTGCAAATCGCTAATTGGGGATATAATTAGCCACCTTGACTAGTACCATCAATCAGGAAGTATTTGAGCCAATATCAAAAAGTTAGTACCGTTTTCTTAACTTACTCTGTTTCCGTTTGGGGCTATGAGTTTCTAAGAACAAATTTGACTTCTAAACTTCAAAAATGAGCAATAAGATCCATTGTTTACCTATGGTACACTCATACATGTTACTTAAAAAAAAAACAACATCCTAGCTTTTCTGCTCTTAATATATCTTCATTTGTTTCTTTCGTTCATAAAAATCTTATTTTAAGCCACAAACGCAATAATACTCAGTACGTAAATACTGATAATGTTGACTCTATTATTCATTAATGTTTTACTATTAAAATAAAAAAATTTAATGTTTTGTGTTTTCTGGTTGCCATCAACAATCGAAACTTCAATTTATCGCCAGTATACACAGCCTTAAATGGTAACTATTTATGCAAACCTTGCTGAATGGTCATTGACCTTTCCCAACCACTTGTAAACATATTCATAGACAATTGTGTAAAATATGAACGTAACTTTAAAAAGTTGAAGAAATAAAGACGAAGAAAATATCATGAAATTGTCAGAAAGGAACTAGCTGGTGAGCAAGACTGCTGGAATGCCCTTCGGTGTCCTGTGAGCAGGAGAGGCAATCGGCCGTGTCTGTGAAGACAGTTGAGTGGTGCAACTTGCATCCGAGTTGTTCCAACTCGGAGTCAATAATTAAGTCTATGCCTCAACAGCTTGGATTTTAGCCATTCCCTCTATATTACGTAACAGTAACAAGTTATTATCAAAATATTCAATCAGTAAGCAAATCGTTCCCTACGTAATGTCCCGAGCTAGGAAGAAAATAAAATAGCTAATGTTAGACGGTGGTTAAAAATATCAACTAAAAAGAAATACTTATGCCCTTCTGATCCTAAAAGGTTCAATGTCTTTCTATGACAACAGTGTTGTTATTAACACATATAACAGGTATTTGCGTTCATGCCGGTGCATTTGAAGCCATCTGATTATTTGACACAATAAAAACAGCAGTTACGAAAATTGTTTGTGTTACTTTTGAAATTGAATGACTTGAAATTTTGTTGGAACCCAAATTTTGTGACGTAGATATGTATTAAGAAAGGTCTTTATAACATTATATCAGGAACATCCTTCAAACGAACAACATACCATTTATGTCATAAGACAATGAACAGTTGTATCATATTATGTACAGTTGAACTACTAATGTCAACGTAATCACAGGCCGGTTTGTCACGAGCGCAGCGAGTGAGACTTACTACCATCTGGCATTACCGAGGCCGAGGGGTTGGCACGCGAAGCGTACAGAGACGTCCCCTAATAATTAATTATTTCATTTCAGTGGGATAAATGTTAAGAACGTCACATTGAGCTCAAATAAAGATAGATTTCTACGTTGTGTTTTAATCTCACTCCTAACCATTCGATGTTACATAACAGTTTTGTCAATGATGAATCAAACTTATAATTTATCGCTAAAATAATCAACCAATTAAAATCGCTGATTATAAATGAGTCCAATATGACGACAGAGCAATTTGTTCGTGAATATAGCCTCTAAAAGCAGCCACTGATCTGTTGATGAAAGAGTCCTGAGTGGTAGTTATAAATAGACTAAAACTAATGTACACCTTTATAGATTTGTAATAGTTTATTTTTGAGGATTTAGGGTTATAAAGGGGGGAACTCACAAAGTCCTCGCCTCCACATGACAAACTGAATAAAAAGCTACTCGACACATATTCATCGTACTATTCAGTGCGATCTCTGTTTTTTCTGTGGTTATTGGAATGATGCTAGTCATGGTCCACTTTCCTCCCAATGACTGATTCATGATGACATATGCCTTTAACTAATTCTACATTCCAACCTTGGCCAAGTAGAAATGTTCCAATGTTTTTATACACTTGGAATAGTTAAAATGATCGTTATTATTTATTTTTCGATCAAACAATACTCTAAATAATTAATTTTAAAGGACTTCTGAACAGTTTTCTCCTAAGAAAAGGCATTCCCTGTTTCGTCAGGAATGCCTGCAAGGAGTTGTGACTGGCGGTGGCGGTGACCTGGACAGGGTTGTGCAATCTAGAAAGCTAGGGAGTTACGCCTTCGACGTAACACTGGCCGGCTTCCTCCACTGCCACCTTGATGAGCCCATCACCTCCGTAGCCACATGCGTGGCGTGCCACAACAAAGATAACTAAGTGTTATAACGTTTTGGTGTTAATTTACCACGAAAAGGTGTATTGAAAAAATTGTTTGATTTATTTTTATTTTAATGAATTGTTTAAATTTAATATGTACAGTACTGTGTGTTTACATGTATATTTAGGAACTTATTAAGACCTATGTTCAGTGGTTTCTAACACCCCATTGTACATTTGTTGTGGTCTACATAATTATTTACTGACTATAATGTTGGTTTTCTGATTATAAGCCTAGACATTTTTTTCTGTATGCGTTGTGGTGTTCCTACATCTAAACATACTAAACATTGGTGCCTAAGATTGAATCTAAATCTAAAAGCTTCCTCTAAATGTTAATTCTAAGTAATGGTAGCTAGAGGGGTCTTTTTTCGAATAATCTTTGTTTGAGTAGACTTCCTTTTGGATTGGTACATTTCAGACATTCAAGAGAATGTGTGATAAGGAAATGGAGCAGATGGTTAATGTTGCAAAATGTATTGATATAACGTCCTTGAATATCACCCAGATAAATGCAGTAGGTGTTCGGTTCTATAAGTACAGTGATCCTTTCTTTATTAAAACAAAACATTTGATTAAATGGATTAAGTCACATATACTATGTAATTTTATTTAAAATTATAGTACAATTATTTGAACCAATTCCGATCTATTCACTTCGTGTAGAAAAAGTATTTTAAGGTGACCGTTTCCCTTCACGTCAAAAACCTGGGTTTCTACTACCGACTAGGCCCGTAATACTGGTCCTATCGTAACAATTGGAGTGTCATTTCATAGGTGAAGACCAACAATAGTGAACCATAAGTTGATTTTTATAAAAAATCGAGTATTTTATCAATTTTTTAAAATACCATTCTTGATTATTAAAAAAAAAAAAACTCATAGTATCAACTTATGGTGCACTAGAATGGGCCTTTAATATTCATACAGTTATTCACTATAACTCACTATATTAATAAACACGGAATGTACAGTTGAAATAGAAAAGCATGTTCTGGCCCGCTGACTGTAGAATTGCATCCTAATTTAGGGCTATCTGTGGCTGTGACTTGACAGTTTGGGAAACTCATAATTACATTCTAATATACTATTAAAAGTTAGCATAACTACTAATATGCCTACATATGTGGGTACGTCTTCGTTATTATAGGTGTGGTGATAATGTAAATTAAAATTTTACTTCCGCGGAGCAAGACCTTACGTCCCGGTGTTCTGAAGGCCGATGGCACTGTATATCTTTCTTTCGTCCTCATAAGACAGATAATGCTCGCAAGTTTTCGTTAAATGTGTGTTGTTAGTAAACAGCCAGGGTTAGCTGTATAATCATTTCCTGTTATTTTAACAATCACAAAAAAGTGTTACCTTAATATAGTAACTCAAGTATGTCACATTGAATGTCTACTAACTTTTAGATATTGTTAATTTACAACATTTTTATTTCGAAATCTTTTTTAATACTCTTTCATTTTGGCGTACCTTTCAGCCTTCATTTATTCCTTACGGAAACTACCATTGAAGTCACGGATGTCCATGTTTGGTGGTAGTCAGTGTCCGGATGTATGTAGGGGAGAGATCAGACTTGTCAATTAGCTGGAAATCAGACCAATAATACGTGGTTCGGATTCCAAGTAAAGCTGTAGGTCCCTTAGTTTCCCTAGCTATTGGGCTATCAATAGCCCAGTCATCGGTGATGTTGTTGGAATGTACAACTTTGGGCCCTTTCTGAGGAACAATCGAACTCAGTTAGTAACCAGACTACACCATGTAATCATATAAATGCCTTAAAATACGCACAACATTGTGTCGGCGTCTCATAGCTAAGAATATTGTGTTACAATAATACTTCACTTAAAAAATACAATTTATCCTTTTAGCAATATTTGGTTTTTATTATTGATTTGCTTTATAAATTGTTCTGTTACTGATACGTGCGCTTCATAAAGTCTCTATTCTTCTAATTGAATTCATAAACAGAAATATCTTTGATTGTATCTGCAGTGTTGTATATTTTTTTAATATGTACCATCGTGTTCTTCTCATTGCGTTCTGTTCTCCCCCCTCTCCTTGTTCGGCTAATATTAACTTCCGTAGTCTAAACCGTACCAGTGTGGGGCAGTGAAAACCAACGGACACTATTTGTTTAGACTTCAAAAAAAGGCTGTAAGAATAATCCATTCACTTCCTCGAAACCACACTTGTAAAAACACCTTCAAATTCTCAAAATTATTAACACTTCCTTCAATTTACATTTTGGAAACCTTAAGTTTTGTTAAAAGAAATTTTCCACTTTTTTTCATCCAACAGAACTCCCGTTATCAGCTCCGAAACAATAACAATTTACAAGTTCCAGCTCACTATACATCTTTTTTCAAAAAACACCTCTATAATGGGACAGCTCTCTACAATAAACTTCCCAATGACCTCAAGCTGGAACCAAATTATGACAAATTCAGGAAAAACTTAAACATGTTTTACAAGAGGGAAGCTACTAAAGCGTCCGGGAGTTTCTGGCTGGTGGAGTAGCCTAGTTTTGTTTTAAAGACATAAAATTATATTGTAATTAGTCTTTGATGAAGTAGCCAGTGCTATTTCAGCAGCTTGTCTTGCATGACAAGGAATAGTTTAATATATTTAACAATTACACTTTTAAAGTACCTCTTAGACTTAGCCAATGCAATGTATATTTGTTAATTTTTGGCTGAATAAATAAATGAAAAAATGAAATGAAATAAGCCTGTTTCTTTCTGTACAGATGGCGACCATGGTGTATAACGTATCAGACGCAGAGGTGGTGGAGCTGGTAGAACCTGTGGAGTCTCTGGGTCACCTGCACCCACTCAATACTTCCCTGCTCAACCCCGCTTGTTCCGGAGACCGCATACCTTCAATAAACCAATACTTTACAGGTGAGTTGGTTGTTTCATTTGTGTAGTAGACTATTACGGTAGTTGTAGCATTCATCGCATCTAGATAACATATAAGGGAAGTTTGGATTGTTTTATTACATATTCTTGAGATGTTAACATATCGATTGGTAAGTGCTAGTTTGTTATAAATAAATAATAAATTATTTCTTCCAAAGAAACATAACAATTTTTACAAAGTAAAAAATTGAACTTGAGTAGACGCTGTTGCTATTACTAGTACATAATACATAAAACTTAATTATTAACCAAATAAACTCTTTTTAGGACCTGCTATATCACAATGCTTGAAACTTGCTTGTTCTGAGGAAACAATCATTGATATTTTGTCTCCATCACACTTCTATTCATGTAAACATGTCTTCCTTTGTATTAATAACAGCCTAGATAGAACAAGTTGTTCATCTGGGTCTCATTGGTCCCTATTGTTTATTGATAAACAAAGAAATGAAGCTTATCACTTTGATTCAATGCTTGGCGTGAACAGAGAATCCGCACAAAAACTTGCTAGAAATCTCAGTATCTCTAAAAACCATTTTTTTGAAATGTCCTGTTTTCAGCAGAAAAATGGGTTTGAGTGCGGAATGAATGTAATAGTTAATGCTAAGTTTATCTTTAATCATTTCTGTTTGTCCAGTATTCAAATTCCATTTAGAGAGTGGTACAGAAACAAAGATTTTGATAGTATTGAGCCAGCTAAGGATCATGTAAAGCCACGTAGAAACATAGCATCGACACCTTCTAACATTGTAACTCCTGTAACTATAGCCAAAACTAATAAACCGGGGAAATGGAAAGTAGTAAAAAGAAAAAATAAGACTGTTCTTTCATCTAATATTGTACTGAATAACTCAATGTATAAAATTGTATGTGGTAACCGATTTGAAGTATTGTCTGTTGAAAATGGTTCAAATGTGGGTCAATCCATTTCAGAGTGTTCTGACGATTCTTCTGCACTTGTAAATGATGTAACTGAGATTGATCGTAAGCCTAGGCCTAAGGGTATTGCCTCCATTGCAAAAAAAATCTGAAAAAACGAATAAGTCCTTGGTAAATTGTAGGATTAGGAACTCAAAAGCTCAATGTGAGACCGAGTCCAGCGGCGATCGACCAGCTGCTCTTACATCCCAGCCTCAACATATTTCAAAATCTAAAAAACGTTTCCAGTTGTTCAGCGACAGCCACGGGAGATTGCTTTCATCTTTTTTGAGGGACAAGTGTAATTTTGAGTTTGATACGTTCGCACATGTCATACCTAATGGTAAGATGTGCCATATCCTGAAGGCGGCTGAGCGATCAATGCTGGATGCTGGTCCTGATATGTGTACCATAATAATGGGAGGGACAAATGATATAACCATTAAATCGAACATAAACCATCTTGCACAACAAATTGATGTATTCTTATCTAAAAATTGTACTGAAGTGCTTGTGTTGGGTGTGCCGTTCAGGTACGATTCGCCATTTCTAAACAGATTAATAGTAGATATAAATGGAAGTTTGTCTGATGTATGCTCTAAATATAGTCATGCAACTTTTATTTCCTTAATGCAATTTCAAAGATATCTTTTCACCCGGCATGGTCTGCATTTAAACAGGGCAGGCAAAGAAAAGGTTGCTGACTTGATATATCAATACTTGTTTTCTCAAAAAGATTTCCTTACCCAGACTAAAGAACCTCAGATGAGCTACATCATTCCCAAAAAAGACACTACAGGATTAACCCCTAAAACAGTTCACTCTTATAAAGACATCAGGATTTTCTCACCTAACAAATCACTTTCATTCAATGATAAAAACGTATCTTTAACTCCTGAAAAACTCTCATTTGCTTCCCTCAATGTGACCACACCACATCCCAATGATGATCAAAGTTCCTGTTCTCATACTTTTGCAGCAAGGTATTTCACTAACTCTTCTATGCCTTTTTTAGCGAGACTCCTCTCGCAAGCAAACATCCCATGACAAGATTTTCAAATGAACAATACTCTGGCTTTTCAATTTTACACCAAAACATACGAGGGCTAGATAGTAAGCTAGATGAGTTCCTATTGCTTTTAGATGAGGAGGAACCGGACATAGTTTGTGTCTCTGAGCACAACTTGAAGGATTTTGAGTTTAATCTTATACGTATTCCTGGCTTCAGTAATATAACTGCTTTTTGTCGTAAAGAAATTCAGCGAGGGGGTGTATGCATTTTTATCAGAAATGGTGTCATTTGTAAAGAGTTAAGCGTTAAAAGTTTCTGTCAGGAGGGTATCGCTGAGTTCGCAGCAGCTAAAGTTAAAATTCAGTCTCAATATGTAATCATCTTGGCTGTTTATAGACCTCCAATCAATGATCATGATTCTTTCTTTGAAGCTATGACTGAGTGCCTTGACAATATTACGGGACCCTCTTCTCGCTTGATAGTAGTTGGAGACTTCAATATTGACATTAAAAATGATGATCTCAAAAAGCAAAAGTTTTTAAATGTATTGTCTAGCTTTGGGATGAAACCTACAGTTAGTTCATACACAAGAGAATTTAAAGGGTCAAAGTCCCTCATTGACAATGTTTGTACTGATCTCCATCAAGACTCTTACTCTTGTAGTGTTGTGATATCTGCCTTGTCTGATCATCATGCTCAAGTTTTTAGAGTCAAGGCAGCTCCTCTGGTCGTGACAGTTTGCCTGAATTTACCACAAAACGCCTGATAAATAATGAAAACATTAATTACTTCAAACATTTACTTAAAAGTGAGTCGTGGAACGAGGTATTTTTATCTTCAGACATCAACTCAATGGCGTCAAACTTTTTTAATTCACTTTCTTTCTGCTTTAACACAGCTTTTCCTATTAAAAAAGTGAGAATAAAAGTATCCAAAGACCAACACCGGATTCGACTGAGCACTAACTCGATAGCACTACTTCAGGAGGTCAAACGCCTTTATTATCTCAGCAAAGATCTAGAGTTTGGCAGTCCATTGCGGATTGAGTATCGGTGACTAAAGGCCATGTCTAGAATCCGTATAAGGGAGGAAAAGGCCCGGATGGTGTCCAATAAGATTAAAAATGCAAGTAATGTTGCAAGTGCGGCATGGGAGGTTGTTAGTGACAACATCCAACGACCCCAGAAATCCAATCCTCACAACTATTCTGTTCGAGATTCTGCAAATGTCCTGATCCAGAATCCTCATAAAGTGGCAAACTTATTCAACTCTTATTTTGTAAATGTTTCTGACTGTGGTAGCGGGAATGTATCTTCTCGTTGTTCGAACTCCAGTTCAAATCATATTGGAAAACTTGCTAAATCTTTCTTTCTAGCTCCAGTAACAAGAGAGGAGGTGACCAGTATTATAAAAAACCTGAAATCGAAGACATCTTCAGGTCCGGACGGCATATCATCGAGGATTCTCAAAGTTAGTCGAGAGTTATTGATCGATCCTTTTGTCCATCTAATAAATCAATCATTTTCTCAGGGAGAGTTTCCTGAAGCCATTAAATATTCTATTGTCCAGCCAGTGCATAAAAGGGGTTCTAAGGAAATTATCGACAACTTTAGACCAATAACTCTCACTTCAACGTTCTCTAAAGTAATAGAGAAAGCAGTTTTTACTAGACTAATGACTTTTCTTCAAGATAATAAAATCATTTTCCGACATCAATATGGTTTCATAAAAGATAAAAGTACAGTCAATGCCATATTTCATTTAACCAATCAAATAGTTTCTGCTCTTGATGAGAAATGCTTTGCAGCTAGTGCCTTTATTGATCTAAGCAAAGCATTCGATTTGGTAAACCATGGACTTCTATTACAAAAGCTTCAAAATATGGGAATTCGAGGCATTCCCTTGGATTGGTTTCGGTCTTATCTGTGTGGACGGCGTCAGGTTGTAAAGATTCCTTACATAGATGCCACAAACACTCTTCAATTCTGCTTCTCTGAGCAGGAGTCAGTCCTGACGGGCGTTCCGCAGGGCTCGGTTCTTGGACCCTTGCTTTTTTTATTGTTCATCAATGATGTTGGAAGAGATCTGAGCCTTGCGGATGTTTGTCTATTTGCAGATGACACCACTGTAACCGTCACGGGACCTTGTAGAAAATCAGTTGAACAAAACCTTTTTCAAGAAGTAAATAATGTAATACAGTGGTGTCACAGTAATTATCTTAAAGTCAACACTGAAAAAACAACTCTTCTAGACTTTTCAATTCGTAATAGGGATGATGTGGGTATGTCTTGTATTTTCGGTGAGACCATGGTACTTTCGTCTGAAAGGGTTCAATTTCTAGGTGTAGAGATTGACGAAAATGTAAAATTCCATGGCCACATTAAGAAAACTGCTAAGTCTATAAGTGGTGGATTGTTTATCTTGAGAAAGCTATCTCGGTTCACAGATATAAATCTCCTTTTAACAGTATATTATGGCGTTATATATCCGCATTTGGTGTATGGTGTTTCTATTTGGGGTGCTCAGTCATCCAAAACTGAATACATTTTCAGACTTCAAAAACGTGCCATTAGAATCATATTCAAGCTTGGTAAAACAGAATCATGCAAAAATATATTTAAAAAGTACAAAATACTAACCTTCCCTGCAATATACATGCTAGAAACCTTATTGTTCGTAAAGAAAAATCAAAACCTTTTTATAACAGAACCCCATCCTAATCATTATCACCTCCGATCACGCTCTAACCTATCAGTTCCGAAACATAGAACCACCTTTTCAGAAAGCCACCTACTTCATAAGGGAATCTGGCTGTATAACATGTTACCTGATTGCTTTAAACGAAATCTGGACTACCGTAGTTTTAAGCACAAATTGAAGGCTGTCTTTGTTGATCTTGCACCCTACAAGGTGGAAAACTTTAAAAAAATGTTATGACATGTTTATGTTAGAAGTAAATTTAGTTTTAGTTATGACTAGTGCTTATGTACCCATGTATCTTGTGGCACAATAAAGAATTGAATTGAAATATTCGATAGAATGAAACTTTAGTCTAGCTCGTTTGATTGTAAAAATAAACAACCGTTGACAATATAAATTAACTTAAGATATAGACACAATCATAATTAATTAGCAACTAAATCTAAAGCAACGCTTTTTTGAGTATATTAATGTGTTGGAGTAGATTTAAAATAATGAACTGATTAACAAAATAGTTTTAAAAGAATTATAATGTGGAAGAGGCAATATTAACGATTTATAATGTGGAAGAGGCAATATTTCACTATTTTTTTATTCATTTGAAGTTAAGTAAATCACTATGTGAATGTATAAATGACCAGTTAGAAAGTTTTGCAAAAAGTTTCAAAGAAGTAATATTTTTTATATAATCATGAATGTTATTAAAAAGTTAAAGTCCCGAATACTGAAAAAACGATTGAAAATTGATTTATTCCATTAATTGGATTTATTGTAACTAATATTGCCTTAGGTATAAGATTAGTTTTTTGTGTGGCAATATAAAATTACAGAACTAAGGGAGAAATTACTTTCAATCAATAAAAAAAGCTTGTAGCCTACAATACTTGCTGTATTACTATAGAATTCATTCATTAGATAGATAGAATTCATTCATTAGTCCGCCCTAATCACTGTAATTACTAACATAATTTCCAAAATACTAACCATTTGGAATGCCCGCAGTCATTATGGCTAAGAAAGCCAACACTCTCACTACTTAGTGAAATGTTTATTGCAAACACCTTAGGCCTCGACATCACTGGTAAATATTTAATCGACTTAACGCTAAGTAGTCTCCTTGGATTACGTCTATGTTGACCACCGTTGACTTTTTCTCTGTTTCATGAACAGGTTTCCCCTGTTCTACATTAGCAAGAACTTTTACTTTAAGATGTAGTGTTTTTGGAAAAAGAGTTTGTGATTTAGAGCGAAGCCTATTAAAAATCGCAGAACTATGTGCGTAAAAGTACCTTACGTTTTTGGCCAATAAGGTCGTTTACCTCACCAACTCATATTTTCAAGTTTTGTTTTGGGATGCAGCGTATTATTTTTACGTACGAGTTCTGTAAAGAATCAGTCAACGCTGTTTTAATGAATTCACCAAGAATGGTGTTCTTCATTAGTGCACTATCTGTTCTATTATTTAGGTAGTGAGCTCTCTTTCTTTCACTAGACTAATTTGTTTGGATTATTTTCCCTCTACTCCTAGACTAATCCAATCAAAAATCGATTGCCTTGATATTATCTTATTTGAAATGTCAGTTTGTGTTATACCTGCTGTGTTTATGTCTCTTTTGCACAAACCATTTAACTGTTTCTGTCTTAGCCCTACTTCGATTCTCATACAATTCTACAATTCTTTGGTGACCTAGTAGTTCCATTTTTTGCCATTATGGTTTTTCATTTGCGCCATTTACTGGAGTAGGCCAATCAATGAAGCAGTTGTCGCTGTTGATTTTTACAATGGATCTTAATGATCGTATTAAACGTTTAAACTAGGCATTTCTTTATATTTCTGGGAAATAAATCATTTAACCAATATAAACAGGGTTTATGGATTAAGACTGAATAAGTTGGCGCGTACTCCTCAGAATGTATGTGAAATATTCGAATAAGCTTTAAAACTTATAACTTTTTTTACCTGTAATTTTTGTATCTACATCGGGCGAAGCTTCCGACGCTCACTCGATGATTGTTTCTTTGCCATCTATTATTTTTACAACACTCTGATAAGAGTTCATTTTCTTTGTTGATCATTACAAACAACGGAATAAATAACAAATACATTCTTTTAACTGTTTGAATGCGTTACAATATTCCTATAATTTCATTCTTTTTAAATATTATAATACTGAAAAAATCTATACATCTAAATAAGATAAACACTGATTAACTTTAACAGGACTTTCTATAATTTAATTAAACACAGGTTAAATAATTCAATTTGCTTACCGTGATATGTAATTAGAGAATAAATCATTTTACCCACAAACCCACTTTAGTAACTTGCTTACGTGTTTGTGCTCGGTAAGGCCAAACCCAGTGGCGAGGTTTAAGTGAAAGTGATAATTAAATATACTCGTAGTGCGACGACCTCCTTACCTCGTGATTTAACACAGCGTGTGTCCGAGCGCCCTCCTGGACGACCCTGACCGATACCAGGGTTGTCTGACGTCTCACATGACTGCCTCGTGATGTAACACAGTGTGCATCACGCAGTCCGAGCGTCCTCCTAGACTTTCCTGACCAACACCAGGGTTGGCTGATGTCTTAGTGCACTACATAGGTTACCTCACGACATGATTTACTTCGTGATGTAACTCAGTGTGCACCACGCAGTGCAAGCGTCCTCCTAGACGACCCTGACCGATACCAGGGCTGGCTGATGTCTTAGTGCACTACATAGGTTACCTCAGGACTTGACTTGCCTCGTGATGTGATGTAACACAGCGTGCATTATACAGTCCGAGCGTAGTCCTGGATAACCCTAACCGACACTGTTATCTTAGTGCACTACACAGGTTACATCATGATATGTTTTACCTCGTGATGAAACATAGCGTGCATCACACAGTCTCAGAGACTCCTGCACAACCCTGACCTATACCAGGGCCGACTGATGTCAGTGCACTACATAGGTTACCTCATGACATGTTTTACCTCGTGATGTAACATAGCGTGCATCACACAGTCTCAGAGACTCCTGCACAACCCTGACCTATACCAGGGCCGACTGATGTCAGTGCACTACATAGGTTACCTCATGACATGTTTTACCTCGTGATGTAACATAGCGTGCATCACACAGTCTCAGAGACTCCTGCACAACCCTGACCTATACCAGGGCCGACTGATGTCTTAGTGCACTACATAGGTTACCTCATGACATGTTTTACCTCGTGATGTAACATAGCGTGCATCACACAGTCTCAGAGACTCCTGCACAACCCTGACCGATACCAGGGCCGACTGATGTCTTAGTGCACTACATAGGTTACCTCATGACATGTTTTACCTCGTGATGTAACATAGCGTGCATCACACAGTCTCAGAGACTCCTGCACAACCCTGACCGATACCAGGGCCGACTGATGTCTTAGTGCTCTACATAGGTTACCTCATGACATGTTTTACCTCGTGATGTAAGATAGCGTGCATCACACAGTCTCAGAGACTCCTGCACAACCCTGACCGATACCAGGGCCGACTGATGTCTTAGTGCACTACATAGGTTACCTCATGACATCTTTTACCTCGTGATGTAACATAGCGTGCATCACACAGTCTCAGAGACTCCTGCACAACCCTGACCTATACCAGGGCCGACTGATGTCTTAGTGCACTACATAGGTTACCTCATGACATGTTTTACCTCGTGATGTAACATAGCGTGCATCACACAGTCTCAGAGACTCCTGCACAACCCTGACCGATACCAGGGCCGACTGATGTCTTAGTGCACTACATAGGTTACCTCATGACATGTTTTACCTCGTGATGTAAGATAGCGTGCATCATACAGTCTCAGAGACTCCTGCACAACCCTGACCGATACCAGGGCCGACTGATGTCTTAGTGCACTACATAGGTTACCTCATGACATCTTTTACCTCGTGATGTAACATAGCGTGCATCATACAGTCTCAGAGACTCCTGCACAACCCTGACCGATACCAGGGCCGACTGATGTCTTAGTGCACTACATAGGTTACCTCATGACATCTTTTACCTCGTGATGTAACATAGCGTGCATCACACAGTCTCAGAGACTCCTGCACAACCCTGACCGATACCAGGGCCGACTCATGTCTTAGTGCACTACATAGGTTACCTCATGACATGTTTTACCTCGTGATGTAACATAGCGTGCATCACACAGTCTCAGAGACCCTTGTGCAACCCTGACCGATACCAGGGCCGACTGATGTCTTAGTCTTAGTGCACTACATAGGTTACCTCATGACATGTTTTACCTCGTGATGTAACATAGCGTGCATCACACAGTCTCAGAGACTCCTGCGCAACCCTGACCGATACCAGGGCCGACTGATGTCAGTGCACTACATAGGTTACCTCATGACATGTTTTACCTCGTGATGTAACATAGTGTGCATCACGCAATCCCAGCGGGGTTCTTGATGTCTCTGACCGACCACAGGGGTGAGTAGTGCCTTACTGCACTGCTTAAGTTGCTTTGGTTGAAACTGGTTTTACAAACTTAATTAGTCTACACACTAGACTTTGATAGCAAACATTCCCAAACTCTAGGGCCGTAGTCCTATTTCTACAGTCTAATTGAAGCAATTATGGTTATTTATAGACGCGTGTCCTCTAATACCTTTGACAGATTTTAAAGCGTGGGATTTGAGACTGGCGCACTCTCATTATAAACATATAAGTTAGAGTTAAATTGGCGTATTTATGCAGCATGTTTGGGTTCCAGTCTTTAGGCCTCTGCTCTTTTTTTAAGCTAGGGGTGGTGGAGGGGTGGTTCTATCTCTAACCACCAATGTAAGGTGTTCTTCACCGCAACAACAATTTTACATCAGTTCCTTTGTATTCTGGATTTGTTCAGTTCAATAAAAATATAATTAAGCCATATATATACAAGATAAATTATAAACATGAAATCATGTATATTACGATAGTGTTCATATTTAATTTTTCAACCAATTTAATTGGTTAACCAGTCATGAGTCAGCACTATACAAGCACAAATTCAACATGTTTTGACGAATAACTGTCAATACTGAAGTTCTCTCATCAATCCTTTTTAAGAACATGCCACTAATAAACCCATTAAAAAATTGACTGAATTCACTCAAACATGCGTTACAAGCAGGGCCGTATTTCCAATAAGGCCGAGTAGGCCGTGGCCTAGGGCGGCAAATATCCAGGGGCGGCAAATTTCCATGTAACATTGATATAAAAATATATTTATAAATATAAAATGTCAATAGAAAAACCCGAAGATGAAAGAAGCTTTTCTTGTTTAAAGAGAGTGAAAAACTATTTGAGATCAACCATTAATGAAGATAAATTGAACGCGTTGTCTATTTTGTGTATAGAATCTGAATTTGCTGCAAAGATAGATTACAGCACATTGATAGAAGACTTTGCTCAAAAGAAGGATCGGAGGAAATTATTTTAGATGGAGACTGAAGAAATAAAGAAGGACTTATTTCCTACTACTATTCATTAGATACTAAATATCATGTAAAAAAAGAACTGTAAAAAATACAATTACACAACAATTTTTATCGTTTGTTATACATTTTTAATTAATCCTTTTTATAAGAAGTTGAGTATTTTAGGATAATATAGACAATAAATCATATTATGTACCTATTTAAAATAATTCAAATGTTGTAATAATAAAATAAGTAAATTGTTCCTATGGAAGTTCGATAAAAGGGAAAATATAAACTTTGATAATAGGTCTACAATAAAATTTGCGATACAAGTTTAAAGAAAATAATTCAAAAATAGTAGTTTTGATTCTTTTTTTAAATAAACTTATATTTTTGCTTGAAAATAGATTCAAATACGGTTCCTATTCTACGTGTCTCATATTACCAAAATTGTACGTAGGAGACAAACGTAATTCGTTGTTGGGGAGGAGGGGGGCGGCGGAACCCGGCCGGCCTAAGGGTGTCATGAAGCTAAATGCGGCCCTGGTTACAAGTGAATCACTCGTGGCGCAGTGCTGTAACCCAGCTACTTGCGGACAAAGTGTTGAGGAGATTGTAGGATAGGTTATATGCTAAGTCCTCTTAATACCAACTGGATGTCCGCTCGATTGTTCAATTTTGGGTGTTAATCAAGTTTTAGATTTTGTGTAGGGAAGAGAACTGAGTATCGACTTGTCAGTTAGCTGAAAATCAGACCAATACTACGTGGTTTGGATACCACATAAAACTGTAGGTCCCTTAGTTGCCCTGGCTATTGAGCTATTAATAAATAGCTCTTTCTGAAGAATAGTCGATCCTAGTTAGTAACAATTATCACGCTCATTCATCTACACTCATGATAGTCATTCACCCCTCATATTCCCCCATAGCTCTATGATCGGCGTCTTAATAATGAATGGTGAACATATGAAAATGCATGACGGTTGCGGAGGTTCCAAGTTTCAAGCTCTGCAACGTGTGATTGAGAGCCACCTTTAACTTTTTTTTATCCACTAAAGATTGAATAATTATTCCAAAACATGTTATAAACACTTTTTTTAACTATTTGACAATTTAAATACACTTGAGGCCCATTATTACAGTTCTCAGGCTAAATAAAATGAATCTAGAGTTTAGATGCCAATGCAACTTGTTGCAATGTGTGTAGGATAAGTATGGATAAGGTTGATATACAAATAAATAAAGCGATGTGGGCTCCCTCATTGCAACCCATGTACCATGGCATCAAGTTTTGTGCAACATATCTCCTAACTGGACGCAAGTACAAGACGCAAAGAGGCACTTCTCAGAGAGTTCAAGAAGATCCTATCTACTCTGTATCTCCTCATTTTGCAAAATATCCCGCAATGTGCAGGGCGACTTAAATCTAGAAAACCAACTCTTCAACCAGTTTCTCAGTTAACCTAAAATGAATTTTCTTTAAAGACCTGTTAACTTGGGATATGTTTCATGGTCGAAACAAATTTCTGATATCAGGCCCTATGACCGTCATCGATGAATTGAACCTACCTTCCTTGTAACGAATGGACTACTGGAAGATGCAACTACTGGAAATATAAGTGGAAAATGGTAAATGATCAGTCATGTGATTGGGTAGTCAAAGTTCAAACTATTGATCACATAGTTAATGATTGCCCCTTGCCTCAGGGATTATCTGGTTTTCATTCAATCGGAGAAGCAGATGGTGTATGGTTACGAAACCTGGATTTTACTCTGTGATGGGAGATCAATATTTAAATTCTGAGACACAAGTACTCTATTGTGTAGATTTTATTTTATTTAGATACTGCTCAGTGGTCTCACTTTTTATTTTTTTAATAGTTTGTTAGCTACGTTATGCAGAACAGAACACGCCGTCTACAATATCCACTACATTTTAAAGATAATCTAGGATGTCGATCAATTAAAAATAACTAGCTGAGCATGTAATAATGTAAGAAACTATCCGTATGTATACTAATTTTATTAGTAGTTCACTAAACAAAATTAAATTTGAAATACATTCATTATAAATGGCGATATTATATGACTACTCTTACACCTAACCACTAACCAAATGAATTTGGTGGTTATTAATGCTTTAAATTAAATTAATACTTTAAGTGTGTTTCTTGACCTTTCAAAGCATTTGACTGCGTTGAACACGAAATACTGTTTGACAAATTAGAATCCCATAGCATTCAAGGCATACCGCTTTTATGGCTTAGTTCGTTTTAAGATATAGAACACAAGTTGTGTCCAGATTGCTAATCATTGTTCAAAACAAACTCCAGTCAGATATTGAGTCCCCAGGGCTCAATTCTCAGTCCTATTATCTTCCTGGTTTATGTCAGTGACACAGGTTCATCACTTCTGCACGGAAAACTGATGCAGTACGCTAATAACACAACTCTCTGTTTTAATGAAAGCTCAAAACTAAATTTGGAGGCAAAAACTTTTGATGACGTAAATAACTGCGTTCAACAATTTAACAGACTCAATCTTCAAACAAACCTATCAAAATCGAATGTTCTAAATTTTTCATTACGCTCTACAGAGTCTGAGGGGGGATCCACTGTCATGGTGGCAGACTTCATTCTAGAGGAAGGCAGTTCCTCAAAGTTCTTTGGAATATACATCGATCGAGGTTTGACATGGTACCGTCATATTGACTATGTTTGCGTCAAATTATCCTCGATGATATATGTTTTAAGATCTTTGGTCAAATACTGCCCAAGTCAGGTAATGATTACGGCGTATTATGGTCTGGTTTATCCACATCTTTCCTATGGAGTGGTTTTGTGGAGAGCCAGTGCAAACATTCATTTTTTAAGAGCGTTAAAATTACAAAACAAGGCGATCCTAATAACAAGAACTATCGCAAAATTGAGCAGCAGAGAGTCGTGCAGGGCTACTTTTAAAAATTTGCAACTGTTGACTCTGACTAGTCTTTACATTTTAGAAACTGCCGTTTTTTTTTTGTTGGTCGAAATGTGCCTTAACCAGAGGCCATGACGTACACGGGTACAGACAAGAAGCAGAGAAAATTACCGGACTGGGAGGCACAGAACGGTAGTTTACGAACACTTGCCCTCATAAGCAGGTGCTTGCTTAATCAATAGATTGCCACTGTTAATTAAGAATTCCAGAACACCTAAGGTGTTTAAAACTCGCCTTAAACGCTTTCTAGTGTCTAATACGTTTTACAGCGTGGGCGAGTTTCTGGAAGGGAACTGGGAGAACAATTGAAGGACTGACCCCTGAGCTGGAAGAGGGTGAAAATTGGTGACGGATTATTGCGAGAGTGAGTGGATGATCAATTGTAAGTTTGAAAGTGTCTTTGATGTGAATGAATGCCTAAAATAGCTAAAATATAATAGCTAATGACTTGAGCAATACAATATTAATTGTCTACTGCACTAATAAATGAAATAAAATTAATTTCACATGTAATATATACAACTTTTTTTAAACGACTCAGTACAATTTTTTGATGAATCAGTAAAATTTAAATTGTATTAATTAAATTTTGCACTAACAACTTCATTTAAGTAGAATGTGTAGAATTTAAGTTGGTTTTTAAACTGAAACTTATTCCCTAATACATAGTCGGTATGAGTGAAAATGTCCAAATTTTGGATATTTGTCATATTACTGTAGATTGTTTATAAGGACCAAAAATAAAGTCTTACAGTCAGGTTATATGAGCATATATTGGATTTATGTTGTGTACTTCCAAGGAGAAATTAAGATTCTAGATATTGATCAATAGATTTGTCTTATCACACAAATTAACATCAAACAATCTGTTTTGTTAATCAGCTGAATTACTATCTTAATTTTTCTAACTGATGAGTTAGGAATGTCATAATCTCAGAAAATTTTGCGATCTGGACATATTATTTATTACTATATTATTTGTTTTTAAACATTTCATCATTAAATAAAGCAAGAAAAGAAAAGCAAAGCAATTGTAGCTGTGTAAATTTTTATTTGGTCCAACAAACACACATCCGAAATGTAATTTCTAAATCAAAGCCAGATACAATTAAACGTTTTATCTAAATCGATTACTGTGTTACTTGTTGTACAGTACTTGTTAATATGTGTTCCTTGTTACAGCAATTCATTCCTTGTAAGAATTATATCCCAAACTCATCTAAGTGCTTTTGGCCCTGCGGATTTTGTGGGGCATTTTTTACAAGTTTTTAATGTTTAGTACTAACTATGGGTAACTGTCTGTATTGAATATATTGAATAATGCTTTTATTTGTTAGATTCATTTTATTAAGAATATTGTTGTTGTACGTGTAATTAAGAATAATGTTGAATGTGGCAAACAGATATTAGTTTGGAAGTATGATCTGGAAGTAGAAATTATGTAAACATTTTTTATGACAAATCAGTTATTTCTGAGCAAAAATGTATAACATATTCAAGCCAGGATTCAGATTTTGTTTTGTATTTAATTTTTTTTAGACAATAAACAATCAATTAGCTAAGATTTTTTAGAAATGTATGAAATGTAGACTCTAGACGTTTTTAGAGAGTAAACATTTTTTAACGAGTATCAGTACAGGTTTACAAAAGGAAAAAGTACAGTGCAAGCTGTTTTAAATTTAACGAAAGACAGTTTTAATAATTAAATTGTAATGGAAAGTTAGCCAATAAGTTTATAGATTTTTGTAAAACTTTAGATTTGGTAAAACCTAATATTCTATTAACCAAACTGGAGCTTAATTAGGGGTCAAGCGGGAAACTGGTTTCAATCTTATCTACGAAAAGCTAGCCATACATATAATATGCGCACTACAGCATAACATTCTCTATCGCCATGGCAACAACAATAAATCTACTTAAAATAATATTTTATAAAACCATATGTTTTCTGTTTACCTTTAATGGTTTTACAAATAATCAAATAGTGCTGTAATATATGTCTACGACAGTAACACATTTTCTCACTTCACTCACTACTTATTTGGCAGCTTGTGCTTTACCATTAATTGACATTTTCTTCTATTTATTATTTGTGGATCATATTTTTGTGCACCTAGTAATAATGGAAAATCATATTTTTGACAATACGATGCTCAGTGTAAATGCTGAAGAACAGGCACCTGCAGCAGAACAATCCCCATAAACTGAACAGCCACCTGATGTTGAAAAACATGTGAAAACTCCAGAAAACACACAAAAAAGGGGGAAGTAACGAGGGACGAAATAAAATTGTAATCAATAAAGAATTTTCTAAACCTTTTTGTCTGAGAGATTTTATAAATTTATATCAAATATTGCCAAGCAGGAGATTGCTGAATCGATTTCTCGGAGAAAGATCCCTTTCAAACGGCGATGTGATTGCCGAGCAATCAGATTGCTGGTCGACGGGCAACCACGTTGCCTAATGTATGGGTAGCCAAATAGACCACAAAAAGTCAAAATATGGATTGGTGCTCTCAGCAACCTTATTTATAATATTTAAAAGCAATCTTTTAAGTAAACCATTAAATGAAATGCTTTTACAGACGATGTGGTAATTTGATACTAATTGGAATTGATGTGGGAGCAAATTAATGAAGATTTGAAAAATATTTGTAAGTTGTAAAAATTATTCATTTGTTAACAACTGCCAAATTTAGAAATGTCGATTGCAGATTGTGTTCACATAGAAGAACATATGATTCTGAAGCTGCAATGGAAAGCATTCCACCAATGTGTACGAACTGAGCTATGAAATATTTAAATTTTACTATTTTTTCATCTCCTATTTCTTGCTCCATATTATTAGGGGTAATGTTCAATTAACTTTGAAGCACCCTCCTGTATTTGAGCATCCGTTAGTGCTGGAAATGCGCACAAGACACTGAACACTGTGTTAACTGTTTGGTACGCTTTCAAACGTCGATTTAACTCAGCGAGTAGCCTATCCAGAATAGGTAAACATGTCTGGACTTTGAATTTGTCTTTCCTCTGAAGAATAACATCACTGGGATCACCTTCATCAAACTGTTGTTTTGTTGTTTTATTTTTCTTTTACACTCGTCAGAATAATCCGAGTTGTTAAGTTTACAGACCTTTTGTTCGTAATGGTCTACATTGGTTCGTTGAGATTCCAAGAAGTCAAGAAGCAAACTCAATAATCGGACAGCGATAACAAGTTCAATGTTTTCACACTGTAGTGTCATGCTTACTAAGTTTATCCCCTCTAGAATAGAGGCCCAGAACCCATTCATTATTACAGTTTATGTTCTTAATTAGGTTAAGCCCAATACATGATTTTAATTTTACCAACGTTAAAACCCTTTACTTCTGATCAAAAACATTTTTTTCTTCTGAGGTCGCTGGAGGCCTTCCAGGGCCAGAGGCCCCAAAGCGGCTGCTACGTTTGCCTAGTACATAATCCGGCACTGATGTAAAGGTTTATGGAATGAATTTCTTGTTCTTAATTAGAGAGTTTGTTTCATACTCTGATGAAGATGGAAGGCATATAATGATTTAAATATTTTCTTTTCGAAGATCATCCCTCAAAATAGATATGAATGAATAAAACTTGTTATATAAGTTTTTTTTATAATAAAATTACGTAAGTAGCAATTTTGGTGTGTGTGTGTGTGTGTGTGTGTGTGTGTGTGTGTGTGTGTGTGTGCGTGCGTGCGTGCGTGCGTGCGTGCATGCGTGTGCATGTGCGTGTGCGTGTGCGTGTGCGTGTGCATGTGCGTGTGCGTGTGCGTGTGCGTGTGCGTGTGTGTGTGTGTGTGTGTGTGTGTGTGTGTGTGTGTGTGTGTGTGTGTGTGTGTGTGTGTGTGTGTGTGTGTGTGTGTGTCTGTTTGTGTATTTGTTTGTGATTATTTTAATGACTAAACAAAATTCTATTTATTTATTTTTTAAGAGAGAGAAATTAGCTATACTCAGGTGGATTAAATGGATATTTATGAAAAGGATGACAATATTTCCCCTTAATCAATTAGAGGCTTGCATGACTAACGGCAGGATAGTAATTTTAAATGAGAACAGTGAGCAATAATGTCCTTACCACATCGAGGAAGCTACAATGTAATTGTTATTTCTTTCATCAGCATGAACTCATCTCACAATTAGCTTTCTCTCTACTAAAATATCTTGCATAACAAGAACAGAACAGTTGCATACCTGAACATTTTGGGAGCACCCACTAAAACACTCTTTATTATTTTACACTATAAAAAATATAGAACATTTTAAATCTCAAGAAGTATAATGCTCAAGATAATTTGGTAGGAAATTAATATTAGAGATTCTTATTAAGCGCAAAACTGGTTATTAGAATGAGATAGTACAGTACATTATTGGGAGTCTATCCAAACAATGGATCACATAGTTACAGAGTGTCCCCTGCGCTCTTTTACGGAAGGATTGGCCAGCATACACAGAATCAATGAGGCAGGTCATAGATGGCTGAATGGATTGGACTTAGCTTTGTTACAGGAGATCACTTTACATTTTTTAATTAATGAATATACAAGTATGCTTTTTGGATATTTGTCCTAATATACATCACAGCTTTAAAATTAACAAATGGTAGCTGACAACAAACCATACGATATATATAGTACAGTACATTAAACAATACATTGTCGTTAAAACTAATTTTTATAAAATGTTAATTACTTGATAACTTGTCTTTAGTTCAAATATCAAATTGCTTTAGACTCCAATTGCAATTCGTGAATCACATTCACATCTTCAGAGACAAGAACTCTTCTGAACACCTAACTTACTTGCTTGATACTACTAATGATATTTTCACCATACTTTCCCACACATGCTAATAAACAAGAACTTTTTTTATGCTTTTTTTAATTAGTTAATGTCAGTCACTTCATATAACATAACATCACAAAGCCATTTTTGGCCTTCTTGCAATATTACGATCAGGCCTTTATCAGTATACCGGCTTTAGCCGAACCTTGACAGAAGCCAATGGGCCTAATAAAAAATAAATTGATAAAATTCAATTTGAAAGTATAAAATGAATGGGAAAGGAAAAAGAAATAAACATTTTGGCGAAAGTCACTGTGTAACCCTCACCCATACACCTGCAGTTCAGTGGACACTCATCTGTGTATCTGTTGAGTTAATGCTGAACAGAACAGGATCATACTTTATATTAGTTAAAAGCTTTAACTCTCCTCACTGTAAGGGATTTTCTGTTAATTTCTATTACCTTGGCTTTATGAAATGGCTTCTTTCAGGTGATTCATAAGATTACGCCAAAAATGTTTCATCAAATCTCTTCTATATTTTCACTTCGAACTTAACTTAATGATTGACTCCCACAGCAGAGCTTGAACCTTTTTTTCTTTATTAGTAATAATAATAATAAATCTTTATTTGTCATACGATTACAAAACATGTTATTGACATCGGCAGTTGCAGTTTACCTATAAAGTCAAAGTACCATTCATAAGTAAAGAAATATCTAAAAAATATATAGAATTTACAAATATTCAATTATTAAAAATTTATAAAATTATAAAATTGTCAAAAAATCAATGTTAAATACAAAAATTGAAGAGTTTACAAATATTATTTAAATTTATAAAAATAAAAAAAATCAATGCAAATCACATAAAAATTGAAAAGTTAATTTAAAGTTTACATAATATTAACTTTTCATATGTTATTATACAGCATAAAAATAAACATGATCTCTACAACTGAATATTTTTTCAATTAAAAAAATTGTCCAGACTATGAAAAGGATGACACAATAACCACTTATAGAATTTGTTTTTTAAGTCTGTTAAAGAATAAATATTAATAAATCTTTCTAAAACATTGTTCCCTTTTGCTGATAAAATAATATAACTACTAGATGTGTCAATGAGGCGGTAAGGTTCTAATCTGGCTATGTTTTTATTTCTAGTATTGTAATCATGATTTTTTTAAATTTAATTTAAAATAATTTGAGAAATAATTATGGTTTTTTGAAATGTAAATTGAAAGGTCATATATATCACTATCTGGCTTTTGAATCTGATCTACTTCTTGTTTTTAACGCCTTTTTTATTTCGTATTTTTAATATATCTTTAATTCTTCTACAATTGCCATAGAATAACAATCCATATCTCAATATGGATTGGAAGTAGGGGAAATAAGTGGTCCAGATATAGTCCAGAGATCTAAATAGTGGGATTAGATTTCTTAGGAGTCTTACAAGGAAAATAATACATGAAAGTCTTGAAGAAAGGTTGTCTACATGGGAATTCCAGGACAATTGACTGTCAATAAATACACCTAAAAATTTCGCTGCACCAATACAGTTTTTATTTGCATGGATAGAATTTGGTTTTAATGTGAATAAAAGATTTTGGGTTTTTTCTTCATTTAGCGAAAACTCGTTTGTAATATTTATTGATCTCCAAAAAGCATATGATAGTTTAAATAGAGAGAGACTGTGGAAAAAGATGGACAAGTTTGGGATTCCAATAAAGCTGATAAATCTTGCTAGAACATGTATACATGTATAATGGACTCCACAGGCTCAGTACAAGTAAATGGAAGAGTTTCGGAACCCTTCAGAATCAATGCAGGTGTAAGACAGGGTGATGGGCTCTCCCCAATCCTCTTCAACCTAGCGATAGAAGAAGCTCTCCAAAAGGTAGCAAAAATGGATGGAGGAATAACAATTGGCTCCAAAATTAATGTACTGGCATTCGCAGACGATGTAGTAATTTTTGTAGAAAATTTAGAAGACGTACGGCTGCTAACAAAATTATTCATGGAAGAAACAGAACAATTAGGTCTAAAAGTAAATGATGAAAAAACCAAATATATGCAATTTGCCAGAAATCCAATTAACATAAATCAAGACACTCTCCAAGTAGAAGGCCATGAATTTGAAAAGGTAGATTCTTTTAAATATTTAGGCGTTGTAATATCTAGAGAAAACAAAGATGAAATAGAAATACAAAATAGGCTAAATCTTGCAAACAGATGTTTTTACGCATGCAACAAACTAATGTCTTCAAAATTACTGTCACAAACAACCAAAATTCGAATATATAAAACAATCATCAGTCCAGTATTGCTCTATGGAGCTGAAACATGGAAAATCAATAAAAAAGAAGAAAGGAAACTAATTGTCTTTGAAAATAAGATCCTCAGAAAAATTTATGGGCCAATTTTTGAAGAAGGAGAGTGGAGAAGGAGACACAACAGGGAGTTGAGAGAACTTTACAGGGACCCGGATGTAGTTTGTGAATTTAAATGCAGAAGGATTAGATGGGCTGGACATGTTTTAAGAAGAGAGGAGAATCATAATTTGAAACAAGTTATAATGAAGAATCCCGAAGGAAGAAGACCGAGAGGAAGACAACGGCAAAAGTGGTGGAAACAAGTGAAGGGAGACCTGGAGCGATTGGGAGTGACTGAGGAAGACACGGAGGATAGAGACAGATGGAGGGACTTTGTTGGTGCGGCCAAATATCTTCTTAGATATGTGTGGCCATGGGAGTAAGAGTAAGTAAGCGAAAACTCGTTAGAATGAAACCATTTTAATGCATCTGTCATTGTCAAATCAACAATCTGTTGTAGCTCAATTAGATTAGTGGTGTCATCGACACCACTAATGGTGTCAATGGTGAAAGAAAGTGGTGTCATCGACATAAAGTATAGTTTTAGTATTTAATGCCAATGGTAAATCATTTATATAAATTATAAAGAGTAAATGTCCAAGGACAGAGCCTTGAGGAACGCCCTATTTTAGAATTGTTTTCTTCTGACATCCTGCCATTGTTAAAAACCAACTGTCTACGGTTTCTTAGGTAAGACTTAAAACAATGTAAAGATGAACCTTGGAACCCATATCTATTCAATTTTGTAATGAGAATATCAAAATCTATATAATCAAATGCCTTGCTCAGGTCACAAAATTTGGCCTGAGCACAGGTCTTTGATTCAAATGACAGGTTAATTTATCTGATTAGGTTGTCTGATGTATCGTTGGTAGACAACCCTCTTCGAAAACCAAATTGAGAAATATTTAATAATTGGTGTTTTTCAATGTAATCAATTACTTGATCATATACAAGAATTTCATACAATTTTCCTATTACGGGAATGATTGAAACTGGACGAAAACTCTGTGGTTTGTTCTTGGGCCCCTTCTTATAGACTGGACAAACACGAGATATGTTTAGAGAATCAGGAAATTTTCCCTCTGTTAATAATAAATTGGTACAGTGTGATAGTGAAGAATCTAAGCTCTGAATAATGTTTTTAAGTAAGTTGTTAGAAACATATCATTACTCTGAGAATTATTCATTTTCTTACTGCAGTCAATACTTGACTTAGTGTAATAATTTTCCAACTAAATTTTAAAGCAACTCCTTTTAAATTTTCATTTACATAGTCTAAGTAAGAGTTTGAGGGCTTAGGATTACCAAGTGTTTCTTCAATATTATCAATAGAATAAAATAAACATCAGTGATGTCAGTGAAGTTAACAGTCTGCCGTGTACTCCATTTATGATGGAGGATGACAGCTGTTGTGTCAAGGAAGCCATAAGCTCACCACAAACTGCTTAGAAGTGAGAAAATATAGAGAAGTGTAGTAGGTTGTTAATGATTATTATTCTTTTGTATGGCATATTAACTGAAAGAAAATTGAAAATAAGGCATTAAACTGCTACATCACAAATTAGATTCTTTAATTAAAGAAAATAATGCTGATAGTATATCCTGTTGACAAAGACATACAGAGTATATAAATGTATCATATGGTTTGTTTTCAGCTACCATTTGTTAACTATAAAGCTGCGATGTATATTTGGATAAATATCCAAAAGTCATGATTATATATATTCATTGATTATAAAATGTAAAGCGATCTCCTGTCACAAAGCAAAGTCCAATCCTTCGAGCCATCTAACACCTGCCTCACTGATTCTGTGTATGCTGACCAATCCCTCCGTAAAAGAGCGCAAGGGGCACTCTGTAACAATGCGATCCATTGTTTGCATATACTCCCCGCAATACATGACTGATCTATTGTCAATCCCCATTTATACTTCCAGTAATTGCATCAGCCAACGCCAGTTCGGAATCGATTTAACAGTATCCACTCCCTAGGTGGACGAGCTTATTCAGCTTGTTGGCGTCAAGGTTACTACCCTGACTTAAGCTTCTGCTCATGTGAACGATCATTAAGACCAAAGCCAATTAGGATAAAAGTTCTTGATGTTTTTCCCACTCTCAACATAGGCCAGTACTGGTTTTATTGGGGATCTAAATTCCCATAATTCATCTTTTCCACGGCCTAGATAGAATTTTAATAAAGTACACTGTGTGGCCTTTAACACTAGGCTTGACGATAGCATCAGGTTCATTCCTCCTACAATAAGGAATTACGATCGTTTTACAAATCTCATCTCGTCCATTGCTAAAGCTTGCATACCAAGAGGATACGTAAAGGAGTATATACCAGGATGGAGTAATGAATCAGATGACCTTTACAAAGAGTTTAATTTCACCGAAAACTCCCACAGCTAATCTGCTGTTGCACTCTCTTGACAGTACCAGAAGAGAAAAATGGGTTAAAACTGTTGAATGTACAGTAGAAAAGCGTGGTCACTTTTAAGGAAACTCTCTAATGGTAAATCTCCAAATCAAAGAGAAGTGCTCCACCCAAAGGCCTCTAATATAGTGAAACAGATAGTCAGCTTATCAAAGTCAACCCACATGTGCTTTACAAATTGAATGAAATAAAAAAGAGTCAAATGGCACCCCTGGAAGTCTCCAGAAGTTTCACGGAGGAAGAGATAGACAGAACGATTTCTGCTATACCAGCAGGGAAAGCAGCCAGTCTTGACGGTATATTTCTGGAATTTCTGCTGCATGTTGGTAGCAAAGTGAAACAATGGCTTCAAACAGTCTACAATAAGATATTAGCTACAGGCAATTTGCCAAAAGCATTCAAGCGATCAAAAGTAGAAGCTGTTCTGAAGCCTGGAAAAGATCCTGAATGAGTGGAAAGTTTTGGCCCAATATCTCTTCTTAGTGTTTGTTATAAGTTGCTAGAAAGGCTGTTATACAATAGAATGCATTCTTGATTCTAATATTCCAGTTGAGCAGGCTGGTTTTCGCCCTGGCCGAAGTTGTACTGACCAGATCCTAGCTCTAACATCATTTATCGAAAATGGGTTTGAAAAGAAATTGAAAACATCTGCAGCTTTTATTGATTTTACAGCAGCTTATGACACGGTATAGAGCAAAGGTTTGTTGTTTAAGTTTTACAGCCTGCTTCCCTGTCCCATTCTATTGTGACTTTTGCAGCCAATGCTTAGTGCCAGGCTAATAAAAGTTTATCTTGGTCGTGAAGAAAGCTCCTTTAGATAACTCAAGGATAGGCAGCCACAGGGGTCTGTACTTGCTCCAATTTTATTCAATGTGTATACTGCTGACATTCTAATCACAAAGTCTAGACAATTTATATATGTGGATGATATAGCTTTAGCTTACCAACATAAGAACTTCACAACTACTAAAGAAACTCTTACAAGTGACCTTGCAGCCCTCAAAGAATATTTTAGAACCTGAAAGCTGAATCCTAACCCATCGAAAACCGAAGTAGCCTGCTTCCACTTAAGTAACAGATGTACAGAGTGCAAAACAAGCTCTAATACATCTTAATATTTGCTTTGTTAAACAGTTCCAGATAAAGTATTGAAACTCAGCACACTAAAACAAGATATAAAATTGTAATTTTTGGCGCAGCTGTATAATTTCAATCCCTTCCTGGGGACGGCTTGCTGTACAAAGAAAATTGTTTATACAAGCATATAAAACTAAGCATATAAAATTAAAGGTCTTTATTAATAGAACATAATGCCTAAAATCTCATCTCAAATAGACCAATAACTTAGAAATGTCAACCATTCAAAGTGTGTATTAAATTACCATTGGATAAGCCATTGTAAAATTGTGGAAAGTTAAATGATCATTGAACCACTTTAGATACAAAACCGAAAAGCTTTATAGTGTTTACAGGTCACAAAAACCCTATTAATAAAACATATCAATTCCTGTTGGATGGCCCACTGTAGTAAGAAGACAATTCCTGTTGGATGGCCCACTGTAGTAAGAAGACAATTCCTGTTGGATGGCCCACTGTAGTAAGAAGACAATTCCTGTTGGATGGCCCACTGTAGTAAGAAGACAATTCCTGTTGGATGGCCCACTGTAGTAAGAAGACAATTCCTGTTGGATGGCCCACTGTAGTAAGAAGACAATTTTTAACTAAGTCAAAGGTTAAATGAGCCTATTATTAGAACAATATTTCACAAATGTAGTGTCAAAAGGGTTATTCTCTGCAAAATGACAGCAAAGTCATGACATATAATTGTTGAATTTCAAACGGCTACCATATTTAACCTAGTTGTTCATTAGAGATCAAAGTTTATGGTATTTTGTTCTTCTGATTAAGACCTTCAATTTCATATCCATATTAACATATGCTTATATTAAAGGTTTTCTTTAGACTCAAAGTGGGCCATTCCTAGGAAGTCATATAAATTGTGTAGTTACAGCAAAATATACAATTTTAGATCATATTTATTTATATATATATGAGTTTTATTGCTCTATCTAGAACAGTTAAGAAAATGTTAAGCTGTATCAGGTCTTACTTTCCACCCTGTATATGCACGGATGTTGTTAATAAATAATTTATATATATATATATATATATATATATATATATATATATATATACTAGTTCTTATGTCATGACCAAAACTACACTCATGTTTTGCTGTCACTATTTAGGATAGCCTACTGAATGTAAACATTAAATACATTTATATACACGAAGAAAGTTATGGTCTGTGGGGTTAAATGAAAATGTTCAAAATAAGAATTAGAATTAGTATGTTAACTATAAAAGAATAATATTGGTATAGGATCGCCAACCGTTCCACCTACTGGTCTACAATAAATTACATTTTAGTGTGTTAACCTGTCGTAAAAACTAAATGAAGTTGCTTTATTTTTCAACGCATGTTTTGTACGCAGAAGAGGCAATTTAAATGTGCTTTTTCGAACCATGATTTTGAGTAGAGAGAATAACGTCAGTATTAAGTGATATGTTATAGCAGACCAAAGAATCGATATAGCCGATATTAGCGAAAGAAAATATCTATAATATATTGATATATCGAAATGTATCTATCGATATTTTCGATATATCGATATATTGTGCCATCCCTAGCTACGTAGTAGTACGTACCACTATTGGCACACATTTCAAACCCTTATTTAGTGCTAAATATGTTCTGTTCTTTTGTAGTGACTGAATTTTTTCACGGGGTTCTTTAATCTCTGCATAACTGTTAAAATGCACATCTTACTTAAATATAACAACTATCAGTTTATGTAAATAATGCAATTTGGTAACTGTCAACACTTTGTGTGGGTAACTCACCATCCAACTGGTTTTGGAGTCAATACTACTGTGTGTGTATATATTACCAGTGTTGGTTTACGTTAAATAATTTAAGTCTTATGTTAGGCATCATCAGTAGGGCCTAACATAAGACTTTTTTCTGGGCCTAACATGGGTTCTTTTTCTGATTGATACGTGTTGACCCGCCCGCCCACCCATACACGCACAGTGGTGTTGACCCGCCCGCCCGCCTATACACGCACAGTGGTGATGACCCACCCGCCCGCCGATACACGTACAGTGGTGTTGGCTCACCCACCCGCCCATACACGGACAGTGGTATTGACCCACCTGCCCACCCATACACATACAGTAGTATTGACCCACCCGACCACCAATCACGTACAGTGATATTGAGTAACAGTAGTGGTATTGAGCCACCCGCCCACCCTTACACGTACAGTGGTATTGAGCCACCCGCCCACCCTTACACGTACAGTGGTATTGACCCACCCGCCCACCCTTACACGTACAGTGGTATTGACCCACCCGCCCACCCTTACACGTACAGTGGTATTGAGCTACCCGCCCACCCTTACACGTACAGTGGTAATGATCCAACCACCCACCCTTACACGTACAGTGATATTGACCCACCTGCCCACCCTTACACGTACAGTGGTATTGATCCAACCGCCCACCCTTACACGTACAGTGGTATTAACCCACCCGCCCACCCTTACACGTACAGTGGTATGCAGGTCAGGGTAGGTCAGGTCAGGTCTGGTCAGGTCAAGTCAGGTGAGGTCAAGTCAGGTCAAGTCAGGTCAAGTCAGGTGAGGTCGGGTCAAGTCAAAAAAATATAATTTTTTTCATAAACCCACCCGTACACAGTGTCATACACGTACAGTGGTATTAACCCACCCACACCCACCCATACACGTACAGTGATACTGACCCACTCGCCCAACTGGTTTTGGAGGGTGTGTGGGTACCTCTGCGTAATACACGCGTGTGTAGTGTAAATGGGCGAGTGTCATCACCGCAGGAATAATTGGGCGATAGCTCGTTTACTCTACCGATCATAGACTCTACGAACTTCTATAATTAGTTATTGAAATGGAGGTTCGTAGTCTACGATAGGTGGAGAAAACCAACCAGCAAGTTTGATTTAATTGGGCTAACAGTGTCATAATTTACGATAGTAGTGTAAATGGAAACGCTACCGATAATTGTAGTGTCGTAGAGTTTGTGGATGGTCATATTTAGAATTAATGCAGCAATAAAAACAATAAACGAATAAAAAAACTACCTCTACATACTAAATATGTGGAAATATTTTAATGTTGTTGTAGTCAACGTAGTTTGATCTACGTACACTCCAGACATCAACATTTTATCCATTAGCAATTGGGGAAATTTGAAGTCGATCAGTGAGCCGTTGAGACGATCAAACCAATCAACCAGAAAAAAGAAACAAAAAACGAAAAGAATTCGAGATTATGTTAGTTCTCATGTTCCTTATCAGCTAATTAGTGAGATTATGGTTCCTAATATCTTAGCAAGGTCTATTTATAGTTTACCATAAAACGATAGAAAGAGTAACATCACTCAAGTCGTAATAGGTCAGTAGCGTAGTTGGTTAAAGCCCAACTCCATAAGATAAATGTTCTAAGTTTGATCACAGTACAATAAAAAACATACAGTAGCGAAACTCAACCGTTTTACTTGCAACCAAGCGATGCTAGTTTTTTAAAGGTGTTATTATTTTAATTTGAAGTGATAAGTTGCATCATGATACTGAAACAAATTATTAAAATAGTTATGTCAACTTAGGTTTAGTAATTTTAGTTTTTTTTTTCTTTAGTATGAACATGTAATTTAAGTTTATGAAAGGACTCAACACCTCAGTATATTTCATTTACATTTTGAATGCCCTTTCAGTAGCAAGGTTACCATCAAAACACACACGCACGCACACGCGCACACACGCACGCACGCACGCACACATACACACACAATCGTTATTATTAGTTTATTAATAGTAAATTGAAATTACAATATCCAAAAAGAATAGATTGAAGAATGAACAATTTCATTTTGTACGTAACCTCAACAATGTTTTAGAAATATTTCGTTCAGTTACGATTGACGCGATATTAAACATACATCGATTATATAAATAAAATAAGAATAGAAACCACTTTGCCCTATTAACTGCTTTATTATTTACATCAGCCGTCGATAAAATGTTACTCTGACGTTTCCCTTGAAGTGTATTACATTGTATAGTTCCAAATATTAACAAGAGTGAGAGAAGAGCATTACATCGACCGCCACAACAAGTGGCCTTGGCGGGGGCAAACATTGACACGGGTGTATTGTGGGGCTTCGGGGCCTTTGTAAGTTACAAATATACAATTTTAAGATAAGGAATTTAAATTTAAGGCGTAGTAGGTAAATAGGATGTAGATAAGGTCCAAGGTTTGAATCCCAAAATAAGCTGAAGGCAGTACTTCACTCGTTGAATAAAGTTTACAGGCTTGTGGCTCATGTTAATTAAAGCTCTTCAAATAAAAAGAAGAAAGTTGATGGCTGGATGGGAATTGTTACAAACATTTTTGATACTATAGTTGCTATAAGGTTGAGATGGTATCAAAGTGCGGCTAAGATGAACGAAGAAAGGTGGCCGACGAAATTACTTGTACGAAAGGGAGGAACACCCAAGATGACACAGAAGGGTGTACTAGACAGAAGGCTGTAAGATGATGTCTGAGAAATTGGGTCAATAAATACGTTTCGATTTCGATATATTACTATCGATATTTTCTTTCGATACTATCGGCCATATCGATGTTTTTGTCCGATATGTCATATCACTAAATATTGACATTATTTTTTCTCCTCAAAATCATCACGATTAGAAAAAAAGCACATTTGTATTCCCTCTTATGCATACAAGACATGCATTGAAATAATAAAAAATAACTTTATTTAGTTATTTATGTGAGATTAAGTGGAAAATTGAACCGTTTATTTTTAAATGGTTCACCTGACATGTATTGGAAGTAGGTTTAGTGAGTTAATTTGTTTAATTTTTGGTATGCAAAAGTCGTCTAATGGAATTTTTAAATGTGACAAACAAAAACGACAATGCCATTACATTATCCTCTTATATTAACATAATAATTAAAGGTGTAACAATTCTTATTTTTAATTTTTTTTCCATTTAACCCCACATACTACAACTTGTTTCGTGTTGATAAATGTATTTAATTTTAACATTCAGTAGCTATTCTAAATACGAGCAACAGCAAAACATGACTGTTTTTTTGGTTGTTACATAACAGTTAGTGGATAGTTTTAGTTAGATAAATCATTTACAATCCGATATATCGATATTTTTCTTTCGATATTATCGGTATATCGATATTTGCTTTGCAATATATCGATAACTAGCTGAACCCGGCGGACGTTGTCTCGCCTTTCATTTTTCATTGACATACCAAAATTATTTATTTTTTATTTTCACGTTTCACCACATATTTTAATTACCGAGGAAAAAAGGTTAACACCAAATACAGATCACCTGATCAAGTAAAAGTAGTGTGTGCTACACTCTCAATGTGAAATGTAGAACTACAATAAATCAAAACATATACAGTACTGTTGTTGTGAGAACTTCAATATGCTTATGGCATGTGAAACTACATTAAACCACACAGTCATATGTTTTTTGTAAACCATTCAGATTCTACATTTGAATAACATGGGATCTTTAGGAGCCCGTGGGGCAGGACCCTGTGGACGGATCTGCATCAAACTTCACAGAAACCATCTCGTGAGTATACAGGACAACATCCTAAAGTTTCATGGCGATCGGTTGGATGGTTTGGCAGCGCATAAACTTCAAACATCCTCTTTTATAAATATAGATAAACAATACCAGAATGCACTTAGTCTTCTAGTACTGCAAATGGAGACTGTTCCTCTATTCTGACATAAGGCTTGTAAAAAATATAAAGAGGGTGCTCCAATTTGTGTAAAGTGGCTTTGGGTATCAAATCATAATACAATCATTTTGCACATAAGATACAAAATCATACTAATTTAAATAATTAGTTTTTGAAAGGAGCAATATTCCAATAATAAATACATCAGAAAGTTACTTAAAAAAGTTACAACTTATGAAATGAATTGGTCAGTTTTACCAATTATTCTACTAACCAAACATCATCTGACAAAATAGACTTGTGATTTATTTTTGTATATGTTTTTTTTTTGTTATTTCAAAATCCTATTTATAGGTTATTGATTTTAAATGCACTTTTTATATTAAATAAAAATTAACACAACATATTTCAAGTTAATAACCAATGAGTGTTCATTATTATTTATTGATGTAAACAGGGGAAATATGCCCTATTACTTGGTTTGCAATGCATTTACATGAATTAATGAAATACTGCTTGATGTGATGACATTAAAGGCTTAGCCCTTTGTTGTAATGATTTCATTAGACATAGTCCTTGAGTTTGGACATAAATCTTCTATTTATAGGAGTTATTAGTTTATTTTATTGTATATTTGCCCACAACAATGGAGCTTTACTTTTTAACATCATAGCCTTAATTCATCAATTATTTTTGGAGTCTTTTGATTCAAAATTCTATAAATATTTTGTCTTTTTTTGACTGGTTTATTTAGCATATAAGACAGACATTATTGAAAACTATAACTTACATTTCTAAACAACTTAAAATCAATTACCGTACTGAAACATTAATATTCTGGATAATTTTGTTTTCAATTATGTCTGGAATAAATATAACTTACATTTCTAAACAACTTAAAATCAATTACTGAAAAATTAATATTCTGGATACATTTTTTATTCCAGCAGGGTCTGTTCATAATTCAGCAGTTGAAAATGATATAAACCTCAACAAGAAGGTAGATAGGCTGTTACTCTCCGTTTAGCAGGAATCAGTATTAGTTTTTTTTGTTTCAATATCAAGTAAAATTATTAGTTTTATTGTTTAGGAAATAAAATAGAGTTAATAGAGAAAAGTTACCTAAAATGGATAAGCATAAAAATATTTTAAAATTTATTTGTTTATTCTAAGACGCCAATCGTCAAGATATGGGCGAATATGGATTTCAAATGAGTGTGATGAGTGTATATGAACTAGTGTAGTCACTGTTACTATCTGAGTTCGACTTCGCTCAGAAAGGACTATTTATTAATAGCCCAATAGCCAGGGCAATTAATATAAGTATATAATTGCATATAAGTAACCCACTAGAGGTTAAAATACATTATGAAGGTAAAAATGTCAATCTAATATTTTGAACAAAATATACTCTATTTTAACTCTCCAACACTAGCTTCTTAATAATTCATTATTTAGGGGAAGTCATTTACAAAATAAAATTGATATACCTTAAGTTGTAGTGCATTGACTTGGCGTCTTATTAAAGGCTGATGAACTCTAAACAGTGCTTTGTTGTCTTCAAAGTGGGTTGTCCTGCCTCAATCTCCACAGCAAAAATAGGCTTTCACTGTATTACTTTGCATTAGATTCATTGACCCCCTCCTATTGTTGTTGGTGTTAACAGCCTTCCCATTGTCCAAGGCAATAACATCACTAGTTTTTGTTTTATATATCAACAGTATAATGCTTATAACTTTTTCTGCAAGGAAGTGCTCTGTGTTCTTTAGCACAAAATAAGGACATTGTATCCGTGTTTTGTCTGCAAGGATACTCAAGTAAGGACACATTCATCCACCAAGAATGTGAGTGGGCTCTTGGGTAAAGTAAACAATGAAATAAAAAGGATTCCAATAGACACTCACAATATTAAAGATATACACTATTTTTGCGCTCGTTGCAGTGTACTATAAAAAACTCACATTATGAGTGTGGCTGGGGTGGGAGTCCGTAGTTAGGGTCGAAAGAGTGAAGAGTGAGAGGGAATGAATGAATTTAAATTCACCAAAAAATTTTATTTTATCTCAACTGTGATGTTTCTTTCTTGTATTTGATCAGTTATATAATAATAGGTTTAGCTGTAGAATTTCATGTTTATTAAAATTAGGCTTCACTACATATTCCTCTGTTAAACAATAAGGGTTAACTTAACTTAATGGGTGAGCCGGTGGCAGAGTGGTCTAAGGCGTCAGAACTTTGAGCTTGGGTTAGAGATAGCGCTGGTTCGAATCCGGCCTAGACCGGAAGATTTATCAGTAATATTCACCTTCTACTGTACTGGTTCGCCCCCTTACTCTGTCTGATTAAGTTCCTCGCACAGATCAATAGTCTATGAGGAATGGGCAGAGTAAGGTAAAGAAGAAGGTTGGCCTCTCCTTAAAAAAAAAAAAAAAAAAAAAAACTGTAAGAGAGGACTTTTTAGTCCTATGCACAATAAAGTCATTATTATTATTACATTATTATTTCAAAGACTGTGATGGTTTGAACAAATCCTCACATTGAATTAGTGGCTCAGTGGCTAAGGCTTCAGATTGCGAAGGACAATGTCCAAGGTTCAAATCCCCACTGAGCTAGCGGTCGTACTTCACTTGTTGAATAAAGTTCACGCACAGGCCTGCAGGCCCATGTTAACTGGCGAGTGAAGTTTTATTAACAAATATATATATATATATATATATATATATATATATATATATATAATGTATATATAAAAAGGTACAGTACATTAATCAAAATGCTACTACAAATAACAAATAAATATTATTTTTGTGTTTAGTATTATATACATATTTGGTCTAGAATGGAAAGAGAAAAGACTGTTGTAGCTGTCTATAGCCCTGGAAAGGTTGATTTACTTCAGAAACTTTCTTTTTTTAGTTAGTTTCTGTTCAAAGTTGCCTGATTTAGGGCAAATTAAAAACAGCAGGCAAAAATATATTAGTACTAAGACTAGGGAAGGGAATACTAATGAGGAAAAGTCTAAAATTATTGAATAATGGCAACAGCAAGGCAAGTAGTAAAAGCTTTAAACAATATTTATAATAAGTAAGAATGAATACAAATAACATTGATTGAAATTTAAGAATTTAATCCAGTCTACTTTAACCTTTAGGAAATGTCCAAGTAAAGTGGATTTGTTTATGTGTTAGAATAATTCTTTTAGGTATAATCCATTTAACATTTTTTTTTATTTTCAAAATTTATCTCTAAGTAACATTAACAGTTTCAAAATATTAAAATTTTAATAATTTCTTTCAAAACCTTTTGTGTAAGTTTTCAATTGGAAAAGAGGCAGAATTTATTTTAATACCATTACTCACCTTATATTATATAAAGATGTATGCGGTACATAAATGTGAGGGATACAATAAATGTTTTCCTCAGCTTGAAATGAGCACTTAAATATATGTGTATACTGATGATTTAGTGCTGTAGTAATAACATTATCTGTTAGACCACTTTGCTATACCTTCATAGACATAATAGCAAAATTTAAAAAATCCAAATGCATGGATTTTGAAAAATGGACTATGGTTAATTTAGGATGTTAAGATATTTTTTATTTACCATACAAAGCCTGAGATAAGTCTCCTGGTATTTTCACGTTCTTAAGTATTGAAAGTCATGAGCTCTGTTTTCTGCAAGACGAATCATAAGAGAAGAGTCATTTAAGGGCATGTGTTACTATCCTTCAACTATATAAAAGTAGTCATACAGTATTTATAGTCATAAAAAGTTACAATATTACCACTGTATGTTTATGGGTGGGTTGGAGAGTCAATACAACCATACATGAGAGTGTGCGGGAAGGTCATTACTGCCGTATGTGTGGGTGGGTGAGAGAGTATCAAATTGATTAGGAACACTCTACTATATCTGAACTGAGTGCATTAAATGACAGTACAGTGACCTTTGTTATGATATATTTTAAATGTATAATTCTAACCCTAGAGTTAGACATAAGTCGTATGAGAGGTGAGTGGGTGACTAATGTATATATTGAGGTTAAGTCATAACCTCTAGACCAGAAATCAATATATAAGAAAAGTTTGGGCATAGGCAAACATAACCCTTTAGACGTTCAGAATATACTTTAGCAATTAAAAATGTGAGAGAAATTGAAAATTTGTATCGAATAGTGTCATATATTTATGTGTCTTAAGTCTTCTGTATTCTCAGCTAAGTTTTCTGATGCTCTACCTCACCCATTAAGTTCTTAGAACTTTTTAAATGTTGGTAGATACAAAGAAAACTATTTAGGTGCAAACAATATGACAAAAGAACTAGCATATAGCTTTTCAGATAACATATATTACAAGAATAAGTCAAGGATATCCCAATGGGAAAAAGATTTTTGGATGTCTGAAAATATATTGCAAGAATAAAAAAGAGGTTGGATGTAGGAAATATAAACACCTATATTCTACGAGTGGTTTTTGTACTGCAGATTCAGTTAGTAAAAAAAAAAAAAAAACACGTGAAACATGAATGTCTTTAAAGAAAGTTATTATCAAGATTTATTTTAATATTTTTCATTAAACATTTATGCAGATAAATAAAGCCAAAAACTTTTTGTAATCTCTCGAGATAGTTGCTATTATTACGAATTGTTATTGTTTGCCAATAAACTGCCCCGGTTGTCTAAGGAAGCTGTGACAGTCAATAAGCTGTTACGGCAGCTAGACTCGTTCATTGTTCTAATAGCATTGACAATGACTATGGCAGATCAGTAATCAGCTCACTACACCATGATTCCTTCCCGCTTACTTTCTTTGCAGCCTTAATAGTTTCCACTCAAGAGAGAGTCTCGGTTTCCTAATTTCCACAACTCTAATGAAAAAACTAAATTCTAATAAAAAATTATACTCATTTCATATAATCAGAATTGTTGTCATTTCATTACAAATAATATAACTGTCTTTGTTCATTCATGAATATAAGTATAGTATTTTTGATAACATAATGTCCAACAAGAAAGAAAGTTTAAACTGTTTTAATTTTCTCAGAAACCAGATAACATATTATATAATCAAGGCTTACATAGATAAATTTGACCCATAGCTTACATAGTTTCTTCATACCCTTAATTTGTGTGAATGTAAGGTCATCTAAAAACAGCAACCCTGCTACCAAATGACCCTGCTACCATATGACCCTGCTACCATATGACCCTGCTACCATATGACCCTGCTACCATATGACCCTGCTACCATATGACCCTGCTACCATATGACCCTGCTACCATATGACCCTGCTACCATATGACCCTGCTACCAAATGATGAATAACAACATTTTGTTTTTATTCATTATTTGCTTTTCATGTGCATTATAAAACTTGTTTAAAATGATAAACTAATAAATTGATCATTCTTAAATTAAAACAATTTGGTATAGAAACAAAACAAAATAGGCCCTTTGCTGACTTATTCATTAGCACTTCTGCTTCATATGCAGAGGGTCAAGGGTTCAAATACTAGGGAGGTGCACTGAAAATTTGCTTGATGGGTTTGGACCGTTGTCATAACGTTTGTCTAGAAGTTAAAAATGCCACTGGTGTAACTAGACAAAAAAGTTATACTATAAAAGTTTTATTAAATATTTTTAGATGCTAAAAGTTAACCAAACTTGTTGTTGAATTCGGTTTGAGAGATGATGAGAGAAGGTTTTATCTATCAATATATGCAGAGGAATCAATTCCAGATATAGTATTTCTAAGGTCAGTTTCTAGAAACCCTCCATTTCTAGAAGAGAGCTACACTCTAATCTCAATAATTTGTTGAAAAAAGTAAAATAGAAGGTAGGTTTTACAATAATAAATCAATTGACTTTAATTATGGCCAGGTGAATAATATGGGTTTTGTGTGCTAGAGGTCATGATTGATCGAATGGAAAATTGAGATGACATTAATCAGCAAAACCTATTAAGTCATGTCATAATGTTCAGGAAAAAATTCTTTAAAAGACAACTTTGTAGAAGTACAGATAGATCTTACAAATTCCCTTTCCCCATAACATAACACTGAAAATCACTTTATTGAACTTAAAACATATAGTAAAGTTCCACAAACTCCTCTGTATTTACAACTTGTGTAAACAAAAAGCGGGAAAACACTGGTTAAATTCCTAATGATTTCATTTAAAAAAAATTAAATTAATGATAAATTTAACATTTGCAAATTGAATACAATAATAATCCAACTAATGTTAAACTCTTGAAATTTCTGTATTTATGATTAAAGTGATTTAATTTGATTGATTTATCTCTTATTACCAATAAAATTATATATATACTTTTTTTGAAACTTCACTCACCAGTTCATATGGGCCTGCAGGCCTGTGAATGAACTTTTTTCAACGAGTGAAGTACTGCCATTGGCTCTGTGGGAATTCGAACATTGGATCATGCCCACCACAGTCAGAAGCCTTAGCCACCGAGCTACTATGCCGGCTATATATATATATATATATATATATATATATATATATTCACATTAAAGAATATTTATTTAATATATGCATGATAAAATATTGATTATTTTAAACTCAGTGCAAACTGTAAATAGTCTTACATGGATGTCCATGTTGGGTGGTAATCAGTGTCCTGATGTTGTGTAGTGGAGAGAAAGCTTGTCAAATAGCTGAAAATCAGACCAATACTACTTGGTTCAGATTCCATGTAAAGCTGTAGGTCCCTTATTTGCCATGGCTATTAATAAATGACTGTTTCTGAGGAACAGTCAAACTCAGTTAGTAACCAGACTACACTCATCCTAGACTCACTTAAAATACACTCTAAGTTGTGTTGGCATCTTAGATGTAAGAATAAGTTCATTATTATAGGTTACATAATCCAAAAACGATTTAATCGCTCATTACGAAATTGTGGGAACAACTGAACCACTGAAAGATTTTGATGAAATTTGGAGGGAAGTTAGTTTTTATATCATGGAGACCTACTAAGAAAGCATATCTCAAAATTCCATTCCTAATTGGTAGAAACAACCCCTCAACATTCAGTTTTTTCTGAAAGAGTAACATTTGTACTAATTAAATCATTTATTTCTAACAGCTGATACAAAAAACATGTACATGACACAAAAGGTGCCAAATTCGGTTTTTACTATAAAATGTTTAAGGTTATATTCACTAACTCTGATATGATTACATACCCCTAAAGTAGACTAATGGGTTTCTAAACTATAAATCTTTGTTATCTAGGAAAATGGCAGCGGACTGTGTTTTTGTATTAATGGAATGGTTTAGAGAGAACCAAGGAGGGATGGGTAAAAGTAAAGAACCACCCGTAATGAAGCAGCGACTGTCAGGTAGTCACTAACAAAGTCAAGGAACGGTTAAGCTTAGTAGAGATCAATTTTTTAATGAGCTACCTGTTAACAATATTGACTGTTTGTAAAGTATTTTTTGTTCTATCCCCACTTATCATACGCTATACCTATTTGGGGGTACGAAAACCAGAAAACCCTTTTTTTATTTAAAATTAAAAAATGGGCTCTAAGAATAATTTTTTCTCTGAAAAGAAACCAATCCTGCAGGGACTATTTCCGTACGTCAGGTATCTTAACTCTACCGTCTATCTACATTTTGGAAACACTAACTTTTGTCAAACGTAATCTTCCGAAATTCATTGTCCCAGTAAAAACTCCATACTTCTTGCGTAACTCTAACAATCTTGCAGTTCCAAAACACTCTAAATCTTTTTTCAAAAAACATTTGTTTTATAATGGAATAAAACTATTCAACCATCTAACTTACCTTGTTCACTCAAGTTGGAATCAAACCTCTTAAAATTTAGAAAACGGCTGAGGGACCATCTAGTAAATCTCTCTTGTTACAGCGTCCGGGAGTTTTATAATAAGGAATTTTGTACAACACTGTTTAATACAGAGTAATTATTTACATACATATATGAACTATGTTATTGTTTTTATAAATTAACATTATTGTTTTAAGAGTGTAAACTTTTTCTACATAAGTATATAGCTGTTAGTATTAAGTATTAAGAACTGTTATTGATTATGGTATACAGTATTTGACTTGGCTAATACAAACTGTTTTGTCAATTTGGCTAAATAAAGTGATTTGATTTGATTTGTTCAGATTTTTGAGTTGACTGAAGATAATTTTTTGAGAAGTTTGTGTAGTAGCATAGTTGATTTTGTAAAGCTTAAATTCCCAAGATTACACTGGTCAGTAGTTATTAGGTTTTATTCTAAAAATACACACAGTTAATCAGAAAAAACAATCTACTTTACAAAGAGAGAAATTGTACATGACATGGTACTGACTGAACAATTAGTCTGAGCGCACGGCCAGTGACAGCTGGACATAGGTGAGGGGTAAAGAGGGGGATCTTTTATGAAAACATTTTCCAATGCAAACAGTTGTCTTGAAGAAGTATTAAATATTTATTATTACTATCAGCTGTTATGTCATATTGTAATTTGTTATTAATATGGTTAGTAGCAATACTGCGCCGTGCACATACTGCTGTTAATTGTTCAATCAGTAATGAGGGGCAATAATATATTCAACTTATAGAGACAAACGTTATGTAATGATATTTTAAATAAAAATTATAAAGAACAATAACCAGATAGAGAGATCAGTTGGGAGTACTATTTTAAATATTATATATACATATTTATTATATTATACTATATATATATATATATATATATATATATATATATATATATATATATAGACAATAGACAATATTCTTTATTCATAAACATTGAGTTTAGAATTTTCGTCATACAATAATGGTTACATGGCACAGGTAGAAAACAATAATATTTAATTATGGTGAGTGTTCTCTCCAGTCCATGAATTCTTGGGTGGTGTAGAATGGTCTCTGCAGAAGCCAATCTGATAGTGAATTTTTCAGACGTTGTGTCGGAATTGTCTTCAGGAATCCTGGGAGGTTGTTGTAGTAGACTGTTCCTCTGTATGATGGCTTCCTCTCAAATAAGCTCCGATGATGTGTAGCTATTGCAAAATTATGACCATTTCTCGTGTTGTATGAATGGAAGTCTCCGTTTCTAGTTTGTCCAGATTTTACCGAGTGTAGGATCGTTTCGAGAATGTAGAGAGCTACCACTGTTAGTACTTTTAGCTCCCTGAACGCTTCTCTGCAGCTGTGTCGAGGTTCCAGTCCGGTAATGGCTCTTATGGCTCTTTTTTGAATTATTAGTACTCTTTGTATATTAGTTAGAGTTGTCCCTCCCCAGACTATTAGCCCATATCTCAGGTGTGACTCGAATAATGAGTGATATGCTGTTTTTGCCATGTCTGCATTACAGTAGTATATATAGTATATATATATATATGTCTGATTTTTGGATTCTTTCATTTATATAATAGCTGAAAACATAACATATAAAGAAATTATAGAGAAGGTGTAATTCGTAGAAAACAAATAAAAAAATGTGTATTGAATATTAAGCTATGGTACTAAAGCTTTTAAGCTACAAAAGAAGATAAAGATGACATTTCTATTTATAAGAAGCCATTACTTTCAAAGAACTGCTTATAGTATTTGGTGGAACTATAAAGAAAATCAGTATGGAGAAACTAAATGACTAAAAGCAATTATGAAGATAGAAAGAAGTTCTTTCACAAACAATGTAAACTTCATAAAGGTAACATAGTAAGCATGAAATGGAGAGATTGGAAAAAGTATAGCTGACTTTTGAATAAAAATGTTATGAATTCAAAATTTAAATGAATGGTAAAAATACCAAAGAACAAAAATGACAGGGAAGTAAATTTGTAAGGAAAAATACTACCTTCATTTTGGTATCAGATGATCCTTCCAATCCCACAGTTCCATAAATTAGCAAACAGGGTGATTCAAAAGTATATACCGCAATCTCTTGGGAACTCATTCTATAGCTAAAAATAAGAAAAAAATTTCATATAAACACAGTTTTGTTTTTAACATAAGATTACTTCCATAAATGGTAATTTAAGGTGTATTTTTCTTAAATAAATTTATAGAAAATTTAATTCTGAAAATATTCATGGGAATTACTCGGAAAATATATGAATAATAGACTTTGAAATTTCGCTTTATTTAAAATCAAAACAGATGCACATAAAACGCACATTTTTAACTGCATAAAATATTAACAAATATTTAGGTTAGCAGTAATAGCTGATCATTTATTTAAAACTTTTTATCATAATATTTTTTTTTGCAAAGGTTGGCAATATCAGCTGGTCAACATTTCAGTTCGTGAAGTAATATTTGAATAACCTTTATGGTGTTTTTTGTATTGTGTTCTTGAATATTGTATTTTGTAAGACCCTGTGATTATATTGAAAATTTTTATGCAGTTTTTGTAAAATTGTATGTAATTATCTTAGTAAATAACGGCAAAAAATGGAAATGGTATGTATTAGTTTGAAGAGTATATGGACATGATACTGATTTACGGTAAAATTAACAAGAGTGGTTTAGCTGCAGTTCAGGAATATCGTGATACTTTTCCAAATTAAAGAACACCTAATTGCAAAACATTTGAAGCTGTGAAGAGACAACTAAGAGAAACTGGTAGCTTTAAACCAAAACAAATAGATACTGGTCATCAAAATAGTTTGTTTTGGTTTATATATATGGTTCCTATATCAAATAGGTGGAACCATAATAATGAACAAGTAATAATAAATTCTGTAGAATTATCGCCAACCACAAGCACCAGACGATTATCACGGCATTTAAATATTTCCCAGTCAAGCGTATGGCGGACACTTCATGAAACAAAATTATACACATTTCATATAAGACACGCCATTTCAGACTTATTACCGCAAGATCTTAATAAACGGAAGATGTTCTTTCGTTGGTTAAGAAGAAATTGTTTACGACATCAGTATTTTATTCGGCAAATTCTGGTTACTGATGAATCCTGCTTCACTAGAAATGGAATTGTGAATTGTCGTAATACCCATACTTAGGCATATGAAAACCCACATGAAACTGCAACGAAACATTTTCGACATAAGTTTTCAGTCAATGTATGGCTTGGTGTTTTAGGTGATAATTTGATTGGTCCGTTTTTCTTATCCAATTGTCTTACCGGAAAAGCGTTCTTACATTTTTTAAGAACAAACATGCCAACCCTCTTGGAAGATATTCCTTGAGGGACAAATTAGATGTATGGTTTATGCATGACAGGACACCTCCACATTTTTCTAATATTGTGAAAGACTATTTAAATAACATACGGTAGAACATGGATTGGTTGAAACGGACCAGTAACATGGCCACCACGATCTCCCGACCTCACGCCAGCTGACCTTTTTCTATGGGCTTGGATGAAGACAATTGTTTATTTAAAACAGATTAACACCCTAGAGGAGTTTCGAAATCGCATTACAGAAGCGGCAGACACTATAAAGAATGTTCCAAATGTTATGAAACGGGCTGGAAAAGAATGGATTCGTCATGCAAAATTGTGCATTGGTCAAAACGGAGGACACTTTGAGCAACTATTGTAGGTGATTTTTACATTTCTATAAAGTTAAATACATTTTATGTTGATGTTCAGTTTTGAATAATTGATCAGCTATAAATCCCAACCTAAATATTTGTTAAATGTGCATTTTATCTGCGTCTGTTTTGATTTTGAATAAAGCAAAATTTCAATATCTATTATTCATTTTTTCCTGAGTAATTCACATGAATACTTTTAGAATTAAATTTTCTACAAATTTGTTTAAGAAAAAATATACCTTAAATTACCATTTATGGAAGTAATCTTACTTTAAACACAAAAATGTGTTATTTCTTTGCAACAATTCTTGTGTTTTACGTAAGATATCTCTGAAAGCTCCTTTACAGCTCTGGAAACAATTTGATTCAATTTTTCAGATTAAAATACTTAATAAATCAATGGTTTGTATCTTTGTAACTACCTTTAACATTTTTATACTGCCTTACTTTACCGAGTGTACAGAGTTCTAGGTGAAATTTTTCACTAGCCGTAACTCGCTAACAAAGCGTTTTCAGGCATATAACATTTTTTTCTTATTTTTATCTATAGAATGAGTTCCCAAGAGATTGCCGTATAGTTTTGAATCAACCTGTGTAAAATTCTATAAATGTATGGTAAGGTGCTTTGGCTGTCTTATTTGACTACTAAAACACTAAGTTTGCTGCAGATGCATATAGTACCCATATAATCAGAGCGAAAGAAGTTGTTGTTAATAATTTGCCAAGTAAAGGAGTTTAAGCCCTACTTCAAATGTCATAAAAAAATATATGGTCATAAAACTTTCATGTCTAATTTGTGTGTTTCAATTATCAGATCAATTTTTGTCTCATTCTAATAATTTCAGTTATAAGTGTTTTCTTCATTTCCTTACTAATGTGCAAAGCAATGTTAGAACAAACTTTGTCAGAGTGTAAAATTCGACCCATGCTAGTCCCATTAAGTTCTTGCAAACTAACTTCTGTTTCAAAATTGTTAAAGGACTGATTTTCTTTAACAGCCTTGTATGCCGTTCGAAATATTTTTCCAGTTACTTCTTTTTCCTGAGAGCGCTGTATCAAGATCCTTACCTTCGGATGAAATTTCATCAGCTGCTTTATGACCAACATTCTCTTTGTGTTTATGAAGTTTTCCCTAAAGAAGTTTGCTTTTTCTCTGTTGTGTCCCATAAATGTCTATCTTACCATTTACCATTCTTTTGAAATGTTCATGCCGGTTTTTTTCTTTACGGATAGGATCCCAACTTCTTTATAAGTACTGCATTCTAACATTCCATTTTTGATGAACAACCAGTCATACTTTTTGCAAAACTCTGTAGTCATACTTTTTGCAAAACTCTGTTTTTTACAAGTTATATTTTTACATAATCTGGCAAGGCATTATTGCACTCAATCTGTTGTTCTTTTTTTTTTAGAATGTTTTACATTACACTCAAAACTAGTTCATCAACAGTTTGTTTTAGTCTTTTACTGTCGCACGAAGATGAATAGTAATCTGTTAACTTTTTGTTAATTTTACTTCACAATAAACACTTTCACAAACTTAGTTAAAAAAACATAGACAAACTATGACACCTGAAAACAAGTAACCTAAACTACGTAACATAATAAATGGAAGAAAACAACATCCATGATTAAGAGGTGCATAATACAGTAAAAGAGTACAGACCTCCAACCACTAATACTTAATGTCAATAATTAATTAATACTTGACATTAATAATCAAATTTGTAACTAACTCACTAACTAAAAATTTCAGTTCCGATTTTTTAAACTCTCAACTGGAAAATATTTCGAACGGCATTCAAGGTTCTTAAAGAAAATCAGTCCTTTAACGATTTTGAAACAGAAGTTAGTTTGCAAGAACTTAATGGGACTAACATGGGTCGAATTTTACACTCTGACAAAGTTTGCTCTAACATTGCTTTGCACATTAGTAAGGAAATGAAGAAAACACTTATAAATGAAATTATTAGAATGAGACAAAAATTGGTCTGATAATTGGTGAATCCACTTCCTTAAGTAATATATCAAGTTTAATTGCATATGTCCGGTGTTCTTTGCCAAATACTGGTATGAGTGTCTCCACTAACGTATTTTTGGATCTGGTAGAACTTGATGGTGTTACTGCTAAATAAATGTTTAACTCTTTAATGAACTATCTTCACTGAACTGTTTTTAAGCTATAACTTGCCAAGCGTAACATGTGATGGGGCTGCTACCATGCTTGGTAAACACAAAGGTGTTGGGGCATTATTTTCAGTTCAGATTTTTTAAACTCTAAAAGTGCCGAATTATTTTTATTTTAAAAAGAGACAGGTCCCGGAACGCCGTTCCGCTTCAAATCAAGCCTTGAGCAAAACAATCTTCAACTAAACAATTTTTTCAACACATTCAGCTGTACGGTCCTATGTTGAATGTACCTGATTTCTTTGCAGATATAATAACTATGTACATGTAATTTTATGATGTAACTCAAGGCTATTTTGTGTTCATTTACTAAAACCTATTAAAATTTTCAATATTCTGCATAACTTGACAACCCCTATACTCAATAACCTCAAGGTCTAAGCTGTAGTCAGGTTTTACTGTTACTGTAAAAAAAGTTAAATTTTATTAAATAAAATTTCTTAAAATGATAAGTTTGATGAGTTTCCAAAATAAGAGGTCACTGCAAGAAAAGAGTTTAAGGAAAATACCTCATGATAAATTATTGGACTTTATAAACACAGTATAATAACAGACAGTAGCGACACTTTATTAAAAATTGGCGACAAGCACAACGCTAGTGATCCTAGAGGCAGGAGCAGAGTAGCATGTTTTTCTGCATTATTTACATCCTCAGCTAGTGTTGGTAAATGTCAAATAACAAATGTCTATAATCTGTCATGTCACTTTTTCAATTGTTATTATTCCACTTCTTTGCAGTACACAGTGCAATACAATGCTAATATGGTGTATTGATATGCTCCTGCTATTAGGAGTGATAGCTCCGCAGTACTGCAATGGAAGTGTCACTATTGTATGTTATTATACTGTGTTTAAATGTCTAAATGCTGAGTAGACAAGAGTTAAAAATAAACGTGAGTAATTTGAATATTAAAATCAGTGTTTACTTTTATCAAGGGTATATTCTTTGATGTTTCATGTTCAACAATCAGTTGTTGTAACTTTTTTGTTTTTATTTCTTAATGTGTTGCTCATCCCACTAATGTCTACATAAATACCATCCATTATTCGTTTCTGAGAATCTTTATTACATCATAATGTCATAAACCAGACAAAGACCCATTGTGTTGTGTTGCATAAAACTATTATGGCTCTAAGTCATTTTGTTATGCTAAGTTGGTTTTATACAGCATAAAATCTTTCAGTTAAAATTAAAAAGTCATGATTCCACTAACATTTTGCTCAGATACCTTAAAGTGTTGCCGGCAGAGATCAGTAAATAAATGTCATCAAATAAATACCAATTATAACGGATATAAGCTATCAATCATTGATGAGATCGGTTGTAAAATAAATTGTCAAAAACCCATTTGTCTAAATCGGATAAACATTTCTGTAATCCAGATTAATTTTTTTCATCATGAGCTGTATGAATAAAAAATATTCACAGAATAATCCAGGTGCCATTTCTACTTGTTACCAACAACAAATTTTTCGACACTTGATAATAAGATAGTAATAAATTCACCCACCCAGCTACACAAAGCAACAAATGATTAAATATAACTGTAAATGCTTGTAATCTAAATTGGGGTAGCTCTGTTTTTTACAGAAAAAAAGAAATGTACTTAAAAAAATTTAGGATATTACTACCCAAAGAGGTAGTCTGAAGTATGTGAAAAGAATAGTAATTGTTAATAACTTGCATACCTTGCACAAACTTGTTGTTCATTTTACCTGTACTTGAAATCAAATTGTGGCAATCTTCTTGGATATGAGGGATTCCATCAATAAGAGCAGTTTTACATGTTTACCTTCAGGGAGTTGGGATTGTGGAAGAAGCCCTTACAAAGCTTTTGGTTTTTATTTTAAGGTAAGAAGATTATAAATTGACAAATTAAATCATATAAAACTTGGTACCAAACCAACCTTCCTATTATTTATTTGAAGTAAATAATATATCAATTAAGAGATAATCAGAACCATACATTGTATTAAATGTTCAAATAACTGTCAGTGACACTCCATGCAGTAATACATATTGTTCAAATATGTTTCTGACATTTTGGAATGTTTAATTTCTGTTCCTTGAGAATTCTGTATCTTTTGGTTCTTTTGACGCTTTGATGGATTCTGGCTTTGAACTGCATATCACTGGTTTTAGATGACCCCATCGAAAAAAAATATGGTGGTTTTAGGTCGGTGAGCATTCAACATAATTTTTTCTCTCTGAACAAGAGAGGGAATTGCTGAATTAATTAAGCCCTCTCAATTCTAGAATAATGGGGAGAACCCCTTCTTTTTGGAATATACAAGATAACTGTTAAATATGTGACTTCCACTCGGTGTTGTAGTTGTTTCAATTAAGTTGTAAAAGCTGAATCATGCTAAGATACTTTAGCATGCTCTTGTAACTTTCACCATTCAAGGTGCCATTGATGACAAAGAACCCTAAGATAAAATCACCAATTATACTGGCTCGTGTGTTTAACCTCTGTAGTTTTGGACTTCCTGTTACTGGAGAGGGTTCTCTTGTACTCAATACCTAGTACATTTATGTCGGATAACTTGTTCATTAAGTTGAAATGATTTGTTAATAAGTTATTGTGTCATGATTTCACTAAAATTTCATTCTAACATTATATCGATATCATCTTCACTTAGTTCTAATACTGCTTTGATTTTATATAGGCAGGAAATATTATTATTTAATAGCTTATGCACCGACCAAACAGTTAAATTGTGGCTAAGTGCAACACCTCCAGCTGATGTGGGTTGATAAAATATTCTGCCAAAAAAATCTGTACCTAGACTACCGGTTCTAGGCTCAAATACAATAGTCCAGTATGCTGAAACATCTGTATTAATTTAATGATTGCTGTCCCACTTCTAGTATCGTCAGTGTGTCTTTCATCACAGGCTTCTTCAGCAGAATTGTCAATTCCCACTTGTACAAAGAGTACGCTGAATTCTACAGGGGTTTCAATAGAAAATAAATATTTAATGATCTACATAGTGCAAATCTAAAAGTTGTCATACGATAACAACTCACTAAGCACAATGTTGTAATAAGTGAAAAGTTTCATTCCATTAGGTACTGAACTGGGGAAACTGGTTGTAAACTGACTAGAGCATTTAATAAAGAAACCTAATGTTCATTGACAAGAAACAATTAAGGCATTTTGGTTTTCGCAGTAACCTCTCTGTAATACCTCAGAAATCTGCAACCTAACAAATATTTAAATACTTACTTTGCTTGACTTTTTCTAACAATTTTTTTTATATTATATTCAAATTTTATTAATTACAATATCCTGAAGAATTATTATTAATGACCTGAAGAAAGTGTGAGTGGTACAGAGAAATTGTGTGATTTTGTGTTTATTTTGTGTATGTTACTACTACTCTGGTGTTAGTGAACTTGTCTTCTAAGGTAAGTTTGCTTATGTCCTATCTCTCCAATATACTAATTCCTGGCCTAGTGCCCTTAAACATAACCAATAATTACAATATCCATCACTTTTTTGAGCTGCCATTCTCATTTGACGGTGCAATTGAACTGTGTATATCTATTTTTATTGTTTTATCAAGACTTTAAAATGCTGACCAGTGTGCTATTTAAAATAATTTACCCCACAACCCCTTAGAGTCAAAATTTAATAACTGACCTTTTTGATGGAACCCCTTACATCAAGGAAAATTGCCAATAATTGATTTAAATTATCTAAAATGACAATAATAATAATAGGGGTCCAGGTTAATTGACAGACTTAGGATGTGATTTTTGGGGTGGTCTGATTTTAATTTTTGAAGTGAATTTCCTCTCGTATTTCCGCAAATGTTAAAATGAGGTATTACAGGATTAAGTGCTGTTTGTAAGATTTTAGTTATCTCTCGCCAATTGTGGGGCGGTAATAACGGGGATATAAACTATTTTAGTTAAAATAAGTTTTAATAGGATTAAAATGGGAATTTTTTAAAATTAAACTTGGGATTAAAGTTTCATATTTAAAAAAATTTTAGGTTAGATTAAAGGGCACTAGGCCAGGAATCAGTATATTGGAGAGATAGAACATCAGCAAACTTACCTTAGAAGACAATTTCACTAACACCAGAGGAGTAGTAACATACACAAAATAAACACATAATCACACAAATTTTCAGTGCCACTGGCAATTTCTTCGGGTGAGTAGAGAGAGACTGACATGGCTTGCACCATTGCTGGGTAAGTGGCTGTGGTGGGGGTTGTACATCCATAGAGCAACACTCAGGTATCAAACGTTTTGATTTTATTTAACAGCCGATGATAACATACACACAGACAGACATGTATTCGCTCTTTTATAATTAACTTGATATTTTACTGTGCTACTCTCTATGTTTAACCTAACAAATTATTCAGACCATTTAACATTTGTTTATGCTGCCAGCTGGTGAATTAAAATTAATCTCCTTAAGAATAACATTGCAAAGTTGATGCTGTGTAGAACAAAAGCCTATGAGAATTTTAAAAAATCTAGCTCTGTTACGACTTAGAAATCAAAATTATCTTTTGAATAACAAAATTTCATCAAAATCGGTCAAGTAATAAGTTCAGAAAGTGAGTGAACTAAATTACCCCATTGTTTTAATATATATGATTACTAATGGGTTATTCTTATTCAAACGCCTGAACCTATAAATTATGTACCCTTTTTATTAATTCACTAATGTTAATTCTGAGAGGGCAACAACATCTGGGAAAGAAGCAGCATCCATTTAATTATTCTTGAACAAACATGACCATCCAAGCAAATCTGCAATTCAGACAGCCTTAACCAGTCTGTCTGATGGTATTAATTTCCATTGAATTGACTTTCTGTTTTCAAATTGTTGTGTAAATTATTATTTATGATATTTTATTTATCTGGTATATTTTTGACTTGGTAACAGATACAATACAAGTGGTCTTACTAAAACTACTTATTCATAAAATATGGAATTTATTTTCTATTGAAGAATTACATTGTTTAAGACCACGTTCAGTTATAGGCTTGACAATTTCTGGTATGAAATTTAAAAAAATCTAAATATTTTTTTGGCACAACTATCTAACTTTTGGTTTTGTTATCCATCCCTTTTATCAAGAACTTTGAAGACTCAAGTGTACATATAAACCAGTATATTAATTTTGACACAGGATTTATTTTTGAGTTCATAGGTAATAAGTGCTTTTCACATTTATTTCTAAAATAAAGTTTTTCTTTTCTTTTTTTTTAAATGAGGCTTATTTTTTTAAAATAAGGCTGAGTTTATTTTATTTAATATCAGATTATGTAGTTAGTAATTTGACGGACATTTATTTAATAAGCAACACACATATTGCTTTTCACAAAATAAAATATATTGTCCAGAGTGACATTTGAATGTAGACAATGAACATATGTGTGGAAAGAATAAGAAAGTCAACTAAATTTGTATTTATCTATTAAATTATAAATACACGTTTTTAATTAGTGTAATGCAGATTTTCGAGAGATTAACCTGAAAATTTAAATTAATTTCTACTCCTCTATACGGTACTGTAAAACTATACAATAACATAGTTTAATCCACGAGACAACAAAAAGTTTCCCAATCCTAGTAGGAATTTTTACCATAAGAGCAATAATTAGGAAAGGCCAAGGGAATGTATTTGTTGAAGAACGCGAGGAACACCCCTGCCTGCTCCACATGCTACGCAGCTGCTTGCTTCACGTGTAAAACTAACAGTATATCTTATAAAATTTAAAATTCTCTATCTCTTATGTGTTCAGTAACCTTACCTTAGGTAATTGGAATAAGACAGCTTACACTGAACTTAGAATATTCACTGTCTGAAGTAGAATAGTTATTGTTTTTTTTTTTTCAATTCTATTTCACAGCTAAAATAATAAACACAAGTGAGAGGGAATCTATAGAAGCTGACTATTATTATCTATTGGTATTCCAAAGTTTTAACATTGAAATAATGCTCATCAATGAAAATGTTATCTCAAAGTTCATTTCAAGAGCTGAGCTACTGAGATTAAATTTGTCTCATGACTAAAAGTATTAAGATTCAGGGAATGAGAATTGTTTAAAACATTTGAAGTTGTAGGCTTACTGACAATGATAACTGATTGTTTTTGCATCAATTTAAACCATTTAAGAATTTTAAACGGTTATGAGTGAGAGCTAATCTTGTTTAAGATTAACTAAGTGAATAGTTTCTCATTAAATTATTGAACGTGTTTTAAGAATATCTATATCAGACCTATGTGGAAGCACTCCTCATAGAATCTTCCAAAAAACTGACAATGTGTTCTTCAGTTAACAAACTGCTCTCTTGGATACCAAGCAAGAAGTTCTGATGCTGAAATCTGTGGTAAGCCTTCGGAAACAGCTTTTACTCGACAGACAGCTTGGGTCCCTCAGTCACAATTGTCTTTGTACTCTTAATAGAAGTGTCTTCTGACTTCTATATATCTTTCTTTCATACCCGTTGTAGGGCCTGGATAAAGGAGCCAAATATTTATCTTATAATAATATAAGATAACTATTTTACTAGTACTTTTTTTTTAAATTGTCATAACACATATTTCCTTAAAGTCCTATATACTATAAATGATCCATTTTGTTGTAGCGTTCAACCTGTGGGGCCTGCTGGTGTTCACACTGGATGGTGTGGCTGTGCTCATTGTCCTGGCAGCGTGTTGTGATACGCTCAGGAATGTACTCAGCAAAGGACCTCCTCTCACCAAGACTCACTCTGCGATCATTGTCACCGTGTATCCGGTTAGTTCACAGAATTTTGATAAAATATGAAACTTGTAAGAAATAAAAGACAGTTTCATTATCATAATCATGACTAAAACTGTCTTCAAATACTGAGATTAGAATTTCGTAAATAGTAATAGTGTTGATTATACATGCTCAGTATTCAAAGAGATAAATAGTTGTTTACTGTCTCCATTCTGTCTTTTTTATTTATTCAAGTAACTTTTTATAACTTTAAAATGAAATTTTCTGTGAGGTTCTAAATATAATGGGACACTTTTTCCCCACAGGTCTGTTGTAAATTTTGTTTTTACAAACCAGTTGATAAATTGTAATATTGATTTTATTACAACATTCAGTGCTGATACATCAACAAATAAAGATCAACCATCTCAATAACAATAATAACAGTCATGCTTAAACTCACAGCAGTCTTTGCTTGGTTGTTATTTTGTGTGTTAAACAAAAAAATTCTGGATCCAACAGATCTCAGTTAAAATAACTGTAGTTTAAAGAACAACAATTTAAATACATTCGGGAGATTCCATTTAGGTTAAGTTTATTTTTATAATATGTTGATACTAATATTGGTTTGGGTATTTTCTTCTTTCTTCCAATATCCAATTATTTTTAAAAAGTAATTGATTCTGGGATATTTCCTAATACAATTGAGTTAATTCTTAGTAAGATTCAAGTAAAATACCACGGCGTTTTCTGCACCGACTTCATTTTACATTCTAGATTCTTCTTGAATTTAGAAACTCTAATTTTTCTCTGTTTGAATCATATTTAAAAAATATTGCCACATTAATAATTAACAAAATTCTTTTATAAATTATTAATTTATAAAAGAATAAATTATAATAATATTCTGAGTAATGTATAGTTTTGTTTTGTTGTTTTTAAAATAAATTATCAAAACAATTAATAAATCTAGACTATAATAATAAACACAAGTTGAAATATAACGCATGTTTTAGCCCTGCGACTGTAAGTCTACTATAGGACTGTCAACTTTCCATCAGTGGCTTGGCAATTAGGGAAATGGCTACCTTAATAAGTGTCCATTAACGGAAAGAACAATGAATTATCTTTTTGCAGGTGGTTGCCATGACAACGTTTTGTGCCACTATAGTTCCCAGAGCGCAATTATTGGCTGAAGCCATCACCCAGGGCATGTTCATGGCTGCTATGTACCAGCTGTTCTGTCTGATGGTAGCGTACTGTGGAGGCGAGGCTGAGCTGATCCGCAAGGTCAAACCGATGTCACTAAGTCCTCGAGTTGGCCCTTGTTGTTGCCTACCATGCTGCTGTTGTCTTCCAAGTCTGCTTCATATTGACAAGTATGGTAGCCTTCATTATTATTATGATAGCCACTAGACAAAAATTATTTTGTTTAGGACTGTAACTGATAGAATACAGGGTGGAAAGAAATATGGAAACGCTTTCACGTTATTTTTTCCATAGATAATTTTTAAATAATTGTGTTCCATAAAGTATAATGTTTGATCAGAATAATTTACTTAAAACCATTAAATAGCGGAGAAATAATATTGTTCAAATTAGTTACTTTGAAGCTGTAACCCAGCTTCTTGGGGACAAAGTGTTTGGGAGATTGTAGGCGATCGGTCCTCTTAACACCGACACAGCGTCCGCTAAATGGTTGCAATTGATGTGGACAATACTAGACATCAGGGGTGTCCATGTTGGATGGTAGTCAAAGTTCGGATGTTGAGTAGGGAAGAGAACTGAGTGTCAGACTTGTCAGTTAGCTGAAAATCAATCCAACAATACGTGTTTCAGATTCCATGTAAAGCTGTAGGTCCCAAAGCTGCCCTGGCTGTTGGGCTATTAATAAATTGCCCTTTCTGAGGAACAGTTGAACTCAGTTAGTAATCAGACTACACTCATATCATCATTCATATTCGCCTTAAAATACGCACAACTTTGTGTCGGCGCCTTATATGTAAGAAATTCTAATTACCACTACTCTGGAAAGGATGAACCTTTTAAAGTCTGGTTTGCGGCAATTAATTTCTCTTGAATAGAAACCATCACCATAAGTAGAAGTAATCGTAGTTGCCATCAAAGTGGACACAACTAGACAAGTCTGGGGTGGCCATCTTGGGTATTGTCCTGGTTCTGTTGATCATATTCATTTGATACTAAACTCGTCCAAGTCTTACGTTGAAGATTTTCATTCAACTTCTCGTGGGCTGTCCCATGAAAAGATGAAATGTCGCTAGTGGTGTCAAAAAGTATGTTCTTTTGTAACCATGAACAAGATTTCACTTTTACATGTGAAGTCGTACACAAATTGTGAAAGCGTTTCCATATTTTTATCCACCCTATATAATTACAGAGTGCTCAATTTAATGTTAAGAGATAAAAGAACAGAGACTAAGAAAACAAATAAGAAGAGTGAATTCCTTTAAATTTTAACTGTTTGGTAGAGTAAAAATACTCCAAGAACATTTAATAGAGACTAAAAATTATCATGTAAGTGTTGGTTATTTCTACTTAGGTTGAATGAAATTAAAAGGAATCATCTCAGCAGAGAGAATTTGATCTTGGTTGATTATGTTTGTCGCACAGATCAATAGTCTATGGGGAATGGGTAGAGTAAGGTTAAGAAGGAGTTCGGCCTCTCCTTAAAAAAAGTAGGATAAATATTTGAGTAGACTGAAATAAAGAATATATAAAAAAGGTGTGTGGTATAAGCACCTACTATTTATTTTTGAATATTCCATTACAGACTGTGAATAATATAATAACTACTGCATTGTTTAGATTTGTTCTCAGTGGCCCCCAATATTCTCATACTTTCATAATTTATTATTAGAAAATAATGTTGTTTTAATTGAGTTTTTTTCTTTAACATATTAATACAAAAGTATACAATCTAAAAGAATAAGAATGTGCAATTGAAATTAAACAACGAATTCGGAACAGCCTTTTTTTGCTACTGCGTTCTCAGATGTGGGAACAAAGTCTTGGTGGCCAAACTACTTACCAAATCGAAGCACCTTTGCGGCGAAGTGTTTCACCCTCACTTGTGAGTATAGCGACTGTTTTGAGGTTAGGATGTTATAAACACACTTCACAAAAGTGAATAAGAGGTAATGCGCTCATTATGTTATAAAGGGATTCAATCTACAATAGAGTTTGAACTAAAGGAAATATTTTTGTGGGACCTGTAGACCAGTTGGGCGGGTGCGTTTGGTGGTCATGGTTTGCGGGTGGTATGCGTGAGTGGTGGATGATTATGTTTTCAAAGAAGTGTATTGTTTTCATTAATATTAGTTATGATTTGTTATAGTTATTTTATGTTTACATTTTGAGTCTTTTGATTTATAGTTGATGTTCTTATTGCAATTGGTTTTATATTTTGTTGATAGTAATGTTTTATGTTATTTAATTCATTAATTTTTAGTAAGGTTAGGTGCTAGAAAAGACTGCCCAGTCCTAACCTCACCTTATAAAATAAAGACAATTTTCATTTCATTTAAAACATAATTTTTACTAAAATGCTGTTCAGTAACATTGTATTTTAGTAATATGTAATTTGTATTCAGAAGTCTGTAATGTTAAGTAAAATATTATACATATTTAAAGCCATAAATTATAGTTTTGCTTACTCCAAATTACTCACAAAAATAATTCTTGATAAAAATAAATGAACTTTACATTACACTATCGTACTGCACAGTCATTTTAAGCAACCATTGATAGTTCAAATTGGGGTTTTAACTTAAAATAATGTAGCAAAATTTATTTTTAATTGAGTCTAAAAACAACCTTAAATTCCATACCCTCCAGGACCCTTGGTAATTCCCCCCCCCCCCAAATACTTTAACCAAATCCTGCCCATGTTTGCTATCACAACTCGTTAGTATCCTTATTATTTTTATTTGTACTTTTTTTCAAATGTATAAAAGGAAAGTTTAGGTCTATTTGGCCTTCTTTCTCAATGAACCATTAAATACAAAAAAAAAGGACTTGCAAGACTATACAAGAATACTATCAATTTCAAAACTACATAGTTATACTAATACATGATAAAAAAAAAAAATAAAATAAAATATAGCTTTATTAAAATGCTTAAAATAAAATGTAAAATAAAATTAAATGGAAATGTCTTTATTAATCAAATGTACAATGAATAGTGTCAATAATAAACCTAACATTATAAAAAGTAAATACAACAAAACTAAAATAATTTGTAGAAATCGTTAAAGTAGTATTGTAACAAACTAATCTGATGGCCAAATTATACTATATGAGAGCCTTTCTAAATTTGTTCCTGAACTTGATATGACAAAGTCAAATTTCCTTGTCTTCTTTCTCACAGTGCCTAATTGTCTTCTATACATGACACTCATACAATGAAAGATTATTGTTTGAAGGCAATTTTTTCATTCAAATCTAGACAATTACAAAAAAATATATTTTGTTAATTTAAAAAAATGTACTTTCTTGTTTTGCTTTTTTAAGGCATCAGTTTATCCCAAACTATTTGTTATCAGATCAATACAACCCACAATAAAAGCATGCCCCTTGAAAATTATATACTAATTTTTCATAATTTTATAAAATATTAGTTAAAACTGTGTGATCAACCTCTTACTCTCACTTTTCAGGTGAGTAAAATTAGAGGTTTTCAGTAGAATCCATACATTTCACAAACCTGACAAATTTAGATTATTTTCTATCCTCATTGCTTCCACATCCAGTCATGTCCGTCGATGTTGATGGGGGGGTGGGCCATCAGTCTGTGGATGGTAGGGTCATTAATTAGAGAAAAAGATAAAAGAAGTCCTCTGGTAGCCGGGCATGAGAGGTTCCCTCTCCAATTTAGCCAACAAAGTTGGAACAGCGCCTGTATTGTTAAGAAATTAAACTTTTAAGATACATATGTTTAAAGGTTATTGAGAGAGTAAATTACTTAATATATAAAATTTGATTATTTAATATTAACACTCTTTTAGAGTATTTTAAATTTAACATAATTATATCATTTTATGTGTTTTAAAGTACATAGCAAACATATTATACAATAAATTTGGCAGTAACTACAAAGTTAACAACAGTTACAACTATCATCAGTTAAAGTTCACTTCCTCACAAGGCCGCAGGCTGAGTACTAACAGAGTTCCCATGTGAGACCGTAAGCTGAGCTTCCTTCACGAGCGTAGCGAGTGATGGTGTTGGCACCTGAACTGTGCAGAGGTATCCCCTAGTCTATATACTATAAAGCTTGATGTAATGACTCACTCACTGACTGTAAATTTTGAGGTAATTTCCAGCATTCTACCCCCATCATGTGTATACTTGAATTGAGTAACTTTTTCCACTCATAAAAATAATGTAAGCCTGTTTACTGAATAGTTTACCAATACATTTCATGTTGATAGGGACCGTGTGAGATGGTTGCGAGTGCTGGTCCTGCAACTGCCTGTTGTACAAGGTCTTGTGTATACCGTCCTGCTAGTCATGTGGGCTGAGGAGCAGGTAAGATTATTTGACACTTAAATACATAATGATGGAATACAGTATAAGTATAGTTTAAGAACGTAGTTTTATAACATGTTTTGTAGATGTAATTTAGTTTTTAGCACTTGAAAAAGGTTTGGGTTTTACCAAATCGAAACGTCGTGATTGGTAATTTTCTCGTAATGATGGCAAATGTCCAACTACCTTTGTCTCCCTCATCTGATAATCCATCATTAACAAATTTCAAAAACAAAATTCCAACAACACTTAAGTTAGCTTGAGCTTAATCCTTTAATGTATGAAAATTATTTTACATTCAAGGTGTGAATTATCAGTCATATTGAAAACAGACTCATGTAAATTGCAAGATTCAAAAAGTTTACCTATGGATTGGTTTTAGATTATTTCGTTTCATACCCAAATTTTTGTTTATAGTTTGATAGGAATCATACATAAAAGATACGTTATTAAACCCTCTTTCCAGTGTATATAATCTGTTGGTGGTAAGTTTATTGCCTGGGAGTGATAAACCTCCTACCCATTCATACACAATCAATGTTTTGAACATTATATTTTAGTTTTGGAAGTAAAAATAAGAAATTCTATTTTTAATATTATTGGTATATACAGACTTCAAAACTACTCAGAATATAATTTCATACAAGAATTAGAACCATTATTAAGTCAACTTGCAACTAATTCAATATTTCTAGGTGACGTCAATATTTGTTTAAAAAAAGACAAACCAGAAAGAAGCTTACACGTCCTTAATGTACAATAATGGATTTGCTTCCTTTATTAATAGTTTTTATCCTCAGACTCATCTTCATGTATAGATCATATTTTTGTACGACATAAAGAACTGCATAAATTTATATCAGGAGTTTTTCACCTCAATATAACAGATCATAGTTTAATTACAATAGCATTAAAAGATGATATAACAACTGATTTACTAAAAAATAGTTCTTCTACAACATCTTACGAAAAAATAAATGTCGAGTCCGTTAAAAGCATTTTAGGTAATTATAATTGGGAAAACTTATTTAAAGAAAATAATATAAACAGTGCATTAAATACATTTTATAGCATAATTGAAAATGCCCTCCTTTTAAGTAAAGAGACAACAAAGGTTAGCTATAAATATCAAAAAGCAAAATACAGGAGTCCTTGGATTAATGAATACCTACTAAAAAAAATTGAAAAAAGAAACAAAATAGCAAAATTAAAGAAAAAAAGCCATATGACCTAGAGTTTAAAACATACTTTAATAATTTTGTACATAAACTTAATATGGATATTAGTAAAGCTAAATACAACTATTACTCAAATTTATTTGAAGCATGTAATGGTAATAGTTCTCAACAGTGGAAGCTAATCAACAGTTTAACTGATAAGAGAGATAAGCAGCTGATAACATGTGTGCAGGACAAAGACGGTAACAATGTGGAGGATCCACAACAATTAGCTAATTTGTTCAACGACTATTTTGTCGATACTCCATTATCACTGGTGGCCGGTTTGCCCGACACTGGTGGTGTGGAACCCTCTGGTTGTGTTTATCAAACAAACAGCATGTTCCTGTATCCAGTATGCGAGCAAGAAGTACTAAAAATAATAAATTCATTGAAAAACAAAAAATCTGTCGGCTGCGACTCTCTTTCAGTTGAGCTCATAAAGAAAATTGCCCCAGAAATAAGTCATGTATTATCTCACTTAATCAACACTAGTTTTTTGACAGGACAGTTTCCCTCCAAACTTAAGCAAAGTATTGTTGTACCAATTTTTAAGAAGGATAGGCGAGATTTACTGTCAAATTATCGGCCGATTGCCTTGTTGACGGTGCTATCCAAGGTATTCGAGCGAGCTATGAAAATACGGCTATTAGAATTTTTAGATACGCACAAATTTTTTAGTCCAAAACAATTTGGATTTACTAAAGGAAAAGGTACGGAATCAGCAATCAGAGAGTTTACAGAAGGAGTTTATAAAAGCTTTAACAATAGTGAAAAAACATCGGGAATATTTATAGATTTTTCAAAGGCCTTTGATCTTGTCGATCATAAAATTCTACTGAACAAATTAAAAAGCGCAGGAATTAGAGGTATTCCCTTAAAATGGTTCAAAACATACCTGATTGGATGCTCTCAACAAGTTCGTATTCAAAAAATATTAAGTCCGACTAGAATTATAACGAAAGGCGTTCCACAGGGGTCCGTGCTTTCTGCACATCTCTTTCTAATATTTATAAACAGTTTACTGAATATCCCAATGCGCGGGAAAATTAGTGCGTTCGCTGATGATATCACACTCTGTTATAAAAACAAGCATTGGGCTCCTATTTGGATAGATTTGAATGAAGATCTAAAAACAATTCGAAATTGGTGCAACAGTAATAAAATGATAGTTAACGCTTCAAAAACAAAGCTCATTAACTTTGATCTAAGAGGTTTTTCCTTTGACTTAGATCTACGATTCCATATGAGTAACGACTGTTACCAACGCAATCAAAATTGCAACTGTGTCGAAATTGAGCAATTTGGACAAACTAAGTATTTAGGGGTTTACCTAGACGAGAAGTTGTCATGGAAACCTCACATTTCACAGTTGCAAGCGCAACTACGAAAAACATCAGAAAATTCTATTTCTTAAGAAATATTGTAAATCCAAACCTCTTGCGCGGTCTTTACTTCGCACTAATAGATTCAAAATTAAATTATGCAATAGAAAACTGGGGAGGTACCGACAAAGTTTCCATAAAACCATTAATTGGAACATAACATTATTTCGTTCGGATAGTAACTTTTCAATCAAAACGTGTTTCTGCTCTTCCATTGTATGGCCAGTTAAAGATTCTTCCCTTAACTCACCTATTTGTATACAAAGTTTTGAAAGTTTTTTATAACAGAAGTGGAAATCATGGGGTTGAAAGAGCATATAATAAAACAAGAAGTGCAGCCCTTGGCCTCCACACCCATCCCAAACTTAATAAAACTATTTTCAAAAAAAGCTTTGTGTTTTTAGCACCAACATTTTGCAATCAACTGCCAAACTTCATTAAAATCAATAATAAAACATGTAAACAATTTCTAGCTAAGGTTAAGCGATGGTTGCTAACCAAAGACGATGTTAACGATTTATTTTACATTGTGTCATGAGTGGTTAACCAAAAATGAGTTTTGTTTTTGCTCTTATATGGGAAAGAGAAATTATTTAGTTTTGCTGTGTATTGTAAGAATATAACTAGGAATATATTACTTTGTTTTTTTATGTTATTTAGTTTTATAAGTAGAATAGTACAATAAGAAGTGAATGGTCTTGTTCAGAGTGATGTGTGATACGTGAGTGATGTGTAGCGGGATGTAGGTGATGCGGTGCCGTCCAGTCCAAATATCAGTGATAAGATCATAACTCTGACTGAATAACCAATCCATTGTAGTATTTTGTTTGTGCTAGCCATCACTACCTGATAAGATGGCTAGTAATTCCACCATATAACTGTAAAAATTGTGAAAATATTTTTGGAATAAAAATATTTCTATTTCTATGTTGATGGCCCTCCACCCACATATGTATGACATTGTTGTGCCTAGTTCTACATATTATTAGTTGGCCTTAATGGCGCAGTGCTATAGCCCAACTACTTGGGGAAAAAGTGCTGAAGAGATTTTAGACATTAGATTCTATGCTTAGTCCTGTTAGTACTGACACGGCATTCACTTAATGGTTGCCATCAAAGTGGACACAACTAGACAAGTTTGGGGTTGCCATGTTGGGTATTAGTCAAGGTTCTGTTAAGTGTAGAGAAGAGAAATTAGTGTCAGGCTTGTCATTTCACTGAAAATCAAACCAATACTAAGTGGTTAGGATTCCACGTTGCTGTAAGTTCCTTAGTTGGTCTGGCTATTGTGCTATTAATAAATGGCTCTTTCTGAAGAATAGCTGACCTTAGTAACAATGACTACACTTGGTCATCTACACTCATTCATCTCTCTTATTCGTCAATATCTCTTATGATCAAAGTTTTACTAATGAATAATAATAGTAACTTTAATGCCTGGTACAAGAAATAAATGGAATAAAAATTTTTTATGAAAAATATATTAAGGACAATAAAATAAACATATGTTTGTAGTTAAAAAAAAAAAATAATAATTACGTTCGATTAAGAAATATGGCTTTATGCTATATATATGGCACAGTGGTCCACTAAGGTCAATTTGAATATAGTTGGTTTGTGCCATTTATGGCACTTTAGGATACAAATAAAAAAAAAAACACTAAATAGTCAATGGAACTTTATTTTTTTTTTAGTAAACATTACTTGTGAAAATCAACAAAACAATTCTTAACATTCTTAATACATAAATAAACATGACATTTTTCACACTTGATATAAGACTTGTCTTTGCAAAAAGGGTGCCTGCAACGTTTGTCTTTCATCTGTGAATGCCGCCCAGTGTCCAACACTTTCACAGCGTACCATTGGTGTAGGGATTGGCTTGGCTGGTCCCCTGTGTTCCTTGTCCTCATGTTCATGATCAACAGATGATGTAGAAGCAGAAGGCTGCCCTCTCTTAGTTAAGTCTTTCGCTTCTTTACATAACGGTTCGACCACTTCTATTTTGAATTCTAATAAATCCATAATAGTTTATCTACGGATTCCTTCTTTCTTACAATCCCTTCTGTAGATTAGCCAAGCTGACACAATCGCCATATCAATGAAATGAAAGAAGAATCGTAATACTTTTTAGATCTTGTAATTTTAGTTCTATAGTAACTTATTAAACCATCAATAAGGTCCACACCACCCATGAACTTATTGTAAGTGGTGATAGCTCGTGGGCAGTTAACTTCTACTTGTGTTTTCAATTTTCTATCAAAACGTTCAATAGTGCTTTGTGGCTCGCAGCTATAGAAGGTTGTTGCCATTACAATACCTTTATTATCGTACCATTTGATGGCTGTAATAGGAATGCCATACATTTCTGACGACTTTTCTTCTACAGAGCCCTATCTTTTTTCTTCATATCTTTGTCTAAAGAAAATTCTAGACCAGGGAAACGATTTACTCATACAGTGCCAAGAGCAGCAATACCCATATTCACCAATGTCACAAATAACATTGGAGAAGAATACCAATTATCAAAATACAGTTAATAGATTTCGTTCATTAGAACCTGTTGGATTAGCTGCAATACTATATTTGAACTTTGTCCAATATCTGGAAAATCATACACTGGCTTGATTTGATCATAATATGTTATAAAATTGTGGATAAGGCCCTTCTGATCACTCAATACAAATATCTTGTACCCCCATTTATTCAGTTTTTGAGAGTTGTATTGCTTTAGTGAAGATGAACCTTTAAATTGTACAGTTTGCTCATATACACAAAACATTTGATTTTCAAACGTAATATGTTTATACTTCAAACGTAGTATGTCTACAAGTGATCTAATTTTAAATAAACGGTCACGATCGGGTTCATCTAAATTAGGCTTTCTAGTATGTCACTGAAATGTAAGTTAGTTTTATTTCTTTACAACAACTTCTGGACATGACACTGGCAATTTTATCAATTTGAGTCCTCAAACTCCAATACATCGTACTACATGGCAAATTATAAACACCTATATAAGCACGTACTCCTATAAATTGCTCAATATCAGTAGCATTTCTGTTAAGCATTGGCTTATTTACATTTTTTTGGACGCTGTACAAGTTGCTTTGATTTGCGATGCTCTCAACTACCGGTACTTAAAATAGTCCACTGAACAGCCTAACTCATGATCTTCAGAAGGTACCTTATTCCACTCTGGAAATAGTGTTTCACTCTCACCTTTTGGTACATCAAACCATACTGAGAATTCTTTACGTATCTTCTTACTTCTATCTGTAGATATTTCCTGTTCAGATTCAGTTTCCTCTTGACCCGATGAGTCGGAAGAGCTGCCTGTAAACAAGACAATATACTTTAGTTCATTTTATTTTGATTAGTTGGAAGATCTGCCTGTAAAGAAAACTACATAAGTACATTATTTGTATTCCTTATACGAAGGAATTAAAACAAAAGTGTACAATGATTTTGTGTTGGGTTCCACATACAAGGAAATAATAAAAGGGGGTTTTTACCTTGAAAGGAAATTACTTTCTGCCTTTGGTCCTCTCCTGGAGTGTAGTCCGGATCTTCATTCGTATCATCTGCCAAGCTGTCTTCGCTGTCATCAGGGGGTATGAAGACTGATTGGTGATTCACTTGTTGCATCCGTTCCATCTAAAAACAAAACATACCTATGTAGGTATCATAATTATTAGCCAATAAAAATCATTGCAACTCATTGTCACCATTAATAAAGATTACATGATGTTAGGGTAGTTTTTATGTTATGTTATATAATAATACATTTCATTGTTCATTAGATATATCATACAATAGTAGAAAAAGTTGATTACTAACCCAATATGCCACCTATGGCACAAAGGCCACATGGTCATTATCTTCCTTATGCTCATTTCTGGCACAAACGTAATTTTGTCCATAAAAATTTATGTAATTTAAGTAGACACTTTGTGAACATGTCAGATTATAGTTTATAAGCTTATAAAATATGGTATGATTTTATAAAGGTACAGACTTACCTTGAAACAGGGTTTTAAAAATGTTGAACTTTGTGATATCTCAGCCGTGCACTTTTGTTGAGATTAGCAAACACATGTGACCGAGTAGTTCCAACAGTAACCACCAGATCTCTCTACTGGCGTCCATTCAGTAGAGGAGAGTGCCAGAAATGTGCCAGTGGTCCAAAACAACTCAATTGTGAGGAAAACATATTTTCGGGTTTGTGCCATTGGATATAAAAATCTATCCAATGGATGGCCTTTATTATATAGCAATGAGTAACAAATGTATAAAATATATGTAAGGGAATGATAATATCCCCATAAATTCCACAGAACAGTCAACATTTGATAATCCACCTTATGTTTCAGAGCCTGTACCAGGTCAACTATATGTATATCCAGCCTATAATGGTCATGTCCATCCTGTGTGGAGTATGGGGGATCATTATGACAATGAAGATGCTCTCTGAGCCCCTCCAGGGTTATCACATTCAGGGCAAGTTCATCGTCCTACAGTTGGTACTGATATTGGCCAAACTGCAAAGTGTCTGGGCTCGACTCTTCGTGTGGTTCGGCTTGCTCCCATGCAATCCACCTATCACACCAACTGTCTACGCTAACTGTGAGTGATATGTTTCAGAGAAGGTCAAAATATGATACTCAATGACTGAAATTAATAAATCTTGATGAAATAAGTAACATAATAATAAGTAAACATAATGAAACAGGGTTAAAATGTTAAAAACCTGTACAAATACTTTTACTATAATATTTACAAAAATAAAGGTACATTTTATTTGGATTAGCTAGCTAGATAATTTTAATGATTTAAAACATGCTTCCATTTCACTCAAATAAATTTTTTGTATTTCGTTGAAAATGCTATTGAAATTTCTTTATTTATCAGACTTTTTTTGCCAGAAAGATGCAACATTTTTGGATAACAAACTAATAGACATACATAAGCCTGTTGAACCAGGTGTTTTTGAGTGAATATAATCATAATAAGGGAGATGCAGTATCTTCTCTCATAAGATATAACACCAAACACAAGCAGAATGAATAAAAAGTAAACCTATGCTAGATGGATTAAAAATTGTCCAGTGTAAATCAAAGTTTTATTTTTTAAATTATCATTAACAAGGTAATAAATATCACAGTATAATAACATGGGGCCGTCCCTAAATTACATAATGGTAAAATCAGCCTATTCAGATTCCCCACCCCAATGTAACTGTAATACTTAAGCCCCCTCAAAAATTATGTAACGCTGTTACCAACCCCCTCATTTTTTTTCATCCGCTTTCATGCATATTTTTATTTATGATAAATAAAATATTTACACTTTCTTCCGTTTCTTTTCTAGTAGGGGGAGAATATATTACTATCTTTAAAATCTTTTTTAAAAAACATGTATTTTGGAGGAAAGCAATCAAAGTGTGTTCATTTGAATTCAAGCAAATTCTTGGTTTAATAGTTATGTAACATTGCGTAGAACCCTCCCTCTGGAACAGTGCATAATGCTGCTAAACCCCTCCCTCCCCCCCCCCCCCGTTATGTACTTTAGGGTCTGCCCCATACAGTAGTGACACTTCCATTGCAGCGCTTTGTAGCTACTTCTCCTAATGGCAGGAGCATACACTTACACCACATTAACGTTGCATTGAATTGTGTCTTGCAAAGAAGTGGAATAATAATAAGTGACATGACAAATAAAAAGTGACAGACAAATAAAAAGTGACATGACAGATTATAGACATAAGTTATTTGACATTTACTAATAACAGCTGTGAATGCAAATAGTGCAAAATATGTGCTTCTCTGCTCCCACCGCAAGGAGCACTAGCGTAGCTTGTCGCCAATTTTCAACTGAGTGTTACTACTGTATGTTATTATGCTGTGGTAATATTTTGTAAGTTAATATACTGTATAGATTATGAAATAATATAATAGACAGATCTTTCCCGTTACTTCACTACCGCTTGATAAATATTCTATTGCTCTAAAAACTGTTTCCCAATCATTTTTACATCCACTGTGGTATTCCTTATCTGCTAAGAATTCGATATCACTGGCCTTCATCTTTTCGCTTTCCAAGAACTTACATACAGAGAGCGCATTCAGCAATAAGTCAAGCATTGGATTTGCTAGTTTGTGATCAACTTAAGTAGCCACCTAACCTAACCTAACCATAATTACGATAAAAAAGTAGTGGTAGTGAAGTAACGGAAAAAGTAGTTGTAGTGAATTAACGGAAAATGTCCTAATAGACAAATCAAATAATATGAATAAAAATACCTTGCTTTGTGCAGTAGAGTTAGTACTAACTCTTATTTGCATTACTTGTAAGGTTATTACGATCTAGTAGTATGTTAACATTTTGCTGCACAAGATTAAATCTTAAGTTTTCCTATAATTTTGAAAGCATTTCAAACTATTTCAATGTTTACCAATTATGCATGTTGCAGTGACCTATAATTCTCTTATGCTGTGGGAGATGGTGCTGTTGAGTCTATTTGCTCGACAACTGTACAAGCGCCCACTACCAGAGCCCCAGGTGTCCAGCAAGCCTTCTCATTTGCCTCAACAAATACACACCATTACCGACAAGGTTCCCCCACCCCTCAACAACAACTCAGTTAGGTTCTAATGCCTGTGAGGTTAAGATGACACTTCTCCTAAGCACTTTACGTGCTAACTCCAACCAGCTGCCGTTGCACAAGTTGTTTACGATCCGCTTGTTTACTGATGGCAGCTTTGTCCAACTATAAAACGATGGTACTTGGTGGCACAAATGACCATATTTTAAACATGACCATTACTTTTTAATGAAAGTAGCAATGTAAGCAGCCCATGGTTTTTCCATTAGCTTCATTAAGCTTATTTATAGTATTCCACTACTTATATCCATTTATGTATGGTATTGAAAACTATATTAATTATTCGCTAATGAATTGAAATATTTGGAAATATTGATAGTGCAGATGCAGTAAAACTTCCCTTTTGAACAGGGATTAAGGTTTTAGTGAATGGTAAAAATAAAGAAAAATAATAATTACAGTATCTATAATCATAACATGTTGTCGTCTTAAATGTACTGTATAGCTAAGATTAATGTTATTTCTGATAGCTTCGTCTACTTTTACTCTTACTAGATTAAAAACTGCTTTTCATGATGTATTACTTATCGGAAACAAATCTCAGGTCTACAAATGTTGGAATAACAGTCGTATAGTAATTGGATAGCAAAAATTTAAGTGAACTTGACTACATGTAATTGTGCTTGTGTACACACCTAGCATTTTATTATATTACTTAGCTAAATTTGTAATAAAAGAGAGTATTACACTAGCGGCGCAACCATCTAAAGTCGATAGGACCAACCCCGTTCAAATGATTAAATTTTTAGTAAGGGTTGGCCAATAAAAGCTCGTTTTCAGTTGGTTATAGGTCTACAAACAAAGAATCGGTGCTCAGCGAATGCTACTTAAAGAATGTCACTGTAACAAATTCATTATAACAGAAATCTTTACTAACATAATACTGGAGCATATGCATAATTAAGGTAAATTGTGTTAAATAGGGAAATAATGATTACACATGATAAGTTGTTAAAATGTAGTAATATTTAGGTAGCATATTCAGGCCACCATTTGTAAAACAATTATAACAAAAAATTAAATTATTATTAAACTATAAAATTTTTTACATTTTACAAATTGTTTTTAAAAATTATTAATCGAATCAGAAGTAATTTTGTACAAAATATAAAACAATGAAACTTAGTTATAAAAGCTTTGAAAATAAGGAAGGGAAGTGCATTGACAGCCAAAGTCAAGGTACATGAGCTGGAGACCCTCTACACACAACAGCCTATGGTGAAAACAGTCTGGTTGCTGGCAGCACAGCAAGTGCATAACAGAACTCCTGTCATAGTTGTCTTTCAGTATCCTTGGTATACTTACAATATACATTTTATAATTAAGTATGCTTTTCACGCTGTAGAATTGTATAAAACAACTCATGAACAGTTTTAGTTAATTAATTTTTTTGTAATGGATCTATCTATACCATTAACAAATGGTTTAAAACAAAATCTGGTTAAGCAAAACTTCGGATAACCCATTTCAAATAAATGTGTCCCTAGTGTATATCTTTCTAGTATTTGTATGTTTACAATTTTTTAGATCTTTTCAAATTGTAAATATTCTTAATTGCAACTAAACAGCAATGATAACTTTCCAATATGCCACACCACTGAGAGTTTTTTGTTATTGAAACAATGAACCTTAGTTGTAACTAAAATAAGTTGATAAATACTTTAATCTTTTAAGAGGGCTCTAAACCCCCACGCTGAGAAGCGTAAAAACTGCTTTGCCCGGCAGTTATGCCCCGGTAAATATTATTTACTGTCGTAAAATTATAAATGAAGTATCTATTTAAAGATAGACACTTTTGACTAGAATCGCTTTTTAAAATTTTCAAATTCTTCATTTCAATTTTATAGGTTACCCAATATTCAAACTAGTACCAAAATAAAACTAGAGCAGTTATCAAAATTATAAAAAGCGATTTTGGTCAGAAATTTATCTAGTTTCAATTTAGTTTTGGTTTCAGACCGATATCTTTAGAGCTTTAACCGCAATATGGGACCGTGCAAATGCCTGCATGGTAATTTATTGCTAAAAAATGTGGTGATTTGTGAGATCCAAGTGGAGAAATCCCAAACTTCTTAGTCGTGGATGGATTTTACTACTTCATTCATAAAAATCTTTTTTCATTTAACTTAACATTGATGGATGCAATTTAGGCCTACAACGACTAATATCAGTGTCATTTTCAGACTGATTTTCTTACTTAGAGTTAGTCTACTTACTTTTGTATGGCAAATTTTGTTTAAATTAAAATGTGTGTTCCCATGTGGTTCCTGATATAATCTAACCACAAAGTAAAGCATAAAACGTTTATTCGTAATGACAGTGCACAATATTTATTATGGCATGACAAATACTGTAATAATCAACTATATACAACATGTCGATGAAATAAATCATATAAACTACATTAACGAATGAGTACAGTAAAAATATTAATTCAATAATTCAGGTTTGATCAAAGCAATAAGTAATTCTAAGTCACTGTCTCTATTGACCTTTATTTTATTTTTAAAATATAAAAACAGTGATGATAATTCGTAACTATAAATTTATATTTGTGGTAGATAAAATGCTAGGTTTTTTATTTGTAATTTTATAAGAAGGTAACTTCGAAGCAAATATTTTTCCTAAACGGTAACAAGGACAGAAAAATATGACAGCCGGGGCGTGGTGGAGCGGCAATCCATTTGAGAACTTTGAAGCCATGGGGCGAGGTAGTGTTTGGTAACCTCGTACCACTCCCGGTGTCTTCCGTTGAACAGCCAATGAGAAGACTTAGGACGGTAAAACTTGACATAAGTGATATTTAAACATTGTGCAATGTGAAGAAAAATAATAAATACAACTTAAAAAAAGATTTCTTAGTTAGCATACTACGTGTTGGTAGATGAACTGAATACAATATTAATATAAACTGTTGTTGTTGAAGTAAAATAATTGCTTTTCTCATGGCAATGGGAAAATTGAGCAAGATTATAATATATTATTTTAATTATAATTGATATCATTCATACGATTTGCTTCAGTTTTCATTTCTGTCCACGAAAATGTTTGTTGTTACAAAATGTCTGCTTTTTGAAACCAAATTGTCTCCATAGTGTTATTTTCATGTATCGTAGTAATTCATTCAGCATACTTCAGAAGCAAATAAAAAAGCAGCCACAGTTCAAGTATTTTTTAAAGTTTGGAAATTAGTGTGTTTATGTTGTAATTGCCATAAAACTATGATAGTTTATATGAAATCATTTTTTATTTTGTTAAAAATAATTAATAAACCGTACAAAATTTATAAAACGTAAAATAAATTGTCAGGTGCTATTTTTTACAATTACTTTTTAACATATTTTACTTAGTTTTCAGTAAAGCATATCCTTTAATGCTTTAAGCGTATGTTGAGAATTGTTGTGGCGTTCATTTAATATTATTTTGTTTTAGTTTTCAACCGAACATAAAAAGATAAAAAATAGAAATTTTTTTGCAAATTGATGCCTTTTATTAAATATTTAACCACATAAAAACCAATATTTAGAGCACAATCCAACAGATTTAAGGGATATTTACAAAAACCATGCTTTGTAACGTAATTTACTTAGTTTTTAGTAAAGTGTATCTTTATGTTGATAAATCAAACTCTTCAATTGTTTTTCAATTGTAGAATATAAGTATGGTAAACCTATGCCTAACTACGTTAAATTTTAACCGTTTTGAAAATGACAAGATTTTAACAAGAATTATGATTTTGGAAAATGCTTAAAATTGAAATTCAATATTTTAGTAGACCCCAAATTTTATCAGTGAATAATTTGATTTCGCTGTAAAAAGTCTACTTTTCTAAACAAATATTACTATTTTTTACAAAAACAAAATGACATAAAACATGTTAAGAAATAAAATACAGCAGCAATACCGGTACTGACTGGAAAATTGACAATTGTTGAAAAGAATTGGCCTTTCTGCTCAACATACATTCAGACAGAGTAGGTCAGGCGTGCCAACTGAGGAGGCAGTAGGTGGGAGGGAAGGTTAAAAGGGGTTTTCGGTTGAAAATACTATGAAAACTCACTATACAGGAAATGATTCAAGGAACTATATTGTACTCTGTCCAGCGGATTAAACTTCCTTCACTTAAAAAAAAAAACTGGACGTAGTTCCAACTTCTCTCACCAGTGTCGCATGACTTCTATATTTTCTTTCCCTTTAGAGCCCTCTCCTCTTAACATTGAATAACAAACTAAAGTCAAAATTATGAATGTAAAATGAAATTTTATTCATTTTATTATAATTTAATATGGGTTTTACTCCATCTTTCAGCACTACCAAATAAAAATATTTAAGGAAAATGTTTTTTAAATATTGCGGTGATATCCTATGACACGTTATATTTATGAAAGCTGTAACACTGATCTTTATATTTTAGGTATTTTAGATTTACATCTTACACTGTACCTCATTTCAACAAATGCACATTGATGTGTCAAGACAAACGATTTGCATTGTTGAAATTTTAGTTATTACTTAAAAGTATTATCACACAAGTATATTATGTAAGCTAGAGATTATTATTACTAACAAGTTAAACATAACACACCAAAAATGTCATTGTATTCAACTTGTGTGAAATCCCATTTATTTATAATTTTAGTCATATATGTATACTGTACATTTGATGTTTTTTACTTATATTTTATAATCCTGTGATCTTCTTTAGTATTTAATATTGTATAGCTTTAAGTATAGCATTGTGTATGATATTTTTTATTAGCTTAAGAAAAAAAACATTTTATACAGCTTTTAGATTATTTTTCTTTATGGAAAATTAAGAAGAGACGCATAATATCTTCAAATGTTGCCTACGATAATCATGGCTCCAGAGATATTTCTGATAACTCTATAATTCCATATTAATATTTTTAGCATATATCTATTAATGGAAACTACTGAAGACATTCTAATGAACTTTATGACAAAGTCAAGTACTGTATTAGTCTGATAAGGTCGAAAAATACCAGCATCAATATTTCCTCACCCGATTTTCTGTGCTTAACGTGGGCAAAGGCCCCACTATGTCAATTAAGCAAAAGTTTCCTTTTCCATCTGAAAGAGCTTTTATACAGTTATTTTATACATCTTTTGGAGGGTGCACTTCTGACAGCTATTCGCATTGTCCGCTATACCTCTGGCCATGTTAGGCCAAAAATATTATATTAGTCTTGAATTACTCCTCCTGTTTTACTAATTCCCAAATGACCACTAAGTGATGTATCATGCTGCTGATGAAGCACCTTATAAGTCATCCTTTTTGGCTCAACCAACTTACATTTGGATAAGCATAAAACCTTAGCTCAAACAACACTTTCTTAGATAAGCCCAAGGCCGCAGTCTGTTCCATTTCTTGCAGAAACTCCTGCACTGAGAGGGGTCAATCAATCTCCCTAGGTGTTGCTGCAGACATGTTATTTGACTTCCTGATTTGTTTTGTTCTTCCCAATATCCTGTTTTAAAGCTGATAGCTTGGCATTCATGTCTTTGACTGACATATTTAATAGTTTACTCAGAATAACAATATGACATTAAAAATATCTAAAACTACCTCTTTAATTGCCACTAAAATAATTTGTATTTCATTCATTGCCTTCTTTTTACATATTTTTACTTTTTACATACTACATGCATTCTCCGCGATCGTAGTATATTTGTGTATGTGTAATTATATCAATGTTTTAATCAAATTGTGTTGTCTCAATTTTAATTCGACAACGAATCCCAACAGAGGATATACCTGATGATGTGGTAGGTCACCACGAAACTGGTAGTACATACATCAAAACAGAGGATATTAAAAAGGTAAAGCCATTATCAATATATTATATACTTTTTAGAATACAAATAATCACTTGTTCCTTTCTTTCTTCCCAAAAGAACCACAAACTGCAAACACTATTGCTATTCCTATAATTATTTAATCACAAAAAGCTTTAAAGGTAACTGTAAAATAACATATATCTCATAAGTCCAAATTATTTAAACTCAGTAAATTAATTTTATTCACTATGATCATTGGTGTTTCGTTATTCGCCCGTTATTGAAATGTTTCTCCACTATTCTTGAAACCAGCGTATTTAAAGTTTATGACACCCCTCCATTAAATCTGGATCCTTTATTGGAATATGAAATGCCGGCTTGCCTGTGTCCGCATACTTCATTTCAAGGTTTCAAGGTATTCTGCCTCTAAACATAGGACTTGTCAATCTTTATTTTCCTTCAGCGTTAATAAGGACTGAATAACACTTGAATGGTCTTCGTTTCCTCTGTTAGGCAAGTGTATGTAGTAAGTAAGCTGTTATTATGGTCATTATGGTACTTTTTTTTAAGGAGAGGCCGATCTTCTTACCCTTACTTGCCCATTCCTCATAGACTATTTATCTGTGCGAGGAACTTATTCAGAGTAAGGGGGTGAACCAGTAAAGTAGAAGTGAATATTACTGATAAATCTTCCAGTCTAGGCCAGATTCGCACCAGCGCTATCTCTAACCCAAGCTCAAAGTCCTGATGCCTTAGACCACTCGGCCACCGGCTTGCCCAACACCTATTCTAGTAAATAAGACAGTCATAATCTCTGGCCTTGCTTCCAGTTGTTTCCCACATGAAGTATTAAACTTCTGATGTATATACAGTTTATGGTTCAATTTTTCATTTAGATGACCCCCAATATATCTACTGTTGTTTCTTGTATCATTCGTCATTAACAACATGCTTTTGTATAAGTTCTTCAAAGTTCAGCAAAAATTGCTGCAAACAGCTTGTCAACAATGGCTTGATTAACCTCCCTCAACTCTTTGTTTGGTAGTTGGGAAAAGTTAACATCACCAAACAAACCATTAATTAACATCTCTTCTCTTCTGTGACAACAGGTAACAGATCAATATGTGACCTGGTCAGTGCCTTAATTATTCTCAACAAGCCCCGTTCTTTATCTAAAATTAGGTCTTCTGTTTGTAAAGAATTTAGTGACATATCAAAGCAATATAATTATTCCTTAAAGAGGCATTTAGTCTTTACATCAAAATTTATATTACTGATACAAGTTACCCCTTCCATTACTACACACATATACATATATGCGCGGAAGACATATCTAACAATAAAAGTTAGCTCTGGTCAAGAGAGTTTAATTAAAAGGAATTATCCAAAGTAGTATATAATAATTTACAGTAAAGAATAAAACCTGACAACTAATCAACTTTTCCTACTTAGTTATATATTGTGTGTTGAACCGTCAAACTCCTGTGGAAGACTGTATCAAATATATAGTATTACTTCATAGACCGCTGTTTTAAAATATTTATACATTTTCTCTGCTTTGCCCTTATTAATTTCATAAGAGATCCAATATATAAGATTTTACAATTCATTCTAAAAATATTTAAACTTGTATTCACCCCCTATCAAAATTACTTCAGTTACCAATACTCCAAGCAAAAAATAAAAACACTCGCCACCACATGCTTACTTCTAACACCAATATAAACGTTAAATTTTTGTAACATACTCAAATGTGAGAGTTTGTAATACACAAGTATTTTTCTGTTAATATTTGAATAACTGTGGACAGTAAAATATGTGATTTTAGAACAATACCTCCTTTAAAATGCGTACAAGTGCTTTTAAGTGGCAAGATACATTTTTGTAAATATGAGGACTCCAACAATGAGTGAGCAAAGAAAATGTTTTTTAATTTAAAACATGAGTATTGAATCAAAGGTTATGAATGATATGAGGTCTGCTAAGTATTATAATTAACTATACAACTTAAAATAAGAGAGAGAGAGATAAACTTACATAGTAAGCGGGGACAGTAGTAAGTAGTGCCTTGTGATGCTCTACTTTGAGTGCGGGCAAACGTAGATGGCCCATCAGAAGGAAGAGTAAGTAACATCAGAGGAGGAAAACTAAAATTGATTATCGGTTGTCCCTATAGGCTTAGATTAGCTGATTATGGTTGATTACGACTGCTGTGTCAGGTTGTGCAACAAGACTTGTTAGAATTAAAATTATCAAAGGATTTGGAAAAATACTAGATGGGCCTGAACTTAACCCCTGCACATGGCTCTAGGTGATTATCAAAAATATCTTAACACCTTACACATGGGCCCAATGCGGTTAGGTAACCCGGAGGATTGTTAGTTTTTAAAAAATTTGCTTTTTGTGCTTTTCAATCTTCAATAAAAAATCCCAGTCAATTAGTTCTAGGTTATTTCATAAAACTTCATGAACCTTAATCTGTCACATCTGAATTCTCTTTTAGAATGACATATATAAAGTTAAAGTATGGGAAAGTATTGAGAGAATGGTGCAACAATCAATTTAATTTTAATTTTTAATTTTTTTTAATAACAATTTTTTAATAACAATTTAATTTTTTTAAATTAATTTTTAGGTTATTTCATAAAACTTCATGAACCTTAATCCGTCACATCTGAATTCTCTTTTAGAATGACATATATAAAGTTAAAGTATGGGAAAGTATTAAGAGAATGGTGCAACAATCAATTTAATTTTAAATGTCTTTGGGGCTACTTAACGGAATGCATTTTCAATATACTCAACTACTTTACAAACAGAAGCTTGATGAGGAACGCATAACTAAAGTAGAAAAAACAGGGGAACAATGTAATGTGTCACATCAGTGCTTCTCTGCTTCCTAAATTTAGAAGACAGATTAAGTTTAATACAATTTTTATGTAATATGTGTTTTCAGTTATATTTTAAATATGATTGTGATAAATCTGTCCTTGTTTGAGCTTGCATAATATGCAGTCAAAAAGAATTACACATAATTTGTTGCTTAATTTAAAATAACATTCAATTAAGAAATAATATGAAAACAGAGTACGGTATAATAAAATAAGGCCAAAGGTGCAATAACTGTGATATTTTTTATATTTAGAGAGCTAAATAAAATATTATTGGCTAGGAAAATAAATTTAAAAATATTGTGGCTAGCTATCCATCCTCAAATGAAAATTACAAACAGGTTGAGGAAACCAGATATGCATAGTAATAAAATTGTATAAAAGAGCAGATTTTTCATCTGCTCTTTTATAAAGACTAGAACAAAAAATTTTTATTTCAAGTCTTCTTTAGATTTTGGTAGAAATTTGTCAAAAGCAGTTTTTTATTCAGTCACTAAAAATCCCCTTGGTATTTGAAACAAGCAATTAATTTCTTGTCTGCTGTAATCATTATTACACAAAAAGTCTGATTATGGCAGCATTAATAGATATTTTTTAATGTTGTTCCTTTTTTGTATTGCATAATTAATTAATATACATTGTACAAAACATATTATACAAAATGATAGATATTATAATATTAAAGTTATAAATCAATAATCCACTGTTTCATTATCATAATCCCTTGTAAGCTTAATCAAATATCTCCTGTCCCATAATATCCTTGTCCTATCCATTAAACTTGTCTGTTCTACGGAATACTCAACCACCCCGATTAATCCCTTTGGCACTGACACGCAGCATAATGGTTTAAATGCTTACTTGAATCTTAATGTGGCCTAGGTGCTGGATCAAAAAATATTTTTTTTAATTCTCCATAAGAGTAGGTATAACTCGCGAGGTTTACCAAGGCACTTAGCCTGCGCTTGAAGGGAGTGGATACTAGGAGTGGAGGGGAGGGCAGTCCCACCACTTTTATACCCCTCCACCATGTGACTGATTTCTTAGTTACCGTGTTGGCGTCCGAGCTGCACTTGCAGCGCCTCTCTGTGTAAAAAAGAATAATTAATTTTTGCCTTCTGTGTAAAAAAGAATAATTAATTTTTGCCTTCTTTGTTGTTTGTTTACATTTATTATAACGACCAGAGAGGTCATTTACACGTTTAATTTGAAATGAAACCTCTTATTTTTAAAATTAAAACAATATGTGTTGTCTTTTTAAAGTCTGCTACAAAAATTAAGCGTAATTTATTAATTAATTAGAGAGAGAGAGAGATAAATCCATTTATTGACATATTTATTTACATAATGTACACAAAATGTTTAATTAAGATAAAAATAGCCCCACATGGGTCTAGAACGACCTGTGCGCAGGACGAGTTCTATCAAATAAACTAAAAGCATGTATTAGTATATCAGTGTTCTTAAAAATAACTAATCTCTAACTAAGAATGTAAAATATATATAATACATGATAGATGCTAAAAAAGCTATTAGGACATATTAGGACTGACACTGAAGTGCAAATGCAATTTGCACAGATTTAACAAGTTGACACTTTGTAAAGTGTGCTAGGTAGAATATATAAATAAAAAATAAAAAAGAAAAGAGTAATACATTAAAATAAAGAAAGGACATTACAGATGGAATCTTAACTGTAAAATGGAAGTATATGTACACATACATCACACACATATATTCAAATTCAGTTATGTATATAGTGTTCACATCAACAGAGTACGGCGTTAGCTATTTGGTCGAGTCATACAGGAGTATTCGGAGCTGATAAGGTACGGCACGGTCAAGGCCAATATCCAACAGCCATTCAGTGATAACCTGTTTGTAAACATCATTTGACACCTGGAGGCTCCTAATCCATGGAGGAATGTTTCGATAAAGGAAGTTAGCAATGTAAAAGGTGTTTAATAAATTGGCTGACTTACTACTCGGGGGACCTGCGCTTCTACGATTACTGCCCTTCTGGTGTTATATTGATGTTCAACTGGTTTAATTATCTTTTCTTTGTGAATGAATATATATGTAAGTACTGTTTTTGTATAAAGCTGTCTCGGTATTACAAAATTAGTGTCTTTAAAGAGTTGCGTTGGATATTGTCTTTGTTTTTTAAAAGCAGCTTTAATAATTAATTTTTGAATAATGAATAGTGGTTCAATTATACTTTGACTACCACTGTTCGTGTATGGGTGGGCGGGTGGGATGTGAGGCAGTACCACCGTGCTTGTATGGGTGGGCGGGCGGGCGTCGGTAAGTATCAATGTACATGATGGGTAGGTAGGTGAGTCAATCAATACCAATGTATATGTATGGGTGGGTGGGTGGGTCAGTGTCACTGTAAATGATGGGTAGGTAGGTGAGTCAATCAATACCAATGTACGTGTATGGGTGGGTGGGTGGGTTAACGAATTTGCCCCACCCCTACACAGACAGTGGTACTGATCCACCTACCCACCGCTACACAGACATTGGTACTGACCCACCCACCTATACTCAGACAGTGGTACTGACCCACCTACCCACCACTACACAGACATTGGTATTGACCCACACGCCCACCCCTACACAGACAGGGGTATACCACCTACCGACCGCTACACAGACATTGGTACTGTCTGTAATATTGGTAAATATTAGCTCCCCCCAAACTAAAATTCCATATTGTAAAAGCGATTAAGCGTATGAAAAATAAACTGTTTTCAATTCTTTTTCATTAATTGTCTACGTAAATAAATAAGTTTCCTACGTTTATTTTTTAACATTTTAATGTGGGTTTCCCATCATAGTCTCGAATCTATTATGAAACAAAGATATTTATAGTGATCTACCCTCTTTATCACACAACAATCACGACGGGGTCCGGGTCGTCACAGGAGTGCAGCGCCAGCCTCAGGTGCGCAGGGATGTGTAAAGCAATGGGCATACATTTATTTTGATTAATATTCATAGTTAAAATATTTTGCACAAACCATTTTTAAATAATTCTAAATCAGAAACAGCGTTTCTGTATACATGTTCCCTAGTAGGACCGCTAAATACGACGGCAGTATCGTCAGCAAAAAGAAAAAATGTTCCTGATATCGGTAATTTATTTATAAATTGTTTATGTAAATGGAAAAAATGGTAGGTCCTAGTGTGCTATCCTGTATGACACCATAGTCTACGTTTAATAAATTACTGTATATGTTATTAATATTTACAACTTACTTCCTTCCATCTAGGTAGCTTTTGAACCAACGTAATTCCATTCTCTTAATTCCTATACATTCCATTTTAGAAAGTAGAATATTTCTATCAATAGAGTGGAATGCTTTAGCAATGTCTGTAAAGACCAAACATACTTTTTCGTTTTTGTTCATACAATCAATAATTGTTTTGTTAATTGAAAGTAAAGCATAGCTTGTATTCTTGTTTTTCCTGAAACCAAACTTATTTGTAAATTTGTAGCTGTGATTTAACGCATGTCTCCAAGATTTTTGACATTACACTTAACAAAGAGATTTGTCAATAGTTATTGAAATAATTTTTTGGGTCGGATTTATATAAAGAAATCACTTTAGCAGTTTTGAACGTTTCTGGGAAGATACTAACTTTAAGACCAAGATTAATAATATGTTTTAGTGGTGTAGTTAGATGCTTTATGTAAATTTTTAAAAAGTGTACTGGAATATTATTGACACCGGGAACGGAGCCACCACACTCCATGCCAACGGAACCTCCAATTTGGCTGTCGGATACCGGCTCAAGGCGGAAAACATGACTGGCTCCATGTATGGAATCTAGAGATGGAAATTGTCGTTGTTTCCCGGCAACGTGTTATAACGTTTTTCAGCCAGCCGACAACAGGTTGCGGCAACCTGTTATTTTGGCAACTGTTGTCGACTGCACGTTTTCAATCATTGCGGCTGGTGTTGTGTTATTCAACCTTTCACTATTGGTTGCATGTTGTTTTTAAATTGAGTTAGTGTTGACTATTAGTTGACTTATGTTTAACGGATAATGTTTTTGGATTGAAATTAAATTAAAAGTCAGTTCATAAACAGTTATTATTCATTAATGAGATTACGTTATTATACAATATTCATAGCATAAATTATTATTTGTTAATATTTTTTGGAATAAATAAATAAAGAGTTATTAAATTAACATGGTTATGTAAATGTAATTCATCGTTAAATATAATTCATTTTGACTAAACAAATAATTAATTAGATATAATTTAAATACTACAACAATGTCAATTTCGGCAATGCCAAAGACCGGATTGATATACTAAACAGACGAATACCGTTGTAGGTTGAAAGGCTGTTGTCAAAATAACAGGGAGTTTCCAGCAACACATTGCGGGGATAACTAGTTATGTTGTTGCCACTATAGATAAATTTCCGGCAAAGCCAACGACCGGATAGATAAACAACGAATACCGATGTACGTTGCGAGGGTGTTGTCAAAATAACAGGGAGTTTTCAGCAACGCGTAGCGTGGATAACTGTTGTCAGTGACAACACTGTTATTTACCCTGTTATGTTGTATAACGGCCATCTCTAACGGAATCCTCTACTAGCGGTGGGCCGACGGTTGGTGGCAAACCAACACTAGAAAAGAAATCATTAGGAGTCTGCCAGCTACCACATGCCTCCCTCGCCAAGTCACTGCTACAATGTTTTATAGAAAACATATTAGATTCAATCCACTTACTTCGTTGATAACTTGCCAAAACTTTCTGGGATTCCCTACAGACTTAATTATTTCTCCTTATAGTAAAATATTTTTGCAGCCTTGATTTCCTTACTTAAATTATTTCTCAAAATTTGATAATCAATTTTTAATCGGTTATTAAATGGTTGTTTCTTTAAATGTTGCGAATTTTATCTCGATGGCATATAGCTTGAATTAAATTTAGAGTAATCCATAGTTTTAGCTTTTTGTATCTAGTTGACTTATTTGTCTTATGAAGCTAGAAGAATAATATTTTCAATCGTTTTCATAAACTCATCACAACTTTTATTAACATTCTGCAGAGCCAGGACATGTTCCCACGATTGATTTTCTATCAGACCGCAAATTTCTCTCATGTCCAGATAAGTAACAGTATCTGTGTCAGTTTTTGTCTTAGTATCAGTGTCTTTAGTACCACCAAGTCGTTGAAGTACTTCATAAAAATATGGTCAATACAAGTAGTAGATTGGTCGGTCACTCTCGTGGGTTTGTCAATACATTGTATTATACCACAACTGTACAAAATGTTTAAGTATTCGTTTTTGTTATTAGTATTGCCAGTATTATTTAACAAGCCAATATTAATGTATCCAAGAAATGTGTATGAATAAGTATCGTTATTGTTGCTATAGTATTGTTGTAAGTCAGTCAAAAAGAGTTGGCAATTCATTGACGGCCTGCGATAAATCGAAGTGATACTGTAGTGTTTACCGTCAAGGTCAAAGTCTATTTGCAGTCCGGTAGCTTCACCCAAAGTAATTTGTCTAGATATCAAAAAAGATTTGATTTACAGTACACAATAACACCATTATTTCTGTTCCAGTAACAGTCAGTCATGAATACGTCATTGTTATCTAATGTCGCTACGGCTTTGCCGTCTAACATTGATTCCGTTAAAACGATTATTTCAAATCTTGTTTTTAAACTTTCAAGCAATATTAAAATACTGTCTATATTTTTTTAATAACTTTGAATGTTAAAATGTATAATCTTCAAGGATTTTTCAGATTTATTAGAATTTAAAAATAGGAAAATTGGTCAAGACTGTCAAATTCTTCACATTTGGTTAGTCTGTAAATGTCAAGTCCTAGTCTGTCAAAGTCGCTGTCCATAGTCAGATGTCTCGCTGTGCCGTAATTTATAGAGTAGAAAAGAACCCATGATTGTTAATGATGGTGTAGAAAAAAAGAAAGAAAAAAGTAAATAATAAATAAACAATTATTGTTGATAAATAATACAGATTTAAATATGAATGTTTAGGCAACATCATAAAATGCATTGAAATGTCTTATGACACTAGCGTATTTTTTAGGTACTTTTTTATTTAAATTAACTGTATGAAAATCGCAGTACAATGTTATAGATTGTTTAATGAATATCTTAATTAAATTGGTCGGTAGCGTAGTTGGTTCAATCCCAGCTTCATGTGCTTAAGGTTCTCAGTTCGATCCCAATCAGAGTCAATACATTTTGAGAAGGATCAGCTGATAATCACCGGCTGTTCATTTGTCATTGGGCTATTAATTAATGACACTTTCTAAGGAATAAGTCGGCCTTAGTTTGTAACAATGACTACATTCGCTCATCTACACTCATCACACTCATTCGAAATCCATATTCGCCCATATCTTGATGATCTGCGTCTTACGAATAAATAAATAAATAAATAAAAATAAATAAATAAATATCTAATAAGGAAAACTAAATAAAAATAAGAAATGGACTCAATAAAAATCAATAAACAGCTATGCCCATCTCAGCATGATAGAATACGAAATCAAGAGTTTACATTTAAATAAAAATAAATATGTTATTAAAAGAGAAAGAAAAAAGATATTCATTAAGACAGCACTGTTTAAAGACTTCCATAATGACCTGAGTTATAGCTAAGTAAAAGATAGGTTTAAAATACTAAACAAAAGTTATTAACAAAAGTTGACATAACTGTTTATTCTCATAATAAATTACATCTTCTTTGTTACAACAATTCTCTTAAAATATAAAAAGGAAAAATCAGCTGGTTGAAAATAATAATTAAATTGAGTTGAAGTATATAGAGTAACATTTAATAAATAATATGATATTTCATATCTTAACACTTTCCCTCATTTTGAAATGTTATCTTGAGACCTGAAGCCAATAGCATCACACAGCATTTTAAGTTTAGGTAAAGGTTTTGTAAAACAATCCGCTAACTGAAACTCCGTTGGAATATGTTTCACGCTGACTTCGCCTTCAGAAACCAACTCTCTTATGAAGAAGTGCCTGTTTTTATGTGCTTCGTTCTTTGGTGGTTTTCCGGATTTTCTGCCAAGTGTGTGGCTGCAATATTGTCTATATTCAAGATGGGCTTCTTCTTGAGTGTACTGATTTCAGCAGTCTTGTTAACCATACAATTTCTCTACATGCTTCGCTAGCTGTTACAATCTCTGCTTCTGTACTTGAGATTGCGACTGAAGTTTGTTTGATGCTGAACCAGCTGATAGCACCACCACTGTACATACTAACAGCCCCTGAAGTTGAATGGCCTGTCTAGTTGTCTCCTGTGTGATCTGCATCA
>JAQJVL010001141.1:0-247804 GCA_035578905.1 Stictocephala bisonia
TTAGGCATGGTCTAACCATAGTTTAACATAATAACATACAATACCAAAGCTCAGTCGTTTTACTTCAGACAACTGTGGGTTGTTGTTTGTTTATGTCAATAGATGTGTATTGATACTAAATTGTCTTATACAGGGTGATTCATGATGTTCTCCTCCCACCTAAACAGCACATTCTACTACCAAAAATAAAGAAAAAATGTTATATAGACACAGGTCTAAAAACTTGGTAAGAATTATGGTTGACTGAAATAACATTGTATACAACTTATGTAAAGATGAATTCGGATGGAAATATCATGATTTATAATGTAATTTGACATGAGAAACTAAAAAAATAGGTTTCAGAAATGTATCTTTAGTATTTTTTAAGTAATTAGGCGTTAAATGCAAGAAATTGGCTCAAGAAACACAGTTTTTTTTTTTACGTTTAATGTACAATAACTTTGTTAAAAGGGCAATAAAGTTATACAAATATCATCCATAACTTGTAGAGAATTTGATTCTGGTAAGATTGATGTAAGCGAAGTAAAAAACAACACATAAAAAAGTGCAACAATTTAACTTTATTTAGTATAATACATAAGTAATTGTAAGGAAAAAATTAGATGAAGATAATAAAATCTTAATGTTTGTGTCCAATAAATAAATTATTTTATTATTAAATTAAAAAATAGTATACAGAAATAAATAACATTTTAATAAATAAGTAATTAATGTTCCTTTACTGTATTATGCAACATTATAGACAGACATAATAGACATAATGATTATAATAGACATAATGATAATATTATTTTTAAGTTGATCAACAATGCTTTTTTAACGATTTGTGTTTTGGTAGTAATGGCTGGCTACAAAATGCTAGTATAAATACATGACGTCTTAAGAGAGGAATAGAAGTTTCGCAACCATTTAAAAATTGAATTGAAAAACAATTGAATTGAATTAAAAATTGAATTGAAATTGAATTGAAAATTGAAAAACAGTGGAGGGTTCATTTAAAAATTGAAATGAATTTTACCCATTTCATCCAGGGGATGATCCACTCCGTTTGTAGTTTGGTAATTTTTTTATTAAATACTAATCAACAGCTCTACAAGCGTATTTTATTTCCACGGATGAGGCCAATATACTAGAGATGGTGTCAACAACTTGCTTAATGAGCATTTATGGGCAGAACAAAATCCTCATGTACATTGTACATTGACCCGCCCATACACGTACAGTGACATTGACCCACCTGCCCGCCCATACACATACAGTGGCATTGACCGAATAGGTAGTGGAACAGAATTTCAACACCGATTTAGTGCCAATATTTGATGTGGTGTTTTATACAATCAGCTAATGGTCTGTTAATATTACCTGGCCGCCTAAATGCTGAATTTTATTTTACCCTCCTCCAAGAAGAGTTGCAGCAGCTGTTCGAGAATGTTCTTTTGCATATTAAACAAAACTTGAACTTCCACATCACTTCAATGGGGATGGAGCACCACATCACTTTTGTCAAGCCCTAACTGCTAACTTACTTGATAAATTCATTAAAAAATTAGTTGGTCATGGAGGGCTGTAATCTTGACCAATATCGCTAGGTCTATCTCATTGGATTATTTTGTCTGGGGGAGAATGAAAGACAAGTGTTAACTCTCTGGAAGAATTAATTACCCTTATTATGGATTCCCTTACATAGATAAAGGGGTAAATTAAGGAAAGCAACACAAACATGTAATGCACAAACATGCATTAAAATGCATTAATAATTATGATCTCTTTTTTTACATGTATTATAAAAAGATGTGTAAAGTTAGGCCAAACCAATTATTTTACTGTTAAATTACTTATGTATTATATTAAATAAAGTTTAACTTTTGTACTTATTTATGTGTTGTTTTTTACTTAGCTTACATCAGTCATCTATCAATTATCTCTCAATTTGAACAAGAAAGAGACAACTGGCTAAAGAAACAAGAGGAATTTAAAAATGTATGTGGTAGATGTCATGTGTACAAAGAAGAAACCCTAAACATGATCCATTCTATTAAGCAACTGGAGACTATTATGAACTCAAATGAAACTGAGATAAAATTATATAAAACCAGAATCTCTGAGCTAGAATTTGAAAACCTTAAACTAAATGAAAATCTTCAAATAAAAATTGAGGAAAACTCTAATCTAAAAGCCAGTATTGAGGTCTTAAGCTCAGATTTGAATCTCTTGAGTCCTCCACACAAAGAGGCGGAAAGCAGCTCCAACGCCCATTTTATAAAACCTAAAACTGTAGCTAAAGGCAAATTAGTTAATGAGTTCTGTATTTCAACTCTAAACCGTTTTGACTCCCTTTCTCGTGTGCCTATTGTCTCTGAGAGTGCTACTGATAATGAAGCCAAGAAGCCTCTTAAGCCTGTTCCTACTAAAACAGCAAAAAGACAGATTAAAACAAGGAAAACTAATATGAGAAAAGTCCTGGTCCTTAGTGATAGCCATGGCAGAAATCTAAGTTGGCACATGAGTGTGATAATTTTGATACCATGGTTCTGGCAAAACCGGGAGCAACATTAAAACAAGTGGTGAATAACTCTAATCTTCTTTCACAGAATTACATCTCAGAGGACCACATCATTCTTCTTGCAGGAACAAACGATATCTGGTTCAAAAATCATGGTCAAGAATCCATTCTGCAAGGTGTTGATATGCTACTTACACAAGATATTAGAGCTAAAATTATTCTCTGTGAAATCCCTTACCGTTACGACGCTCCTCACCTGAACGATGACATATTCTGTGCTAATGCTGCTCTGATGAGGACTGTCCAACTCTGTGGTAGAAGAAACATCCAGCTTTGCAAAATAAACCAAGTGTTGACCAGAAAACATTACACTGCCCACGGACTCCACCTTAACAAACGTGGGAAACAAGCCCTTGGAAAGCTGCTCTCTGGGTTTGTCCAATCCAACAGCTCAGTTAGGACCGGCAAGTTGGGAACTGCGCTTGATGTTCAAAGTTGTAAGCCGGAGACACCTCGCTCCTGCAGGACACCCCCTCAAATTCATGACCTTCAAGTCTTCCCACCTCTGTGCCCCCCTCTACAGACTGGTCACTCCAATGATAGTCCCGCGACAACAAATCGAGTGTCATCACCAGTGGAAGTGAATTCAAATCTGGAGTCCCCTTTAGTTTGTACAAATGATGTTTTAGGTTTAAGTGCTAGAGATAAGGAGGTCCTGAATAATTCTCAAATTGCTGATAATTGTTTTTTAGAAAATTTCACAAATCTTTGCAATTCCTTCACTTAAACATTCAATCTATGAGGTAAAAGATGTACGAATTAGAAATAGTCTTAGAAGCTAACAGAATAGATATTCTTTGTCTGAATGAGCATTGGCTTTTTGTAGATGAGTTAATGTTCCATGTACCTAACAATTTTCATTTGATATCAAGTTATTGTAGGACCAATATGTTGCATGGAGGGGTGGCAATACTTGTAAGGCAAAATTTAAGCCCACTCTGTAAACCAATAGATGTTAGTTCTTTATGTAAAGAAGGGATATTTGAGTGTGCGGCAATGTTTATCTCCGTACATAGGCTAATTGTTATCTCTGCTTACAGTGTGCATAAAGCATACTTAGACCACTTTATTGAGGGTATTGAAAAACTGGCTCATCTTACAAAAAAATTCAAAAATAGTAAAATAATTGTACTTGCTGATATTAATCATGATGTAAGGGATACTTCTATAAAAAATAGTGTTTTCCTAAATAGTCTAAGATCACTAAATCTTTTTTGCCATAACTATGAACCAACAAGGCTCTCTGCCTGCCTAGACAATGTTATTTCCCCTTTTAAATCAGATCAGTTTGTTATCACGTTTTTCGAACCACATTTATCTGACCACAAAGGCATTTTATTTAAAATTCCTGTCATTTGTAATACTTTTACTCCTTTAACTGATGATCGAATTTCGATTAGACTATTGAATGACCACAATATGAATAGTTTTATCAATGACCTAAATAGTTGTGATCTGCAAAATCTTATCTATTCTAGTGAAAGACTTGAAAATAAATTTGACACTTTCCTAAACACAATAGTAACCACTTTTAATATAAATTGCCCTAAAATTACAAAAAAAAAAAAGAAGGAACAGAGCAAAAAATAAAGATTGTTTTTGGTATACCCCTTATTTAAAAACTTGAAAAACCTACTCCTGATAGCCTATGAAAAATCAAAAACCAATATAGCCTATAGTAATATTTATAACATCCTTAAAATAAAGTACAGAAAAGAAATATCACTTGCTAAAATCCAGAAGAATGACAGCTTAATTTCTAGTGCTAAAAATAAATGTCGTACTGCCTGGAAAATTATAAAAGATAACTCAGGAAACAAAGAACACCCCTCTCCCATCTTGATCAATCCTAATGTCCTGAATGCTGGTTTCATTAATTTTGGAAACTACAGTACGACAGAACCCTCGGAAATAGTTCACGAGCTAGTACCTAACATAAATACCGAAAATACCCCGCGGTTTGAATGGACGCCAGTACAGCCCCAAGATATTCTTAATATTGTAAAGAAACTTAGTAACTCCAAATCAGAAGACTATCACGGCTTATCCAATTTTGTTATTAAAAAAATTATCCACACACTTTTAACTCCCCTTTGCTATTTCATCAATACAATACTAGTGGAAGGCTTATTCCCATCCAGTCTAAAAACTTCTATCATTGTTCCCATCTATAAAAAAGGAGACCGTATGAAAGTTGATAGCTATCGTCCTATCTCAAAAATCTCCAGTATCTCTAAAATAATTGAAGGAGTCATACATAATCAGCTTTGTAAACATTTTGAAACATATAATCTCCTTAACCCTGCTCAATATGGTTTCAGAAATGGTTCAAACACCATTAAAGCTGTCCAGGATGTTGTGTCCTTCACACTCGAAGCTTTTGAAAATAAATGCAATGTTGAGGCAACGCTGATCGATCTCAGCAAAGCATTTGACTCGGTTTGTCACAAACGATTAATTAACAAACTGAAATCCTACAATATAAATGGTTCTGAACTGGCTCTTATCCACTCCTACCTTAGCAACAGATACCAAGCTGTGATTTCAAATAACAAAATATCTGACCTTTTAAGGGTTGAAAGAGGCATTCCGCAGGGTTCTGTTTTTTCTCCTTTCCTATTTATTATTTACATGAATGACTTTCCCAATTCTCTGCCCTGTAAATCTGTACTGTACGCAGACGACACCACCTTCCTGACATCAAGTAATAACTCTCAAGACTTACAGAAAATGACTGCATCTGCGATGACAGCCTCAATTAATTGGTTTAATACAAATTACTTAAAATTAAATACAGAAAAAACTGAACATCTTCTTTTCTCAACCACCAAACAAAATGACAATGGGCCAGACAGTGTTAAGCTTCTTGGCATAAATCCGGACAGTAAACTCACTTGGGAGCAACATACCAATCTACTTTGTAATAGATTGGCTAGAGTCATTTTCCTCCTCCAGAAACTTAGGACATGTATCAGCCACAACTATTTATTAATGACTTATCATAGTCTATTTCATTCCCACTTAAATTATGGGATTATACTCTGGGGTAATTCCAGTGGCGCAAAACGTGTATTCACTCTACAGAAAAGAGCTGTAAGAGCCATATTGGGGTTAAACAAATTCACATCTTGTAAAAAATATTTCATTGACTTGGCAATTTTAACTGTTCCTTGCATCTTTATCTTATACATTGTTTATTACATGCCAAGGACAACTTAACTAACTGTGTTACTAGGGACCTCATTCATTCTTATAACACCAGGCAAAAAAGTCACATTGATATGCCCCATGTAAGATTAGCAAAATCTCAACACCACTTTTCTCATATCAGCTTAAAATATTTCAATATGCTCCCTGAAAATGTTAAAAGTGAACCTAGAAAAAAGTTTAAAACTATAATACAAGAATGGCTGACAACTCAAGCCTTTTATGAAGTAAAGGAATACAAAGTTTCTGTTCACTCCCTTAGACTGCAGTGCTTAACCTAATTTTGTCATCTCAGTAGGTAATCTGTAGTCATTTTTATAATTCTCTGTTTTAGGCGATAAGTATGCAGTTTACTTTTAACTAATTTTAGTGTACTCTAGTCTATTTAGCAATAACTTGACAATGTCGATTGCAATTCCTGTAATTGTTCAAAGACAATAAAGATATTCTATTCTATTCTAATAATCAAATTCTCTATAAATTATGTATGAAATTTTTATGACTTTATTACCCTTTTAACAAAGTTATTGTAAACTAAACTTAAAAAACGGAGTTTCTTGCCACAATTTCTTGCATTTAACCCAAAATTACCTAAAAACTACTAAATATACAGCTCTGAAACCAATTTATTTAGCTTTCTCATGTCAAATTACATCAATAATTATGGTATTTCTGTTCTAATTTATCCTCTCCTAAGTTGTGTACACTGTCATTTCACTCTTTATCCATGATTTTTGCTGAAATGTTTGACAGGCTGTAATTCACTAGCAAAGTGTTTTCAGACCTATGTTTATTTAACATTTTTTCTTTATTTTTGGTAGTAGAACGTATAGTTGAAGTGGGGGGGGGGGACGTCATGAATCAGAATATGATGATGATATTCTGTACTCTGTTTTACAACCACTAGCATTGCACCAGTTAGCATTTTTGTCTTGAGTAAGTTTTGTCACGAGAATGTAGTTTAACCCTATTTGATCAAAAGTTTTTATCAAACAAATTTGTTATAAAAACAGTTTTTATTAAAGAAATCGAACATCTATCTGCCCTTTGAAAATAGTTTTGTTTAGTAGGTAAATAGATGGACCATTTTTTGCCTAGACCAAATTATTTTATCCCTTTGGAGTATTGTAGCTGTAGTTTTTGTGTACACCTTCACCCACTTGAATCATCAGACCTGTACACTGTACATTTTACCCGTACACTTGTCCTAATTTTAATCTATTAATCATAAAAGTGGACATTATTTCACTTTATTGGTTGTTTTTATCTGTATTTCTTTTATCGTCGCACCTATATCTGTACTTTTCATTTTCATCCAGTCGTTTAAGTCTTTTACACCTATGTAGTTAACTCTTCACCTTGACACCCTGTCTCCTGCATGCTATGTTGCACCAGGTAAGAACTACTACCAAGACCACACTTTGTCACCTGTAGATGCGGCAAACGAGAGTGACGATGACAGCAACTGGCAGGAGAAGGAGGCCTCCAGAACACACTCTGTCAAGTTCAACACTGAAGATGCAGAGTCTGATGCCGGGAAAGAGGTATTTAAGATATTAGCATAGTTAGTAACCCTATAGGACTTAGTCGGTTACTAAGGCAGATAAACTGCGTTTCACATAATTTATGAAGCTTAGTCCGATATGAAAGTTTCAAAAGTACATACAACTGATATGTTACACAATACAAGTTAATACAATATAGTACAAAAAGATACATTTATTGCTGTAACTTTTTTTTAAAAGGAGAGTGCAAATTCCTTTTTAAGCTTACTCTGTCCATCACTCATATACTATAGATCTGTGCAGGGAAATTATTCAGACAAAGCAAGAGGGAGAACGAGTACAGTGTAAAGTGAATATTGCTATCTCTAGCTCAGTCTCAACACCGTGACACCTTCACCGTTCTCCCTACTGGATTGTTAAACCATTTGTATCATTCTCTGACCAAAGGGATTTACAAACGAATCCCCATTGCTTTATCAACATGTGGTCCGGGGATGGTACATCAGAAATTTATAATAATACTACTCTCAGTGTGAATATAGCTTTTCATCAAGAGATCAGTGGTTGAACATACATACAGGATGTTCAAAAAGTTTGAGGACGGTTGAATATTGTTAAGACTGTTACAGATAACGGTACAAAACTTTGCACATTGCTGCTGAAAATAAAAAGCTATTTTACTATGTATTCAGTGATCACTATCTTCGTAGGGGGACGGCCCACTAGAAGTTGGAAGAAAATCTTAAATGTAAGCATAGGTCATAGGACCATTTTAAAGGTCTTAGCTAGTAGAACATCATACTGCAAATTAGACCTCAGAAGGTTAATACTGAACAAAATGGTGGCACTCAAAAGTTTCATTACTGATCTTATGTGCAAGATTTTAAACTGCCATCATTTTGTGACGGATAAAGCTTATAAAGTGTTGTTTGCGGCATTCTTCTATGCTTGACCAGCCCTTTAAAATGATGTGCATATCAACCCATGCTTACACTAAAACTGTTCTACCGACTCCTCATGGACTGTTGCCATAGAAGAATAGCAGGACACTGAATACATCTTAAAGTAGGTGTTTGTGTAAAGTAATCATATGTGAAGTTTTGTAGCTTCGTCTAATATGGTTACAAAAAGTTAAGCCATTCTTAAACTTGCACATGAGAACAGTATTGAAACTTTCGAGCACCATCATTTTGTTTAGGATTAACATTTTGAGGTCTAATTTGTGGTATGATGTTTTAATATATTCTTACATTCTTACATATGAGACGCCGACACAACGTTGTGCGTATTTTAAGGCGAATATGAATGGTTTTATGAGTGTAGATGAGTGTAGTCTGGTTACTAACTGAGTTCAACTGTTCCTCAGAAAGGGCAATTTATTAATAGCCCAACAGCCAGGGCAACTAAGGGACCTATAGCTTTACGTGGAATCCGAACCACGTAGTGCTGGTCTGATTTTCAGCTAATTGACAAGCCTGATGCTCAGTTATCTCCCCCACACAACATCCGCACAATGATTACCACCCAACATGGACACCCCAGACTTCTCTAGTAGTGTCCACGCCGATAGCAACCACCAAGCGGACGCCATGTCGGTATTAAGAGGACCGATCATCCAACCTATCGCCTACAATCTCCCAAACACTTTGTCCCCATGTAGCTGGGTTACAGCACTGCGCCACCAGTGCCGACATTTTATAATAGCTAAGACCTTTAAAATGGTATGTATATCAACTAATGCTTACATGTAAGATTTTCTTCCAACTCCTAGTGGGCCGTACCCCTACGAAGGTAGTGGATCACTGAATATATGGTAAAATAGCTTTTTATGTCCAGCAGCAATGTGCAAAGTTTTGTACCTTTATCTGTAACGATCTAAACAAAACTCAACTGCCCCCAGACTTTTTGAACACCCTGTATAATATACCAGGTACTATAATTGGCACTTAACTGTAGTATATTATAGTAAACAAACTCTTTCCAACAAGCTGAGTTTATTGGAAAGAGCAACCGGATTTGTGAATTGTTCATGGATTACTATTTATGACAGCATACATTTAAGGTGTAGTCAAAAACTCAGAACTGAGGAATTTTTAAATTGTGTCTAATAATCCTTGGTAAAATTGTATTTTTAGTTCGTTTTTATTTTTAATATAAAGGTTTGTTCATGTAATCAGATTAAATAAAAGACCTATTTCCATATTATCTAATAAACATCATTTGTTTTAATATTTTCTATATGATAGTTTTTTTCTTCAGGGTTAGTTATATTTATTGCAACTTGAAAATGACTAAAACATCAAAAATGGTGTTTAAACATTAAATAAAGTTATTTCTTCAGGGTTACTTTGTTTATAGGGGTGTGCGAGTAACTCGAAATTCAAGTTTTTTCTAGTTTTTAAAAAACTTGAAAAAAATTGAGTCGAGTTTTGCCATATCTTTGAGCGTAAAACGCTATAATCAAGACAAAAGTCCCATTTATATAATAGATAGGGTGAAGTGAATAAAACCCAAGTAAAAGCTCGAAGTATTTGCTCACGAGTAAAGTAAAAGCTTGTCAACCAAGTGAATAAAACAGTCAATAACTTAAAACCTTTTACTTAACGTTGACGAGGAATTACTAGGGAAATACTTGCAACTCCGTGGAGTCAAGTAAATACTTTTGAAACGCTGCAGGTCTTAACGTGCTTGTCTAGCACGATCCGTTTGTGTGACGCTGCTTAACACACGCGTGGTCACTGTTCACGCGTTCTGTTCATATTTGAATAGTGATTGAGGTACCGACTCACCTGTAGATGTTCCAGAGGGTACCTTAAACTAACCCATTTGAAAATCAAACGAGAAAAGATGCAACAAAGACAACTATGTAAAAGATGGTTCAATAGCTACCATAGAAGAAGATTCTGCAATAAAAGCCCTAGCCTTTTTGTAAAAAATAAATGTCCTATCACCCAATCTGTTATTCTGTAACTAAAAATAGTAATGAAATAAAAAAATATACAAAAATAAAAATTGTACAAGTTACACGCACTTGAGTGCGTAAACTTGTATGTATCACGGGTGCCTCCCCGTATGTGTGAGTGTGCGCATGCTGCTGGTACATGCTCACGATTGAAGCACACTGTGTATGCGAATGTATTTGAGACGTGTATAGCACCAGAGGTTCCTACATGTATAATAAGTTAGTGAGAGCCTTCAATCTTTGTGTTTCATTAATATTTTGGGGATTTTTAACAATTATTTTCTAGTTTTGTCAAATTACTTTACTTTATTTTCATATTTAATTCATATTTATTTTTCATATGTTTTATTTTAATATTTACTAATTCCTATTTATTTATTTACTTATTCAATTCAAATAAAGCATTCTTTACGTATTCAAATAATAAATACTTGATGAATTGGTACATTTATACAAACATTATTGAAAAAAATTTGTGGGTTCATGAAGATCGCCATCTCAGACTCGAATGACACAATTCAAGTGAACATTGCAGCAAATACTTCCCAATGTTTCTCTAGAAAAACTACTTATTCCTACGTAGAATATTTTAAATTTTACTTGACAAATAATAACTTAAAAAGGCTTATATGTTACTAAACTTATTAATAAACAAATCCGTAAATATATATGACTATTAAAAGTGACAAAAATATATTAAAATATTTGCAATGACATTTTAATAAAAGGTGCTAGCATGGGTCTGGGCAGACTCGCAAATCCACGAGTAAATACTTTTCCTTGTGAGTAAATACCTTTTTTATTCACCTCATTTCTAAGAAAATACTTTATTGACTAGTAATTACTACGAGTATTTACCTTTTTCTTGTTTTATTCATGTAATCGCAAGTATTTCCTTGTCACCTAAAGTAAAAGCTTTTACTCGTTTTTATTCACTTCACCCATTATACAGATAAATATTTTATGTAAGAAACTGTATTTAAAATATGACTATAATATCGTATTCGTAACTGGAGATGTTCTCGCGATATATTGAGATTCGTGATTCACACACACACCAGTCTTGATTGTACGGTCATGGCGATTACGACAAAAAGTACTCCTGTTATTTATAAAAAAGGCACTGCTTATAGTCCAAATAAGCTGTTCCAAATAGCCGTCGCTAGTTATTCATCCAAAACGTAATAACTGATCGCAAAGAATCCGTTATTGAACCGTTTAAAAACTTTGTTACATAACTTTTACCAACATTTTTAATTAACAGTTGTATTTATTTCAGGTCCATCCTTTAAATGTTCATGACTTTTAAAGGATGAACCTATTCTAAGACTGACAATTTTGGATAGATTTAATAAAATCGTGTTCAATCTGTAATATAAACTACTCATGGAACGTAAGTTATTGAAATTGAAGAGCTTTAATAATTTGAGATAGAATGAGTGGAACAGTTGTGTTCTGGTACTGTAACTAATAAAATAATAAAATAAGGGTTGATGTAGCTACTACCAGTACATCGCAGACTTGACGAGTCCCAATATAAAATGTACTGCTAGCCGTGGATTCCATTTGTTATCCATTTTGTTTTGAGTTTTTGTTGATGTTTACACTAGAGATGGAAATTACAGATACATTATGGATAACCTGTTATGTAGTTCTATTATATTCTAATAACGTGTTATAATAACCTGTTACTCTCGACGGGTTGCTGTTGACGTTCCAGATAGTTATTGTGTTATGGCCTGACGTTACTTAACGGCTCGGAGCCTCGTTACAGCTGGGCTAGATAACCTTCCAAGTTACCAAAGTTGAAGTTATGCCTTATGTTACTGTTACGTTACGATAATGAGTTACTGGCGTTGCGGCTTTGCTTGACGTTACTGAGTTGCCGCTCAAAGTTCGTTCTGTTATCAATAATTAAACTGTAACATGCAAGAGTCTTAAGTTTCATTCGTAGATCTGTTACAGTTCCTTTTACTTTTCAGCGCGCTATATTTACTCTCCATTACCATGATACGTTACAGTTATATCAAATTCGTAATAACCTTATCATGCATCGTGACTGGGAGTTACAAAAATAACAGGGTATTTCGTGTAACCCGTTAAATCTATATCAAGTTACATTGTTGTAACCATGTTATTTATCCTGTTTCGTTAAATAACGCCCATCTCTTGACAACTCAATTTGACACATGGAAGTAGGAATAGTACGATGAAACAAAAACAAGGTTAACCTTGAGCAGTCGGCAGTTGTTATTGCTAGTTAGTATTGTATTGACAATTAATTATTTTGTTTCTGTTAATGGAAACAAAACATTGAGTGTTTATACAAAATTGAAGATTTTTTTTTAAATTCAACTGTAATTATATGTAGATTTAACTCAATTTGTATTATATTTATTTTATTATATATTGTAATACCTCATTTGAGGTTTGATGCAATAAACATTATTATTATTATTATTGTAGTCAATGGTGAAATTAAGGTTAGCTGTAAAGAACATTATCAGAGATAACTAACAGTTCCTTGTGATATTATTGTGTAACTACTGTTTTATGGATTATTTGGTTAAACTTTCGACTGAACAAAAGCATTACACATTAATAGTTTTGTGAGCTTTTGAAACTTGTAAACATTAGTATTCAAAGTACCGTGGGAAATATAATAAAAATAAAATAAATGGATTTTAGTGACGAGACCAATCTCTTCCCACTTCTATTGCTGTAATATTCTTTATACAGGGTGTCCCAAAAATCGACGTCCAAACTTCACAGGCTTGTTATGGATCATTTCCAACAAAAAATGTCCTTTATGTATATATCTTATTGTTAATAGTTACCTAGCTATTGACTTTTTAAATATTTTTTAAATATGCGTATTGCAACTGAAAAAAAAATTTATTCAAGAAATGATAAAAACTTTTACAATATAATTTTAATAAGTATATTTGCATAATTATACAGTTTTAAGGCATTTCAGGATGTTAAAAACATAAATTAATAGTGTTTCAACTTTACCTAAAAAGGTAAAGTTAAAAAACTTAAAGTTGCTACTACATTCAAACGGTGACTGCAAATGTGTTTTTATCCTAATCTAATGGCCAAATATCCTAAAAACTTCCCTAATTAATGCAGAATTCAAAAATACTAACACACTAACGAATTCGTTAGCTTCTTTTGAGAATTGGTGTTTTTTCAAAATAAGTACACTTTTTTTGCGGGCTGCCCACTTGTCCGCCCTCGCTTTATGGCGCTTCTCCATTAAAGTTTTATGCATGGACAAAGCTAACAAGTCATTTCAAGGTTAGAGCAATAATGTAACTGCTATTCAAACACATTTTGTGCTGACGTTATAATTGTATTAAGTAAATTATTTTATAAATATTTATTATAATACATAAATATTTAAAGTCGATGATTTTTTAAGTACAATTCATTGTTACAAGCAAACAAAGCAATAAGGAAATAAATTAGATAAATTACAGTACCATTTTTTGAAATATACCTATTACAATAAAAGTTCAAAATTCCGGCCTTTTTCTCTGATACAAAGCTGACAACGACGACAATTTCTCCTTAGAGAATGAAAGGATTGTTCATTATTCTTAATTGTGTTGGTAACTGTTCTTAGTTCATCTTGTGTATGGGAATCAGAATAAATCACCAATTCCTTGTAGTATCCCCATAAAAATAAATCCTTGGAGTTTAGATCAAGTGATCTGGGCGGCCATTCTTTGGTTCCTCGTCTTCCAATCCAGCAATTTTGGAATTCGGCATTTAGATAGAGCCAAACTTCATGAGAATAATAGGCTGGAGTGCCATCACATTGAAACCAAATATTTTCACGTATGCCAAATGTAACATCTTCAAGGATTTCTCTGAGGTTGTTTTGCAGAAAGTTAAAATAATTCGCTCCATTCAGTCTACCTGGCAACTCAAATGACCCAAATAATTTGCCTTTAACGATATCAGCCCATATGTTTATTCTAAACTAGTGCTGAAAGTGATCATTTCTTATTACTTTAGGGTTGTCATATGACCAATAATGTGTGTTGTGATCATTGTAAATTCTTGTTCTTTTGATAAAACTTTCGCCAGTCCACAAAATGTAATTGAAACCCCCAGGATGAACTTAATTTCTTCAAAGCATCTCTCTACAAAAGCGTGCTCTTCTAGCATGATCGGTGGGTAGAAGAGATTGAACTCACTGCATATGATAGGATATACTAGTAACTTTTAAGGCTCCAATGAACTGATGAACTTGGTATGGCAGTCTGTTCGGATAAACGGTGGATACTTATAGTTGGATCTTCTTCTATCGTATTTACAATTATTTCATCATACTTATTGTTAATACGGGCTCTGCCTAACCTTACAGAATGTCCAGGAATCTTACCCTCCTGATAAGACCTATGCACATATAACACATGATCAGGGAATCGTTCTCTGTTAAGATACCTAACTTTATATTCCCCTGCAAAAGCACGGGCATTTCCGTTACAAAGACTATACAAAAATGCACGTATTTGAAAAATATTTTTCATAGGGGAATACCTTAACAGTTTAAGACATGTCTTAATACAAACTGAAACACTTGAAAAACAAACGTGAAATAAAAAAATAGATTATTTCAGCAAACAACACACAAAAACCTGTTGATGACCATTTTCAACATTGCACTGATATCAAATATTCAATGTTTATTATTATCCATCTGGTCAACAATAAAACATCTACTCCAACCACAACAGCTGATTTGTTTTGTGTGTTATTAACAGCTGATTTTGTTTGTAGAGCCCTGATATTAGTGGGATTATTTTTAATGTACTGCAGGAGACTAAACAAGATAAATAAATCAATGTAAAGGGTTTAACAATTATTTACTTAATAAAATTATAATATCAGCACAAAATGTGAGTTTAAATAGCAGTTACATTATTGCTCTAGCCTTTTTGAAATGACTTGTTAGCTTTGTCCATGCGTAAAACTTTCGCGAGTAAGCGCTGCAACGTGAGTGTGGACAAGTGGCAGCCCGCAAAAAACGTGTACTTAATTTGAAAAATACACCAATTCTCAAAAGAAGCTCGGAATTTGTTAATGTGTTAGTATTTTTGAATTCTGCATTAATTAGGGAAGTTTTTAAGATATTTGGCCATTAGCTTAGGGTAAAAATACATTTGCAGGGTTTGAATGTAGTAGTAACTTTATTTTAAGTTAAAAAAGTAAAGTTTAAACACTATTAATTTATGTTTTTAACATCCTGAAATGCCTTAAAACTGTATAATTATGAAAATATACTGATTAAAATTATAGTGTAAAAGTTTTAAGGCTCTGTGTGCATTATTTCTTGCATGAAAATGATTTTTTTCTGTTGCAATACACATATTTTTTTAAATATTAAAAAAGTCAATAGCTCGGTAACTATTAACAATACGATACATACATAAAGGACATTTTTTGTTGGAAATGATCCATATAACAAGGCTGTGAAGTTTGGACGTCTACTTTTGGGACACTCTGTATATTGAGATAATTAATTTAAGTTTATCAGTTTGTTTTGATTAAAGTTTATAGAGAAACTTTCGTAGTAGAGTTAGTGGTAAGGCTATTATATACTATTTTTAGCGCCAGATTGCAATTTTTGTTTAATTACAATATTTTTAATTTTAGACCTCTTTTTTATAAGTTATGACAAATATTTCACACATTATCTACAGTTTATTTAACATATATATTTATGAATATTTATATTTAATCACAGATACAATCATTTCATAGATTCTAAAACAATTTTCCAAACGCTATTAATTATTCAGCGAACTAAAAATAGTGTTACAATGTATTGCTTATTTCATTTCAGTGTTTTCATTTTTGAAAATTAATGGTTAAATACTCAAAAAAAAAAAAAAAAACTCGAACTCGAAATTATGTCTAAAAACTCAACTCAACTTGAATCCTAAAACTACTATTCGCACACCCCTAGTTTATAATGATTTATACACTAAAACCTTATTAATATTTGCATTTCAAATGTTTCAGTCAACGCCGTTTGTAAGGCAAAACACGCCTCATCCAAAGGAATTGAAAGCGAAAGCCCACAAGCTGTTTAACAAATCAAAAAGCAATGAAAGTAGAGAGTACACAGCTGAGGACGCTGTAAGTATTTCACTCGTTTATTTGACAAGGTGCTTTGACTTATTTGATAAGCATTACTTGCTGTAAATAAAATTAAACTAATCAGCGTAGTTTGTGAAAATATACGTGTCTAATTTCGCTAATAAAACTAGTTAATCTTTTTCAGAGTACTGACAGTGTGAATTAACTCATGGAAAACTACTTATTCTCAGTTTAAACTCAAGTTTGAAATGTTGATAGCTTTATTTTTTATCAAGAAAATGTAATATACTTATTTGAGTCTTTTTAGTGCTTAGTCTCTGGTTAGCTAGTCTATTACACAAGTGAAAGCAGGCTGCTAATTTTTAGATACATTTTGATGCAAGGTTTAAAAGTAATTGTTATCGTTTATTTATTGAATATCCTGACTTGGACTTCAGAGCGCTCTTGCAGCAAATGTTGGAACTACGAGAAGTTCCAATCATGTGCAATATAAGCCAGCCACAACCATAGCAGTGCCTTTACACTCTGCGTTGTTGCCACACCTGTTTTATAACCTACTTGTTTCTGATATTGTGCGTTTGAGTGTGAGTAAACATATTATTATCTTGGACTTTTGTCACTTATCTTTAATTATTGTTTCCTACTGTGTATAGATTTTTCTTATCTCATTATTTATGTATCGTATTATTGTTTGATCCAATTAAAATAATCTTTCAAATGGATATCTACCTGAACAATTTATTATTGTCTGTTGTATGTCAAATGCAGTACTCTTTGCAAAACTGAAATGCCACCATGAGTGATCATGTCAAGTCGGGACATACATTAAATAAAGTATGGGATAGCTATGTCACATTAAAGTGTTCTTTCAGTTATTGACACGTCCTCATGTTGAATTTCTGTTACCATATACGTTAATTATAAAATTGTGCTGCTTGTGTTAAAATTGTTATTTTATTATTTCTTATGTAAATGTATTTTTCTGCAGGTATATTACAACGTGTGTCATAATCAGTTCAGTTATTATTTACTGTTTAAAAATATATTTTTTTTTCTTCACATTTTTCAGGAGGAAATGAAAAGTATTTTTAGAACAGAGAGATTAAGTTCAAATGAAGCAGATCAGCTGACTGACCAAAGCTCCTTTACAGATTCCTATCCTAAAGAAGGAGATCTTAAAAATGTGAGTTCAAATTAAATCATATTATATGTCGTGATTTTTTCTTATGAGTTGTTGTTTTGCAGTGATTTATATTTCATTTACACGATTTATTTATCATTCCGACAACAATTTTTTTGTTAAAAATTGTTACTAAGATATAAATAATTGTGTTTTAGATTATTATATAATGATATAAATAATTAATAAAAATATTATTTAATATTAATACAAATTTTAACAAACAGATCTCCTTTTTATATAATGGCATAATTTCATAAAAACGTATCAGAATATCTTTATTTCGTAAAGATCAATTTTAGAAGCAATAGCTTAACAATGTACATGCTATTGACAGAAAAATAAAAAAATTATATGTTAAGAAGAAGAAAAAATCAAATATAACATTTTAATATCTGTCATAGTATCTAAACAAGAATTTGTCAATACTACAAAAATATTTGTCATGAAAATGCACATTCACATTTACAAATCATAGCAAAATATTTTTTAAACGTTTAAAAATCATTCATTAAAATTATTTTTATGTCCAGGGCACCAAACCATTGGTAAATAATAACTCACTCAATAAAGAAGAAGTCGAAGAAAACAACAGTGATATGGAAGAAGACGATGCTGAAACAGACCAGGTAAATTTTATTCTGTTGAATAAACTAATAAACGTTAAATATAACTGTATAATTTAATAGCATTAGCAACATTAGTACAGTAGTAGTAAACATTAAAATGTTCAAACCATTTAATAGGGCACAGATTTTCTGATCTTAAAATTATTTTATCTTTGCCGTATATTCTTCCTCTCCCTTGAAAGCTGGAGGGTCCACATTCCAGATGAGCTTGTACCAGAATGATTAACAAGGTAATAAACACTTTCCCTCACCACTATCACATACCATGAACATAATTTAACATAAAATAAGTTATAATATTATAATGATTGATTTAAGTTTAAACTACATTTACCTTCCTCAGACCAGAGAACTCACAAGGTGTCATTTGTGACATTTTTGTCTTATCTTTATAAGAACTCTAAATTTTGACTGCCCATTAAGTTACTGAAATGATTAGTTTATTTTATCACTTTTTATTATAAATTAGTTTATTGCTAAGTGCTTTCTTTTTATATAAAAAATTTTAAGCTATTAACACGTTGACTGCCATGAGGGCCACCAGTGGCCCACGCAACAATTTTAGCTCACGCCATGAGGGCCACTGGTGGCCCTCACTAGATTTCAGCCTGGCGCCACAGCTGTTTCTACGGTAAAGTTCAATATTCATTGTTCCGAGTTCTGTGTTCCATGCAACCGGAAATGACCCCCCGAGTACAGAAATAGCCGACATCCAGTCTTTTGCCGCCATTTTGTGAAGTTATTGATGAGGTACACCGGTGGCCCTCATGGCGTGGGGGCAAAACTTTACATATGCCATATCTGTATGGGTGGGCGGGTGGGCCAGTACCACTGAGTCTGTATGGGTGGGCGGGTGGGTCAGTACCACTGAGTCTGTATGAGTGAGCGAGTGGGTCAGTACCACTGAGACTGTATGGGTGGGCGGGTGGGTCAGTACCACTGAGACTGTATGGGTGGGCGGGTGGGTCAGTACCACTGAGTCTGTATGGGTGGGCGGGTGCGTCAGTACCACTGAGTCTATATGGGTGGGCGGTTGGGCCATTACCACTGAGTCTGTATGGGTGGGTGGGTTGGTCTGTACTACTGAGCCTATATGGGTGGCCACTGTACGTGTATGGGTGGGCAGGTGGGTCAGTATCACTGAGCCTGTATGGGTGGGCGAGTGGGTCAATACCACTGTACATGTGTGGGTGGGCGGGTGGGTCAATAACACTGTACGTATATGGGCGGGCGGGTGGGTCAATACCATTGTACGTGTGTGGGTGGGCGAGTGGGTCAATACCACTGTATGTGTGTGGGATATTATGTTTCAGCTGTTTTGTTGTGATTTTTATATTTTCTTCCCGCACACTGATCAGCTTTTGAGGTTAGGTGTTTAGTAAGTGACATTGATTCTTTTTGTGACAGAAACTAGTCTGTCTAAATGTCGTAAAAACTAGTTCAAATATTTAATAACGTTTAGGGTTGCTTTATTTAAAAACCAGAGGACTGTTTTCTATCACATTTTATGAGCTTTCAGAATATATCATTAAAAATTACGTAATACTAAAAATGGCGCTACAATTTGTGTTTGATTTATAAAAGACGCGGGGCCCACCGGTGGCCCACATGGCACACAGCGGCACGTATGACGCGGGCTACCGGTGGCCCTCATGGCGTCAGATGGACATACAGTTTTACTACGGAGGCCTCAGAATGACACAATAAATTATCTACGCTGGCAGTCAACGTGTTAATGGCTGTAAATGTCAAATAATATTTTCTAAAAACAGACTTATGCATTCTTCATCTTGTATTTTTTTTTTTTTTTTTTATAAATTTTGAAATCGTATACATTGTTGTGTGCTTTGTGAATTATTACTACTATAACTGTCTCTGATAAATTATTTAACGCTTTTGTCATTAACTCCTCTAATTAGCAGTAGTAAAATAGTTTTAGGATAAATGTAATAAAATTAATATGTTTCAAAACCTTATCTATCATTAATCTTTCCTTTATGCTTTAATATTACAAAAATCAAAAAGCATAAATAAATATTTATTCGGCTTAACTGTTTTACAGCTTTGCATAAAATAAGTAAATGAATTACCGCAGCTTTAACATGTTTTTTTGGGAAAAATATAGTAGGGGTGAGGATTTAAGACTTCTTCTGCATGAACCGTCAAATCTACATTTTCAGGGATCAGTTTTCACTAGTTTGTTGCAAAGCCTGCTTTGGCATAACGTTCATGAGAAATTGTTTTCAAACAACCTCTTTATCTCAAAAATCCTTCTAAAGCCTGATTTAAACACTAAACCAATTGTAACTTATCACCATTATTGTGATAGACACATTGAACTTTGTCCTCCTAGTGACGTCTATTTCTTAGCCTTCCACAGAAATGTCAATAATGCAACTCCCAAAAATTCAGTGACAACAGTATTATCACCCTCCAACTCACAAAAATTTAATATCCCTCTAATGGGGCATGTACTTATAAGCTTTTCCAACCTAAAAGCAAGTAAATATCGTCATTCGACAATAAGCAAGTTTTTTACTTAAGATTCATTAATAAGACAGTAATATATTGCCCCTCCCAAATGAATATGGATTTTAAAGTCCATATCTGGTGTAAATGATGATTTCAATTTTAGTCTAACTCTTTTGGATATAGTGATAAATATCTTATTTTAACGGATATGAACAGCCTAAAATCTCCAACCGGTTTCTTTCAAGATCTGTTTTTGTACTAGTGTGAGATAGAACTGAATCTCTTTAATAGGACAAGAGTTTATAGTTGCAAAATCATTTGCCTATAATCATAGCTGCTAAATTTCACTAAAATTGTCTGTAATGTAAAGAAACCTGTGCATGACAAATAAGTATGCATGAATAACTATCTAACTTATTAACTAGGCATGCATGGTGGATAAGGTGTATGGGTTTTTGCAGGAAAGGCATGTTGGCTTTGACATAAACGCAAAAGCAGGAAACCGACCTAACCGATTGCATCGACGGGACACTCCGCACCATCTTAAGAACAAACGTATCAACCAACCCTCAACTCTAGACAAGGACAAGGTTGCTGCCATCATCGCCAATGTATGATATTATTTTGTTATTAACATGGTTGATTTGGTTTAAAGAGTTATTCAAATTCTAATTGATATTAAGAGTGATGTTATTAACAGAGATACTATCTGTAATCAACCTGATGAATATATCTTAACGATCCTACTAATGATGAAAATCCTACTTAGGTACAACATTTAAAAATGTATCAACTATATGTATAAAGTTTACTGTTATTAAAAATGAGATTGGTAACTAATTATTATTTATTTTATTTTTGCTTTATTACAGTTTCTTTAAGAAATGTTACAGAGTTTTAACGATTTTAAACTTCTAACATAACCTTAGTATTGCATTGATTAACTTTAGTTTTAGAGGTCCCAAATCGTGGGAATTTTATGAAAGCTGCAAGCATTTTTTTTAATCATAAAAATTTCACACATGCACAAATAAGTTTCTTTCCGCTCACATGAGGAAAATGCCAGTGGCACTGATAATTTGTATCATATGGTTTCTCTTTGTTCACTACTGCAAGATGTTAGTGTACTTGTCTTCTTAGGTAAGTTTGTTGGTGTAATTTCCCTTCTAGTATACTAAATATGCTTAAAGTATTTGTTATTGCAGAAAGACTAAAGAGAGATCTAGACAACAATTTTTACTTCGAATTTTTATTATGGGTGTATTGAAGAAATAAGATGAATATGTGAAAAACAAATATTTTTCATTTATTTGAAAGGAAGGTATTTACAAAAGGAATTGTTAATTTTACCACACAATAACTAATCTGCTACACATGCAGAGTTGGCCTACTAGGAATCAGTAGAAAGTCTTAAATCAAAGCATGGATAAGTTTATATGAAATTTAAGATAGAAATAGAGCCGCAAAACTCAACTGAAACAGTCAATGGAGTCGAAAATAGCAGCTAGTCCAAGTTTGCATTTATTTAAATTTATTTTTAGTGGCTTATTTTCATTCATTACCAATTGATTGTTGTAATGGTTAAATTAATATGCCAAAACCGTTTTAAAGTTGTTGCTTTAAATAAAATTAATGCACTTACCATAGTAAAGAATATCACCATTTTAAGATATAAAAAAATTAATTAAATAAGGAAATAAAATGTTTTGTTACTGTTTAAGCATATTAATTTCACCTGGCACATTTAATAATTTTTTTGTAAACTTAATGAAATTAAAACTAAAGTAAGTAATCCGAGATATAGTTCAGAGGAGCTCATTCAAATTGTTTCAGTAAATTCTCAAGCTTTTTCATGGAAACAAATAACTCCATAAGATATAGTTACTACAGCCGGCAAACTTAAAAATCCTGATAGTTACGATGTCTACCTTATTTCTAATAATTTGTTAACAAAAAATAATAATACCTATCGCCACTTCTTTATCCTACTGCTTTAATCTCTGTCTCATGGAGGGGGAGTATTTCCTGAAGAGTTAACGGCGTCGCGAATATGCCCAATTCTTAAAAAAGGCTCAAGAGACAAGCCGCAGAGCTATCGTCCAATTTATATAATTCCATCATTATCAAAATTATTTTAAATTTTAATCTGTGAACATCTAAGAGTCTATTTAGAAAATAATAAATTTTTAAGTGATTCACAATTCGAATTTAGAAGGTAAAATGCACAATTGATGCTGTAGATATGCTGGTGCATAAAGTGCTATCAGTTTTTGAAGGAAAAGCTTTCGCCCAGGCAACCTTCTGTGATCTGAGAAAAACTGCGTAAATCATTCTGAATTATTAATTAATTTGAACTAGTACGATAATAACAATTCTCAACTCAAGTTTTTAAAATCCTATTTCTTTAATTGTAAACAATCGGTTTTTGTGGACGCTAAGTGGTCCCAGGAGATGGAGATAGAAGTCAGAAATGGTGTTCTGGGACCCCTATTGTTTTTAATTAGCATAAATGACCTTCCAAAATTTGTAAATAGTAAAACTTATCTTTTATGCTGATGATTCAACCCTTTTTTTAATTAAAATTCAAACATCGAACAACTTAAATCGCTATGTGAAAGCACACTAAAGAAAGCATCTGAATGGTTCAAATCAAATGGATTTCTCTTAAATGAAGATAAAACTAAAGAAGTAACATTTTCTTTAAGACCGGTCAGTGAAAACAATTTAAATGATAATTCAACTGACAGTGTTAAATTTTTAGGAATTTTTACAGACAAAACTCTATCATGGTGAGCACATGTAGATTATATTAGTGGTAAATTATCCAGAGTAGTTCATTTGTTAAAACGATTAGCTTACTGTGTGCATCAAAATTATATTAGATCGGCTTATTTTGCATTCTTCCAGTCAATATTTAGATGTGGCATAATATTTTATGGGAATTGCAGTAGGAAAGAGGAAATCTTACTTCTGCAGAAAAGGGCTATAAGAGCAATCTCAAATGTAGGTCCTATAGAACATTGTAAACCCCTATTTGTTAAATTGAATATTCTAACTGTTATAAATTTACGTATTTGGTTTGATTTTAAATGTTTTAAGAACTCCTGGCATAATTTAAAAGGTACTCGTCAGTATAAAACTAGGACTAAAGATCAAGCTACTATTAATTTTGTTAGATTACATAAAACTTCAAACTGCCACAATATAGTTTCACTTAGAGTTTATAATAAATTAGCTTACTTGTTTGACAAGTATTCAGAAAAATCTTTCTGTAATACATTTTTTAACTGGCTCCTAAAGAACACATTTCATTCTATTGACGAGTCTTTTAATATTCCTAATATTGATTTTTGATTCATTCCACTTAATAAACTTATATAATTAGCTCCTTAATCCTCCGAGTGTTGATCGTTAGATTTCTAACGATATTTTCTAGCGGCCGAGTGTCGATCGTTAGATTTCTAACGATCTTGCAACACCGTAGTTTTTGACTGATTTAACCGGTTTTCATTATCGATATCGCGATGATTCAAATACTACGCGATTCTAGAACATCCAGGCTGCATGGCAACTGTATAATGCCTACTGTTTGTAAAAAATTAGCAGTTTTATTTTATTCTCAAAATTACATCAGCCGCGTTTGTTTACTGTGCCTTCAGTTGAACGTCTGCTAGTTGGTGGAGTGTTGTTTTGATTTTTATTCACAATGATTATTACACAATAAAAAAGTGTGTAAATGTATATATTTTTGTGTTCAGTGATAAATTCTTTACTAAATGGCTATTTTGATTTTTTTATGAAGTGAAAAAAAAAAATATAAAATTGAGATCTTGAAACATTTTTGAAACTTTTTTTGAAATTTTAAGTTCCCGCCCACAGACAAATTTTAGGACTAAGGTAAGTATTTCAAAATGTAGTACTTTATGTAGCCTAGTTATTTTAGATTACAAATATATATATATATATATATATATACATATATATATATATATATATATATATATATATATATATATATATATATATACATATACATATAACTAGGCTTAATATAATAAATATAAATAAATAATATAAATAAAATAACTAGGCTACATAAAGTACTACATTTTGAAATACTTACCTTAGTCCTAAAATTTGTCTGTGGGCGGGAACTTAAAATTTCAAAAAAAGTTTCAAAAATGTTTCAAGATCTCAATTTTATATTTTTTTTTTCACTTCATAAAAAAATCAAAATAGCCATTTAGTAAAGAATTTATCACTGAACACAAAAATATATACATTTACACACTTTTTTTATTGTGTAATAATCATTGTGAATAAAAATCAAAACAACACTCCACCAACTAGCAGACGTTCAACTGAAGGCACAGTAAACAAACGCGGCTGATGTAATTTTGAGAATAAAATAAAACTGCTAATTTTTTACAAACAGTAGGCATTATACAGTTGCCATGCAGCCTGGATGTTCTAGAATCGCGTAGTATTTGAATCATCGCGATATCGATAATGAAAACCGGTTAAATCAGTCAAAAACTACGGTGTTGCAAGATCGTTAGAAATCTAACAATCGACACTCGGCCGCTAGAAAATATCGTTAGAAATCTAACGATCAACACTCGGAGGGTTAAGGAGCTATAATTATATAAGTTTATTAAGTGGAATGAATAAAAAATCAATATTAGGAATATTAAAAGACTCGTCAATAGAATAAAATGGGTTCTTTAGGAGCCAGTTAAAAAATGTATTACAGAAAGATTTTTCTGAATACTTGCCAAACAAGTAGGTTAATTTATTATAAACTCTTAAGTGAAACTATATTATGGCAGTTTGAAGTTTTATGTAATCTAACAATACCATACACGTACTGTGGGATTGACCCACCCGCCTGCCCATACACGTACGGTGGTATTGACCCACCCGCCCACCCATACACGTACGGTGGTATTGACCCACCCGCCCACCCATACACGTACGGTGGTATTTCCGTATTCCGAGATCTTGAAACATTTTTGAAACTTTTTTTGAAATTTTAAGTTCCCGCCCACAGACAAATTTTAGGACTAAAGGTAAGTATTTCAAAATGTAGTACTTTATGTAGCCTAGTTATTTTAGATTACAAATATATATATATATATATATATATATATATATGTATGGACTTATCTTTAGTTATTGGTTATCTAAAAATATTTTTAAAAAACGCTGCAAAAGTCACAAAAATGGTGTAACACTCGGGGGGGGGGTTTAATGCAACACTTGGAGGGTTAAGCACCCTTTTCATTTAATCAACGTTTTTATTCATACCTATTTTTTATTTAATTAATTTAATAAACTATAAAGGTATGTAATTGCCCATAATCAATTAATTTATTATTATTATTATTTCTATCTATTCATATTTTGAATTTGTATTCTTAAGAATCTATTGATTAGCATATATGTTCTGTACATATGACTTTGTCAATGCTATAATAGTTGTATAACAAATAAATGGAATTTGAATGCAAACTTTGCCTAGCTGCCATTTTCGACTCCATTCATTATTCATTATTATGACACTGGTTGTAGAGAAAAGGGTGAAAAAAGGGGCAAATTAGTGTAGATGTACGCGAGTGTAGCCACTCTTATTAACTTAAGTCGACTTTTCTTTAGAAAGAACCATTTATTAATAGCCCAATAGCCAGGGCAATTAAGGGACTTGCAGCTGTATGTGGAATCCTATGTTGTAAGTTTCAATTTGCGGCATTGTGTTCTACTTGAAAAGATATTTTATTTCATTTTCAACTCAACCCATACAATATATACAAGATTGTGTATATGTTGAGATTGCAGAATGATAATGTATCAGCGAACACTAAACATGTTTTAAAGTGATGTTATCAATTTTTTTAACTTAATTAAAAAATTTGGTGCTCTATCTTTTATGTTAAAAACAATTCTGAGGGATCCTGAGACTGTTTAAACACAACAATGCCCATTTAAAAGACTATTAAAATATAAAATGGGCTACCCGATTTTTTTTTTTTTTAATTGCAAGTTTAAATGATTTTTTTTAAACCCATGCTTGTTTTCTCAAGAAGTCAAGTTGCGTAAATAAGTCCACATAAAACTTTCAAAGGACTTAGCAAAAGAATTTTTTTTTTATGTAAAACTGCTGTACTTTTCTAAACAAAACCTAAATAATTCATAATTTTTTGATAAGCTAATATTCCTGAGTTATTGGACAAATAAAAAAGTGATAAATTTTGGTTATCAACTAAAAATTTTAGTGTAATGTACTTACCAAAATGTAAAATCAGCGTTTACGAACTGGAAACATCAATATTTCTGTTTGATTACATACTGTTATTTTTGTAATTAGTGCTATGGGTCTATATCTGGTCAACTGTTGTATTATGTTGATACTTTTTCCCGTGTTAAACTGTGTCAAACAACATTAGTATATTTAACTTTGAACTTTTCCTTGTTGACTGCCGCCCACTTACACAATCTGTGGAATATTAACTGAGGCAAACAATTAGATATGGCAGAGCATTAAACAGAAATATGAGGCTTATCTATCGGAAAAATCCAAAAGTTTTCTAGAGGTCTTAGTAAGTCAGACAGAGAATTTATATCTATAATTGGGCTGAACTGAAAGCTATCTGCGTGTTATATTTAGTGCTTATTGGGGTTTCAGCAGTGGAGGGAATCGTTTCCTGGACATTACTAACTTCCACTTTCAAGTGGTCAACTTCCGCAACGATTTTTAGTTGAAATAAAGTAACTGTAATGAACTGTACAAGTTTATATGATTGCTACTTATTGTTGTTATTATTAATTGTGTTACTGTTTTAGGATACTAAAAAACTTTTCTTTAATCGTTCTAAGCTTGATTTATTTATGTTAAACCAACCAATTATCACTGCTGCTAATGACGTAGTGGACAGAACTTGCTAGTGCAGTAGTGCACGGGCTACTGTCTTCCTAGTTGCAATGACAATTTTTTAATGGAATAACAAGGGGAAAGAATTTAAATTTAAGGATACTCTCTATACCTCACTTCCACCACTCTGTGTATATTTTGCTTGGGTCCTTTCAGTAATTTGCAATCTAAACAGCCAATCTATAGCTAATTCAAAGTTTGTTACATTGACTCTTAACATTTTTTCATGACAAAAGGTTGGCCCAAGTTGATGACAAACTATCAGTACATATTGTTTGTTTAGACCATCCACTGTAACTAATATCCAATAGGTACGAGGGTCGTCCAGAAAGTAAAGAACATTTTGGTATACAAAATTAAAAACAAAAGATAACAACACAGAACTTTATTTACATACGCACAGTAACCTAGCCTACTTCTCAATGAAGTTGCCTTGGTTGTCAAAGCATTTATTGTAACGAGGAATCAGTTTTTCAATGCCAGTGTTATACTCTTCAGCCGCCAAAGATCTGAGCCAGGATGTCACTTCTTCTTTCAGTTCTTTATCGTTTCCAAACTGCTTCCCACCCAAGAATGTTTTCAGTTTCGGGAACAGATGGTAATCTGAAGGCGTGAGGTCCAGACTATAGGGAGGGTGTCCAAAAATTTCCCACTTTAGTCTTTGAAGTTCTTGCTGGGTTCGTACCGATGCATGGGGTCGAGCATTGTCGTGGATCAAAAACACTTTTTGACAACATGCCACGTCTTTTGTTCTGTATTGCACGTCTGAGTTTCTGAAGGGTTTCGCAATAGGCTTCTGAATTTATCGTTTCTCCCCTTGGCAAAAACTCGACATGGATTAAACCTTTGCAGTCCCAAAAAACAGTTGCCATCAATTTGGCGGGATTTTCAATGGGCGCCGCCATTTTGAAAGTTTACAGAGCAAAGATGCGTGACCGTACAGGAATGAAACTCGGCTCACACTGACAGGACAGCCAGAGGTAACTAGCGTGCACGCAGTCGCAGTGGTGGGGGATCGGCGCCGCATGTGATGCACAATCGTTCTTTTCTTTCTGGACGACCCTCGTATTTTTGTCAATTTTTTAGTGAAAAATCGAAATTAAATTGTTTTTAGTTAACGCAAGCTGTAGTACTATATTTCTACCTCAGAATAATATAATCTTACATAGACACAGAAAAATATTCTACATGGACTAGTCTAAAGATAACATTAATAATAATTTTGGAATTTTAAACTTTGTGAAACATTATTGCTAGAACTACCCATAACTAATAAGTTGGAAATGCAAAAATTTGCTAAAATTAATATTTATTTGAGTAAAGTTGAATAAAATTATAAATAAGAGGTATAATTAATAAAAGGATGATTATAATAAATTGTATCATAAAACAGACAAATAAGAGTGTGCAGTGTACAGCATGGTACCTTTTATGATTATATATAGCAAATTATTTAATTTTCTTCCTCTACATTGTTCATTTTATAAAATGTGGCAATTGCTTAAAATATTCATTTAAAATATTTTTTTAAACCCTTAAGTAATTTGTTACACTTTTATTAAAATGGCACATGTTATCACATATTTTTATAGTAATTATTAAATGTTAAGTTTCTAAATGAGCTAAATACTCAATTATATTATTGCTTACAAATATATTTATATCTCATGTAATATGGAATATTCATGTAAGTAATTTGGTTAGATAATGAGGTATGTTACCACAGCTTCTTTAAACTGCATTACATTTGTAAGGGACTACACTAGCGCTCCACAATGGACTACAAAAACGGCTGAAAATTAAAGACACAACATTTAACATTGAATGAGAAATCTATTATAAAATCAATGGTTAAATTATTTTTATGGTGTTTATAATGTATAACTTAATATAATTTATATTAAAAGATTTAACCCTAGAGAAAAATTTACATTATTATATTATGCCCGTAAATAATAAAACATTATTTGACTAACAGTTATTATTTTTTTAAATTGTATTTTATTAAATATTTTTAAAATTATTTGAAAGTTATTTATTTTATTTTTAGTTTGAAAGTTTTGTCAAAGTTTTTGAATCAATATTTACCATTGTCTTCTAAAAATGTACTAAAGCCAGCAACAGGTTGTTTCATCAAAGATACACAACTATACGAGTACATTCATATTACTACTACACAAACATGATGTGATAAGCACAGGTGCGAGTGAATGTGTAGAAGTGTGTTATCAGTTGAGAGTTGTGCAATGTTGTTGACGCTGTTATCTGGTGATTGCGCAGGCTATCAGTAAGCAGCAAGAGGAGCCAGTGGCCGTGCCAGTCTCAGTGTTTCCCACTCCGCCTGGATCCACTCACGGTAAACACTCACAATGTACAACAAGAGTTACCAATATAGGAGTTTGAATAGCTTGAGTAAGAATAGGGCTCGTTATACAGATACCCGTAGTTTGAATAGGCAACAGTTTCGGTCCACAGCCGGTGGCCTTGACAGGCAAAGGTACCCCACTACTATCAGACGCACCCGGATATGGCACACGTTCCAAGGTATCTTTGTGTTTAGTTACTTTTAGATCCAGTGTTTTATAAACAATCACACTAATATTAATAATCACCCCTTTGAAAATTATCTACTTTGTTTACCATGTTCAAAAAAAGTTTCCATAATAAATAAATGGTTGTTTTTCAACTCAATTATTCATTTATAAACCCTAATGTAACAAATTAATTAAAAGAACATTTTGTCATGATCTTATCTTAAAATTTCTTTTTAAACTTTCATAATTTCTCATCTAGGTCTGATTTTAACACATAAAACACATTTTATAGTTAAATAATATTTATTTCCAAAATTAGCCCATAGGGGGTATTAAAACCCACTCACAGGTTGGAACAATGTTTTGTATGTTTAAACAATAAAAATAAGTCAAATAATTCTGAAATTTGTTCTTTTAACTTCTATTTTACTGACTTGTGATCAATGTTGAAGTTTTTTAAATTTTGTTAGTAGTATGTTGACAAATTGTGACATATTATTTATTTGTTAGTTTGTTATAAAACTAGACTTTTATAGCTTGATTGTCTGAGTTTTGAAGGTATTCTTTTTTTTAAATCGTAATAATTATTAATAATGGATTTTATTACGAATTCTTCCTTAATATTTAATAGTCTTTCATGATCAAGTTCTTGAAGTTTAATAATTTTGTGTATTTAAAGTGGTTTGAGAGATATCTTAAAGGTCTTATAGTCCTCCCCATCCAATTATACCACATACTGCAATACTTTGGGAAAGACCACATAGTATATTTGTATCAATGTTTCCTCTGTTATTATATGTTATTTAATTTGCTATAAATAAATACTTGACATTATTTTAACAATTTTGGTACTATTCATCTTTAAAAGTTAATCTTTCAATGTGCAATATAAATGATGAATTGTGTCAGTTGCTTTAAGTGAATGATGACTGGATCAATAGTAAGTGGCTTGTGTACAACTGGTGACTAACCTTTTATGACCTTCTTGACATTTATGGACAAAGTACTTATGTACATAATCTTTATGGCACCAACTACTTGATAGTATTTAGAATTTATTTTTTTTTTTTTTAATTAATGTTGAGAAACACTTTTTTGATTGTTTAAAATCAAATTCTTCTTTTTAAGGAGGATTTATATCTTACACTATTGTCAAATGAGTACGTCACATTACATGTATTGCTTATTACTGAGCATATTTATTTCGCTCATAGAAAAACCCTGTCTGTATATATTTGATCAACTTTTTACACTAAAATAAATATTGTTTTGTTGTGTTACAAACATTTTCCATTTAAGGGAAGAAGTCTAAAAATATTTTTTCGGGATTAGTTGTTTATTAAATACTAATTTTGCATAGTATTAATCCATTAGTAATTAATGACCAAATTTTAACATTACTACATATGCCCAACCGATTTCATCATAAATATTACAAATGTATAGTTGTATTTTACCTAGATTTCTCTATCAGCTTGTTTTTTGTTTACTTAACACTTGTTTTTTATGATGAATGATATAATAACTTTAAACTTTGTGGGTTTGTACGTTTTATTGATATTTAGTTTAGATAGAAATTAAAGGGTATTTTAAATTGACTAATTTAGATAGTAGCAATGCAAGATTATAAAACCTAGAAAATTGAAAACAGCAACTTTATAAAAAATATTAAGAAATAATATATTTTCAGATGGACAGTATCCGAATGTTACCATAAAACTATGTTTTACTAATAATACTCAACAACAGACAATACAATACACCCACCTATACACCTACAATGGAATTGACCCCACTTACCCACCCACACATACACACACACATACTGTGGTATTTTTTGCCAGTGTGGTGGCTAAGTTGCTAAGGCTTCAGACTGCTGAGGGCAAAATCCAAGGCTCAAGTCCCCACTAAGCCAACAGTCGCTACTTCACTCGTTGAATAAAGTTTCAAGAGAAACATGTTTTGTAAAAAGAAAGACAGATACATAGAACAAAGAAACTTGTTTTGTTTAAACTGTATAGTAATTAACCTGTTCAGGGTTTGCTCAATAATTGTTGGACAAGGATGCAAGCACATCTATAAATGACATTGCAGTTGTGTTCTTCTGACCAAACTAATATAAAAAACACATAAACTAACCCTTTTATTTTTCAAACAGACAAAATAGAATAAAAATACTTTTTGTACTATTTTGTTTGTTACAGTTTTATACTTTGTATTGGCAGTACATTATTCCTTTTATGGTTTAGTATCTAAATGGATAAAGGAGCACTGATCAAATTCTGAATGAGGGAAATTGGCGTGACATTATATAGAGTAAAAACACACTAAAGTGAAACTGTACTGGTTAAATAGATTTTTTTAAATAAGTTATTGAGGACACTTTTAATATACGTGACAATTTTTAAGGGGAACATTTTTGATTAACTTTCCTCTCCTATGTAAAAATTACTATATATTGTTTAACATTTCTAGCCATTAGATTGTTTAATATTTTTTATATATAAAGACAACACTTGGCAATCCTTTTTTATGTTTATTAAGATCGATTTTGGTCTAGTAAGACTATCTTCAGTAGTACAGTAAGGTTATTAAAATACTAAATTGTAGAATAATTAATTCAGCTGATACTATAAAAATTTAAATAAAAATGTTGATGGATAAGTTGTATATCTTGTTAAACTTTATAATTTTGCATCTTCATGTTAGAATCGAACATTATATTTTAGTGAAGTTTTATCGTTGAAAATTAAAATCAACGACCAAATAAAATTTCACTCTAATATTATGATAGATTCTATCATGAAGATGCAAAATTATGAAGTTTAACAAAATCTACAACTTATCCATCTACATTTTTATAGTATCAGCTGAATTAATTATTCTACTATTAACCCTTCAGTACTCGCGTGCGTGTCCTCACGCGGGAACTCGCGCGCGGTCTTTTCGACCGCGCTGTAGTGTTGAGGTTCGGGGGAAAGTAATTACACTTTTGTATAGCTTTCAATAGTAAAACTTATAATTTTTAAGTGATTTGAACATATTTTTAAATGTTTTAAAGAAATTATGACAGTTATTAAGCTAAGCAATAAGTGCTTTGAAAATGTTAAAACTATACATCTGAATATTTTATAGTAAGTCATAGCAGATGAATTCTGAGCAATAAACAAATGTTACATAACGACAATGGTACTAAATATGTCTATGTTCATTCTAATCACTGTCCTCGTCAACACTCATGTTATCATTATGAGCTGAACATTGTGTACAGGTTGAATTTGTGTGTTCTTTACAAATGAAACGTAAACATGAAGAACATTTTGTTTTGGTTTTGCGATTCTTTTTTCTATCGCAAATGAAACAGCGTCCATTGTCTCCTTCAGCTACAGGTGGTGCACGTGCTCTTTTTTCTTCAATGCCTAAAACGGAGTGAAGACGTACTTTGATGTCACGTGGAATACACTCAAGAGTCAGACGATGGGTCATGAAATCACGTCGTAGCATATTAGACAGTGACTTCAAAAACTGCCGTCGGTTCATGACATTTGCATTTGGCCTGTCTCTAAATATAATGTAAGCATTTATGCCTGATATGTTCAGTAGCATATAGAACAGTGTCAATGGCCAACGGTTGCTGGTCCTAGAAACTGAATATTCAGCCTTCATTTTGTCAACTACGTCGACGCCTCCCTTTGTTAAATTATAAAATGTAAGCATTTCAGCTTTCTTGGCGTCACCAGATTCGGGATCAATAGAGTCATTCATGTGCATCGAAGAAAGTAACAATACATTCTTATTTTTTTTTGGTACATACGAAAGAAGTGTATGTTCTTCACGGAAACCAAATAAACTGCTATTTTCTTCTCTGTTTTTTGTTTGTACAAAAACAGGAGGAATTTCCCGTTTATTTTTTTTTAGAGTGCCGACATGTGTAAGTTTGTGTGTTTTCAGAAGTGATTCCGACAATGGCACAGAAGTGTACCAGTTATCTGTGGTCACGTTGCGGCAAGATCCAGATACCGGCACAACTAGACGCTCAACAATACTTTTTCCACTATTATCAAGTTTGTATGGTCCATCTGGCTGCTTCCCAGTATAAACCTCCATGTTGTATGTGTAGAATGTACGAGCATCTGCCAAAGAAAATACTTTGATCCCATATCTTTCAGGCTTATTGCCAATATACTGCCTGAATGGGCATCGACCCCGAAACCCTTCAAGCATCTCATCTATGGTTAGATATTCACTTACTGAATAATATCTAATGCATCTTGATACGAAATCTTCAAACAGCTTTCTAATGTGAGTAAATTTATCAATTTTGATTCGCTCAGCCCTGGTGTTGATATTGTCGAATCTTAGTGCTCGCAAAAGAAACTCAAATCTGGTTCTAGACATTGTCAATCGAAAAGCCTCAACTCCAGTCCCATCCTTGCTCCACAAGTCTTTCAAATTCAAACGCCTTGCTCTCAATGTCCCTGCCAAATACAATAAACCAATTACTGCTTTTAGTTCAGTAACATTTGTAATCAATGCATCACGTGGACGGTTGTAATTTTTTTGGTTTTCCTCAATCCACAAATTAGTGTTTGTTACAATATTTTCTAAAACAGTGTCAGGAAAATACAGCTGCCAAGATTCTATGGGAGACTGTACATTTTTAGCTTCTCTTATAGCCCCTGGTAAGTGTGATGGCTTTACCACATTCCTACTAGGTGTACGGCCTCTTTTCGAAATGGGATGACAGTACCATTTTGTACTGTCGTCTTTACCCATCATGAAAGGGGCTCCTTGATCTATATTAGGGGTAACAGTAACATTAGGTATATTGTCGAAATCAGTTTCTGACTCACCAGACTCCTCGCTGTTAGTGTTATGTTCACTTTCTTGTACTATGTCTTCGGTTTCAGATAACTCATCTTCATTTTCTGTAACAGTATTCACTTCACTATCGTCAAATAAGCGACGTTTTGCACGTTCCTGATCACGGCGAAGTACTTCGTTAGCAGATTCCTCTTTTTCTACACTGAGATAAAGTTTCAAAATTCTTTCTTGCGCTTTCTCATCCATTTTTATTTTTAAAATGATTACAAATAAGTTACTATATTAATTACTATCTAATATATACAATACATACAATTTATACATAAAAACTATAAGAAAACATATTTACAGCAAACTTTACAATAGCAAAATTTAGACACGTTAGCACTCGCGCGCGGAACAATCGACCGCACTAAACGCAGGGTTTTAGTTACTCCAACTACAACAGAAACCAGGAAGCAACTAACCTCATGGCTATTAGTGAACGTCTTCCAGACAGACAGGAGAGGGAGTAGAGGGCATGGAGGGGAGGTTTACTCAAGGTCACGTCTCAGACAGCAATCGTATTTGAAGATGCGGTCTAAAAGACCGCGGCGCGAGTTCTCAAAGGTTAAGTATTTTTACAATCTAATTGTACAACTGAAGATAGTCTTACGAGACCGAAATCGATCCTAATAAACATAAAAAAAGATTACTAAGTGTTGTCTTTTTATATATAAACATACAATATTTAGTTAGTTTTGTAAATGGCCATTTATAATTTGTCAAAATAATATTGTGTTTATTTAGAGCTAGACAACTCTGGAGTGGAGATAGCTGAGGAGACCATAGAGATCTGCCTTGAGCGCAGCGCTGGTGGCTTAGGTCTTTCAATAGCCGGAGGTCTTGGGTCCACCCCCTTCAAGGGTGATGACGAGGGTGTCTTCATCTCAAGGGTTACTGAGGGTGGTCCTGCTGACCTGGCCGATCTTAGGGTAATACCACTAAGGCATTACATATGGATTACATTGTCTTTTCTATTCAAGTTTGTATCCCTGTTAGAGTAGTTTGATGTAGAAAATGACTACAGCAGTGAAGGAAATTATCCTCATTGAAGTAAAGAATTGCTCTTTGGAGTAATTCTCTTTTTGCCATATAAAGTGTTGAGCAAAACCACTTCAAGCACATATAAACTTGTTTCCAATTCATGTTTGGTCTGCAAATCAGATACTTACTTGTCGTGCATCACTGATATAGGGTTAAAACATTTCAAATCATCATTCAGTCTGAACTTATAATTTAAGGACAACTCGTCAAGATCAACCAAAAATAAACCTACATGACAAGGAACATTTGTGAAGGGCTTTTACTAATACCACTGTACGTGTATGGGTGGGTGGGTGGATCAATACCACTCTACGTGTAATGGTGGGTGGGTCTATACCACTGTACGTGTCAGTGTTGAAGGTTTGGTCAATACCAATGCTCGTATGGGTGGGTTGGTACGTGTTTGGCTGATCCATTACAGTGGCATAAAGGAGCGCTGTCGTCCAAATCTTATAAAATGCTAGTGTTATGGAGAACTCATTTGATAAAACTTACTAAAACATGTAAATAATTATTTGACACATAGAAGATGTATACTTTGTTGTTATTAGCTAGAAGTTGGTAAACCTGGGATTTTATTTTGTCACCAATGCATCATCACAAGATAGGGTTGGAAGGTTAATAAAAATCAATGGGCAGCGAAAGAATTGTAAATATAGTTTTTTGGGCTCACAGAAGAAACAAAGTTGGTAATGTGTATAAGATATTTCTGCTGATTAAAGAATGACAAGAAAGAGTTACAATGCTAACCAACCTGATATATGTGTAAGAAGGTTGTATATCTTATACTTACTTTATAAGTACATATTTTCAGTTTGTCTGTGATAAGAGAATGTCAGTAAACGGAGACGTATGTAGGGTCAGCCATTAATGGCTTGTAACTGAGATGGAATGACAGGTTCAATGGCATGTCAATACTTAGGCATGTTTGGCAATTTAGTGCTCAGAGTGTTGTAAATTTAGCAACGAGTGAGCAATCAATGAGAGTTGATAAACTGTGGTTTTTCTCGCTTGTTTTTGCTATAGTTTTTTATAAACATGTTTAGCAATTAATTTTTCAGTTTCAGATGGAAACAGTTATATTTGTTTAGTTTCTGTTTTATCTTTTATATTAGATACTTAATTGATTTTGATTATTTTGTCAAACTCTTAACAGGTGTAATTCACGGTATTATTTCCTTTCTGACAGTTAAAAACCTCTAAACTTACACTGATATGAATTCAATCAAGTTTGATTTAGACTTTTTTTATTTTAACACATTCTCTGTAGATTTTTTTCTGAGTTTAAATAAAGGTAAAAAAACAATTAAGAATATGCCATCCAATCCTCTAGTTATATTTTCCACCTCTTATAATCTGTTCTTACATTTAAGGACATTTATTTTCCTCTTGTACATTTAATTTTTTTTATTTAAGCTGCTTTATTGTCAATACATTTTTTATGGTCTGTACTCTGAATTAAGTACACTAATATAATAATCAAGAACATTAAAATAATAAATTCTTATCATTTGATGGGGAAGCACTTGCACGAATAAAAAAAATTTATTTCGTAGGCTTAAGCGACCGTTGTATTTACTAATAACTTAAGCTTCTGGTAACAACTGCGACAATGTGTTATTTACAGTCTGAGAGATACCACTGAGGATGCCACATCACAGCATAGGCGAAACGTTTAGTGATGTAAATATTGTAAATAAAACCTTGACACAGTTGTTACGGGAAGCTTTAGTTATCAGTGAAAACTGTTGCAATCCTCAAATTGTTTTATAAAAAGGGAGGTCAAGCTTCTAAAAAGCCTTCTCAGACCATTCTCCGTAGGATATTGGTCTTGTGGGAGACATATTCAGACAGAGTTGGGGGGGAAAAACCGGTAGAATACAAGATAAAGTACTTCCAGGCCAGTATTCGAACTTGCGCTTTCTCATGACCAGAATGTCATGTATTATATCATAGAATAATTGTTAGACCAATATCCTTAATTCTTAACAAGAAATAATTAATACAATGAAGAAATCGCGGTACATTCATCTAAGAGAGTGGTTGTGGAGACATGCTTAGTAATGAACGGCAATAAATATAAATAATAACATAATAGGACTATCTTAATTAGAAGGAAAAAGGTTTTAAGTTCCAAAATGTTATTTAGTTGATTAATGACCATATTCATTATGTTGATGGAGTTAGTTAGGAGAATAAACTATTAGTTAGGAGAATAATTAATTCAACAAATTAAATAAAAACCACATATAACAAATTTATAAGACTTGAGATCATTGTTCATCTACTAGAGTGTTTATCGTGTTTGTGGTTAAGGTGGGAGATAAGCTGTTATCAGTGAACGGACAGTCGCTGGTGGGTGCTGATCACTACCAGGCAGTTGAAGTGCTGCGTTCCTCCGGTCCCTCTCTGGTACTTGTCATCTCTAGAGAAGTCACTCGTCTTGTGCCCCTTTCCAACCCTAAGGTTGTTCTTTTTTATTTTCTTTTATTATGATTTTACGTTAAAGTAGATTAGACAGCTTGTGCTATTCACAGATAACAAAATGTTGCTGAAGCTGCTCGGTGTGTTGTGCTGCTTTTATATTTGAGTATTTATGAGAATGCTTTTTGGGGTTTGAAATCAACAACACGCTCCTCTTACTGTGTTTTTTATTCCAGTAAAATATATGTTGTCAAACATACTAAAAGAATTATGAGTTTAGAATATTAATTTCAGATTTTACTTTTAATTTATTTATAAGTAATTTCTGATCTGTAACATTTCTGGAAAATTGTAATCAATGTAAACTGCATCTTTTTAAATCCAGCAGAATAAATTTAAGCATGCTATTGAAAATTTGCTTAATTATACAGCACTTATATACTCTTCATTCACATTAAATTTGGCCTTGCTCAGTTTGGATTCTCAAATTAATGAAGTTGAATAGTCAATAATTAGGCAATTAGTTTTGGGTTTCTCATTTGTCTTATCCAAAAAAAGTATCACTTGAATAATTAATTTAAGAAGAATTTGTTGTTCATTTTTACCCCAGAATTAACAATTAAAAAGTTTGGTGATATAGTTTCAAAGGTCTCTTATTTTTATTGGAGCTTTTTGTTTTAAAGTTTTTTTATTTCATGTACATTGTTATAAATGTAAAGGAACAGCAAAAAATGAATGCCCGTTGATAAAATTTATTGTGGTTGTTTCAGAACTCCGGAGTGGGAGGTGCGGGAGACTCGGCCTGCTCCAGTCTCAGCACAAGTAGAGCGCCGAGTGCTGCTTCACACAATTCCGTCGTCACCTCAGGTTTTGAGAGTGCCTCGGGTCTCAACGGGCCTGTGGATAACAAAGCTGTAAGTTTTTACAGGTTATACAATGTAACAATTTTAAATTGATAAAGTGGTTCCCTTCTTTTTCTAGACCTATGTTTTTATAGGTCAAGTAAGCTGTTTTTTTTTTTTTTTCAAAACCAATCAATTGAAATGGCATGCATTCTAGAAGAGATAGATTATTTTACGAAGTTAAACCTTGATATGTGGTTGAAGACATTTTACCTCGTCGTATTGAATAACTGTACATTTGTAAGGTTCTATAAAACATGAAAAACTTATAAAAACCAAAAAGAGCGTAAGTGTGAATTCTGGTGATTATTTTAAAATGCAAACAATAATTATAATGGTGACCAAAATAATTAATAGTTTTGATATTAAACAATATTTTGTTTGTAATAAATTAAAATATATTTATTTTAATAATAATTTCTTTTCAGGCAAAAACGTTTTCTGATACTAAAGATGTTGAAGTGATCAAACAAATGGTGCACACGACGTTAATTCGAGACCAGAATGGCCTCGGGTTCAGTATAGCTGGAGGGAAAGGCTGTCCTCCTTTTAAAGACCATACTGAAGTAAGTAGTCTTAGAATTAGTACGAGCCAGTTGAGTAAGCTCTCTTTTGTCCTGAGAAATAAAATATTAGACTCTAGAAACTAATATACAGGGTGACATTTTTTCAATTGTTAACCTAATTTAATTTCTCCAACATATATATTAAATGACAATGTGATCATTCTTGTATCATAATATGAATAAAGGATGAATAAATAAATTTAAAAATCTGGATCAACACAATAATGCTAATAATTAGATTCTTTATCAGTTCATATACAAACAAATTAAGATGAGGAGATTTTGGGTTTGGATACGTTCACAATCTGATCAGATTAATTTGCATAAAAATATTTTAAATTTTCACATAATGCAGGCAACATTGCAGGTATCATTATGTAACAAAAACAGCTGTATCACTTCTTTCAAAGTGTGCACTGCCTCATGTAGAGCATATAAGACAGCAGACCCAATAGCGGAGTCAACAACACTGAATCAGAAACAAGCTGTAGCCTACGAGAGTGTGGGTGTGGAGTCCAGTGTTTCCCAGTGTGCCAGGAAACAGTTGGCAGCTTTTGTGGAGTGTTTTAGAAGCACTGAGTAATGTAAAACCAGGCACATGATATGTCAACGAGTATGCTTAATTAACTATTGTGAAATTTGACTTCAAAAGGCTCGTATTCTATCTAGTGCTAGTGCGTCATTGTGTGTTTGAGTGAAAAATGTGTTAAACTCAATAGTTATACAAGTGATGATGCAGAAAATGTTGAGAAGGTATGAGTTGGATTGGGATCTATTAAAAGTAGATATAGGAAATATAACTAAATATTATTAAGCTGCAATAGTTCAACCCTTTGTGAACAATGAAGATGTCTAAGTATTGAAATGTCGAACTTAGGAAATGTACGGTAAACATGAAAAAAAGATTCATTTCATGTCTCCATGCCTGTGATGAAGTATCATGTTAAACTAGCGGATCTTACTTAATTTACTTGTGTTAAAGTAAGTTATAAATGGGAAGTTAAATTTTAAGAAGTGTCGATAAAGGGCAAGTCTTTTTGTATTTGTAAATTTCTTAGGAAATCACCGTTTGCAGCAAAAATTAACTGTTACAAAAGAGTAAACTATTCAAACTTAACCTCAAATTATTATTTAACTTGAAAAGGCAGAAATTTTGTTGACTTTAGATACAGATAGAAAATGCTTATACACCCTTCTGTGAATTGCAACAAATTTCTTATTTCAAAAGAGTATTCATATTTTATGTAAAAATATTGTGAGTGTAATTGAAAAAGTTTCAGGAGCTAAGTATCACATGAGGAAGCATAGATGGCAGTGATAGTAGTAAATATTTCTGTGATAATGGTTTTTGAACTTTGACTTAGACACAAACTTAGACTTAGATAAGAAGACACACATTTATACAATTAATTTTATACACACACACACTCACACACACACACACACAGATTTCTCATCTAATGTTAAATTTTGAGTCTCTTATTTTCAGTCGTTTTGTGGTCCAGTAGTGTTGTCCCATGTGAGTATAATACAGTATAAACTAACCATTTAATTTACTGGCTCAATTCCTAATACGTGAGATATCTATTGTAAATAATTAATGTTAATATTCACCAATTTCAGTATGAACTCATATATAATCTAGTTGTTTCGTAAGAGCTAAAAACGCTAAAACTACAGTTTTTAATGTGTTGAGTCATTATCTCAGAGAATTCAAAAATATGATTGTTAATGATAATGTTGATGATTAATATACAGTTTGACTATTTTAAGAATGGACTTGGAAAAGTACAGTAGACTGTGAGATTGAACCTATTTGTAGGTGAGGTTACGAACAAACAGGTCATAGAGCATTTATATTACTTATGCTGTTATGTTAATGGACTGACAATCTCAACGCTTCCCACATTTCCTAACCATGATCATTTTATTTACCTTATGAGGAAAAAGTTTATTGAACAATTTATTTAAACAATGCTCAATATACTTAACAAACTTAAAAGTAGCGCCTATTCATGTTAAAAAAAAAAATGTGCTGTCTACATTAATACATTTACTGTAAACAAGAAACCATGTGTTTGTACTAAAATCAAAGAGGTTCAGCCTCACAGCTAATCTAATTTATTTTTCCGCGTTAATTCTTAACGCAGTCAGACTATATTCTAGTGATACTTGGTTTATTTAAGAACAAAATAATTGAACTGAATAGCTGATAATTATATTTCTTACACACCTACAATAATTTGTGGAAGAGATCAAGTTGATTATTTAATCTTGATCACTGAAATTATTTAAATTACTTTCAGGCACTTTACATATCAAGAATTACTGAAGGAGGAGTTGCTGATAGAAATGGGAAGCTTCAAGTTGGCGACAGAATAGTCTCAGTGAGTTTATTTGGATTTGTTTCATTTTAAATCTGCTCAGTTGTTTTCTTAGTAGCTTAAATATAATCAAAACACCACTGCGAAGAAGTTTGTGCTTAGATACAGATAAATATGTTTGATTACTTGCAAACGAACTTGCGATGATTATGAATGTTCAGACATATTTATGCTCTTCTATGTCTTCTATGTGTATGGTGCCATGCCTGCCACAATGATAATGGCCGATACTGAATTCAGGGGAATTATGTTAAATTTAAGAGTATATGCTTCACATATGTTAGTTAATTTGTGAAGGGGGGGGGGCAAAATTAGGGGATAAGTCTCATTGTATACTTGAAGCTATTTGTTACATGGGGGAGAGGAGTGATATGAGCTGGTCGGTCTTTACAGACGCTCCTCCCCTGCCACTGCCCATATAAAAGGCCATTTTGTGGTTAAGACATCAAGACCAAGCTTCTCCCCGCCAAGCAATGAAATAAGATAAAAGTAGGCCAGATTATTTAAATAAATATATATCATTTCTATCTTTATAATAAATACAATCTACATTTGTTTTCAACATCAACAAAGCTGGCAGCTGATACTAGTCAGGTTTGTAGCTGCAGCCTTTGAATCCTAAACTTCAGCTTTCATTCATGATTCAATTGTCAGTTTATGTTAAGCGTATCAAACTCCTTTTATTTTAAAACCCCCAAATTGTTTTGGTCTGTTGGGCTCCAGCTTTCAAGTTGTAGCAGAGCTAAAAACCTGATTATTTAAGAGAAAAAATTATTAAATGTCAACCAAATGAAAATTATACAATAGTTTTCACGTTTTAGGCAAGAGTACCGCAAAAGTCAGCTATTTATGGTGTAATTATTAAAAACTTGTAACAGTGTCATTATAGTAAATAAATTAAATTTAACCCTTAAAGCGCCATTTATACAATGCCTATTTTCCATTAAGCGCTTATTTATTGTATAAAAATCAAAATTATATTTTTTAGTTGCTCTTTTTTTATTGTTCTGTACAGGAAAATAAAAGATATGATATCATTTTGAAACTTTCATTAGCTTACTTTACCTTTTTTTCTTATATATGAATATGTAAATAAGCAAACTTTTACTTGAAAGTAAGCCTCAGGCATAGATCACTTATACAGTATAAATCAATACAAAATATTATTACTATTAATAAAATATATATAATTGAGTACATTTACTTGTACATAAACTGAAAAAGACAGGGCCTGCACAAAAAATAAGTAAATACATATAGCACTTGAATACATGTATTTAGTATCTTCCTCAAAATCAGCTGGATTATTCATATTGACACTTAAAAATAATAAATTACTAACATATGTTAAACTAAAGTAATGATAAAAAACAACTAAATATACAGTTTCAAAGAGGTGAGGCGGCGGACAATGACAACCGCTCGGCTCGACAGTAGCTGCGTGTATATGCGCTTGTGCCGTCGGGCGGCGCAGTGGAAATGTACACTGCCAGACAAAAACCAGGCCCATCACTGTAGTGATTGACAGGCCAACAAAAGGTCGCAAGTCGGACAATGTGTCTCTCATAGTCACCGCCATAACCCAAATGCACTACCAGATTAAATTAGAAATATTGCTACGAAAATATTTTTTGTAATTATTATGCGTATATGCGCTTACGGCGTTTAGAGCAAAGTCAATATATGTGCTTACGGCGTGATATGGGTTAATAATAATGCAAAATTATAAATAATTATTCCAAATTAAATTGTATTTAATTTGGAATAAAAATTCTTTGTGATTAAAACCAAACTAACTATAAAAATAAATTAATGAATTAAAAATAAAAATTATAAAGACAAAATGAACAAGTCAAAATTAGGCCAAATGGCATTTGAAAAATGCCCCACGCCAGGGCGAGTCCATTTTGAGGGACTTGTACATTCAGGCAGTCTGCGAGTACACAGCCGACCGACAGCAACCCTTATTCACGCAAGGTGGTGTGGAGACTAACCAACATGCTTGTTTAAATATTAATTTACTATCGGCAGGTTACCATATAGCATACATTGTATTTAAATTAGTCACTGTTAGTACAGTTTAGCTATCAGTCTTAACGATTCAAGTTCGTTCTGAACAGCGTGTTACGGGTCAGTCTTGAGTGACTGCCGACCGTCAACCACCTCCTTCGTCAAGTGTGCATGAGGACTGACTACTCTGGCTGTTTCAAGCACTAATTAATACATCGGCATATTATCACTCAGTTTATTCAATATTGTTCACTGTCATGACAGTTTAAGTAATCAGCCTTGACTATGATTCAAGTGTTCAAATTTACTCCGCATAGTGAGTTGTGAGAACCACGAGGGGCCGATAACCTGGTAAACCTGGTGCTGTAGTAACTATGTTATCCACTCAGAATATTGAAAAGGATTCATCAGTAACAGACAGTTACAAGAATTGGAGGTGACAAACACGCTTATATGAGGATACTTCACATTGGATAATAGAACACCAAACTGAGATGAAGTAAGGCATCCCGGCTATTATCTCAACAGTATATTTAAGTTAAGTCAGTATAGAATTATCAATAGATAACATAATTAAGAAGACTAGAATCTGATTTTATCAATTAGATATGTGTGCACTGTAATAGAGTTTGATTTTATTTAACCTTCACCCACAAAGCATTACCAGATTTACCTGTCAATGCATTGAGATGGGAGTATAAAATAACAAAATAATATAAAAAAAAAACTTTTACTTTGATTTTATGAATTCAATTAATTTCAATATAATTGCTTTAAATAATCGAACAACTCTTTAAAATTTAAGAACAGTTCAAACTTACGATTAGTTGACAACACACTGCATTTACAGTAATGGTAGATTTTGAATTATTTACTCTCTACTGTATGAAATAAGTTAAGAAAATCCATCCTGGGATTTAAAGGCTCTTGATGTATTCACGCTAATTATTATTGAGACATTAACTGTCTATCTACCAATGGTTGGTAATAACAAAACCTAGATAGTTAATTTATTAAAATATACCTTAGCATGCAATAATAAAACTAATTAAAACATGGTCAGAAATAGTACAAACGTCATCTTTGTCTTCAGGAAATGTAGGGTTAAATTCTCCCTCACTAAAAGTAGAATAAGAATAAGAACTCTTTATTCCATTGATCTTTACAATAAAGAAATAGGACACGTCAAATAACAATGCATTAAGACACACTTTCAACTTAATTCCTACAGCTAAAAACAACTACAGTTCAGATCAGTGTTGCACCTCATGAAGAGGTGTTACGCCTAGAACCATTGTCTTTTTTCTTTAAAATCATTATGTTTTAGTGTAGAATTAACTCCAACTAAGCCTCTGAAATGTTTAAAATCAAGTCTGTAGGTTTATAGATTTTGTTGTTTTGGCAAAGATTGTATTTTTTTAAACCTTTCATTGTCAAAGAATTATATATAAAGTGGGCTTTTAACTTTGGCCTCTCGTTTATAATAATTTGGTAATGTTCTAGATAAACGGTGTGGACATGGAAGGTGCTAGGCACGAGCAGGCCGTAGCCATGCTCACCAGTCTGGAACGTTACATGCGTTTGGTGTGTGAACGAGAAATAGTTGTGCCCAAAGGTGGGCCCCGTCCTGCACCCAGCCCTGTTCTAAAGCCGTCGTACACCAATCCTTATCAGAGCAAACATGAGCCAGTCTCTGCTCCAGCTCCTAATCCTGCCGCAGCCCCGACTGCTCCAAGACCTTTGCCCAGGAAGCTAACTTCCTCATCTTCAATTACCTCTGAGACCGAGTCTCCTCAGGTAAGACATTGTCCAGTAGATATAGTTGCGCTATGCTTGATGTGCTTCTAGAACTGCCTGACCATCACGATAGATTGTCCTATCATAAGCAAATTCTAGTATATCTTTATATATATGGATAATTCTCTATGGAAGAATGTTGTCTTTTATTGTGGTCAACAATCCAATTTTTCATGTAACTAATCTTGAGGCTTGTAACAAGTGGAAGTATGTAAAGTGTACTTCGTGTAGTGAGAGCTAAACTGACACATATTGGAAGGCAAATGTCAGCAAGACTGGGTACCTAACAGAATGAGAATAAGAAATGCACTGGGAAAATATGAATTAACAAAAATGTACACTATCATTAATTGAACATGAAAATGTGTGCTGATTAATGTAACAAATTTTAAGTGTAGATACTTCATTAACAATTATCCGTACCACTGGATTCTAATGTTAAGGTGGCGCAATCGATTTTCAATGAGTTAATTATTTCCCAATTTTATAATCAAAATTAGTTAATGTACCTTCCCTTAAGACAGGAAAAATATTTAAACATTTTTTAACCACTACATAAGAACTTGTCTTTTGAAGTGCTGAATTTACTATTAAAACAAATCCATTCAAAGTACAAATTTAATTTTTTATAACTACGTTTTTTACACATAACTGAAGGTATTAAGATGTTTTCAGTTTTTAAAAATGTAAAAATATTCATAATTTTTACTTTTTTTAAATTAAAAAAATCTGAATCCCTTCAGTTATGTCTAAAAAATGTGGTTATACGAAGCTCATTTTTAAAGTTAAAACCGTTTTCAAATAACGTAAGAGAAACTTTATTTATGGATATAAATGATATCACAAACTAAAATATGAACATTATTTCACTTTTTTATGTAGTTACCATTAACATCGACACATTTTTGAAGTCGTGGTACTAGCTTTTGGATCCCATCATTAAAGAACTCTCCCGCCTGACTGTTAAACCAGTTTGTAACTGTTTCTTTTAACATGTCATCATTTTCCAAGCGCTTTCCACCAAGAAATTCCTTAAGTTTTGGAAAAAGATGAAAATCCGATAGTGGTAAGTCAGGACTGTATGGTGGATGATCCAGTATTTCCCAACGAAGCTTGTCCAGCTGTATATGTGTCCTTGCCGCAATGTGAGGCCAAGCATTGTCGTGAAGCAGAATGACGCCACTAGAGAGCAGGCCCCGCCGGCGGTTTTGAATAGCGCGCCTGAGCTTCAATAATGTTTTGCAATATCTTTCATTATTTACTGTCATTCCTCGTGGCAGAAAGTCTATCAGAAGAATACCCTTTCGGTCCCAAAAAATCGTGGCCATGATTTTTCTTGTTGAAGGTTCTTGCTTGAATTTTCTTGGTTTCGTCAGAGAGTTTGAATGATGCCATTCACTGGATTGCCGTTTCGTCTCAGGAGTATAGTACGCAACCCACATTTCATCACCGGTCACAATGTGACTTAAGAACTCATAGCCATCTCTGTGATAACGCTCCAAAAAGGACAAAGAATATGCCACACGCTTTGCTTTGTGTTCTTGTGTCAACATTTTTGGCACCCATCTCGCACACATTTTTTTGTAATGCAGTTTGTCAGTAACAATGTTGTAAACTACTGATCTTGAAACTTGGGGGAAATTTCTGACTAAGTTCGTCAATAGTGAAGCGCCGATTTTGGCAAATTTCCTCATCAACTTTTTGTGCCAACTCTTCATTGATGACAGTAGGCCGTCCAGGTCGTTCTTCGTCATGAACACTTGTCCTTCCTTCATTAAAAAGCCTACACCATTTTCGCACATTTCCATAATTCATAACACCCTCACCGTAAACTTCAAGAAGCTGTCGGTGAATTTTAGCAGGACGGACATTTTTTGCGTTTAAAAACCGAATAACTGAGCGTACTTCACAGTCGGCGTAATTATTGATTGACATTGCGACAAAAGAAGCAATATAACCACACAACCAGCATCGGCAGAGACGTGAAACGTAATGGCGGCGTTGCAGGCCAGTAAGTGCTGGCCTTAAATGGGTGTCACATGACCGGATGAGCGGGCACGATGCGCAATCGGTTTTTACTTTAAAAATGACCCTCGTACAAGATTAAATTTGTACTTGGAACGATTTTATCTTTAAAATCACTATGGTACATAGTGATTTAAAATCAGCTAAAAAATGTACCACTTCAAAAGGCCACAAATTCTAATTTAGTGGTTAAAAATTTGTCAATATATTATTCCTGTTTCAAGGAAAGGTACATTAACTAATTTTGATTATAAAATTGGCAAATAATTAACTCACCGAAAACCGATTGCATCACCTTAAGAACCAGTTTTAGGAACACATCTGCAAAAGTCTATTCTTCTTTTTGTTTCTACATGGTTCACAAAGTAGATTAGCAGACTTATTAGAGTTGAAAACTTTCCTCAACCAAATTTAAAAAATACATTGAAACAAAAGGTCTTAGTTAATGAAATAACGGGACAACAAAATAAAGACAGTTTTGTAACAAGATAGGGAATTATGTCAGCAGAGTAGTTATTGTGAAGAGTCCTTCTGTAATCCACCAGTACAATAATTCCAATCACAAAGGACTTGTGTTCATTCAATAGCTTATTTTTAATATGATACATTAATATTAATGATATATTATAAAGAAACAAGATTAAAAAATAAACTATCTGATAATTTAGTACAGTAGAACTTGGATAGTTTGAATCTCAGGGACCAGAGAAAAAATTTGAATCATCCAATAATACGAATTACACAATTATGTTGTTTATTCTCAATACAGTGCCTCTTCATACTGTGTTATAAATGAGGTTTTATCGTACATCGTCAAGGCCGTTTCTAGTATAAGGACCAGCCATTCAACGCCACAGTCATTACTGCCACCAGTGTCACGCGACCATTCAGCGTAATGTTATGCTGTACAGACTGTAATTGTTAAGGTTATTACTAAAACAAAAACGAATTAGTAACAGTTCATGTGTTATGTAATTGTACACTCATCAATGTCAGGATAGGCCGGGTCCCATACTTGTTTAAGAGCTTCGAAAACACGTATGATTGAAACATTGCAAAAAATGTTATCCTTTTTTTTTTTTTTTGAGCCAGGTCAATAATGTTTTTGGGGGTATTCCATATTCTTTCGCAATTTGCGATTCCTGGCCTACCTAAAATTGTAAAGTCGATTTCTTTTTTGTAACCTTTTCGACTTAACGTATTATGGTGACTTTTTACTGCAATGATAACGTTTTGTATTGAGTACGTGGTTTACTCAACGACATGTTTTACATACTCTGAAAAATACAGTATGAAAATGTTAACACTGCAGTAATGTATAGAACACACAAACAACGATGCAACGTGTTACGCGATGCCTTCCGTACTGTCGTTCGTTAGTTGATGTTGACGTGGCTGACTGAAGATCACCGTATGCATGCGCCAACATCAAACAGCACATCACTCACGTCAAGTCTGAAGCCGTTGCCCCCACTACTCACCCTTCCTCTCCAATTACTCGCACCAAGAAACTTATGCCACAGTCTACATCTGTCATCGGATACAGTAGTTCTTGGAAAGATTTATTAGTCTTAGTATCACTTTAGTTTATGCTTCTGACATTAAGAAATTTAAGTTGTACTGTAACAAATAAATATATTTTGTTCTAATAAATTTTAAACTAACCAAAGAATATTTCAAATTAAATACGATTTGTTTACATAGTGTAATACAAAGTTCAAGGGATCGCGGAAAAGCTTTGAATTATAAACGTTCTAACTATCCAAGTTTGACTGTAATACAATTGGACAAACATTGGTGCTATTTATATAAGAGATGTAATCATAAAACACTTCCATAAAATAATCTCCTTTTATCAAATTGTGTTATTGGCAGAAAATACTTACAAGCTTGATAAAATATATTGACTTATCAAAATGTCCAAATTTGTTTCATTACAATATTATTTTATGTACAAACGAAAATCCTGTAGATAGAATACATACGTAAGATACATATGTAAGAACATAACTAGATGGATGAACAGAATCTTAATAGATTCATGATAAACTGATTTGTTTAAAAAGAAAGAGCAGTTCAAATTTTTATTGCGGTCATGTACAAACGTTCAATCTTGGTTTCAATTTGTTTATATCGGACAATCTTTACTATTGACTGTAATGTTTTGTCTGTGTGCTTGTTATAGTCGTTCTTTAATGTCATTGGTGCTTTTTTTGTTTGTTTGGTAATTTGTTGGTTAGAAAATATAGTATATGTGCCATTTTAATTTCATCCTATGATTTTAAGAAACTTCATATTGGTAATTAATTTAACTATATTTTTAAATACTTTATCGAGCCTATTTCATAATGTAAGATTGCATGCTTACAATGTTTTATGATGTTTTACAATTAATTACTGGAACGTAATCTTAAAACATGTTGTACTAATTGAATGAACTTGTTAGCAGCTAATATGACTCCAGTGCATGTAACCTTGAGCATTCAAGTGCTATTAACCAGAATTAACCAAATTCTGCTCTACATAAGATATTTTCTTGAAAACCCCCGGTGAACGAAAACTTAACAAATTAAATTTAACGAAGAAATTATTTAATCCATTAATTTTGTAAATAGTTTCTATAGAGTTGTAATTTTTTGTAGCTATCTCTTTATTTTTGGCCATAACAAGATCACGAGTAGTGTAAAACAAAATAATGTGGTCCAGCATGTTCAGCTAGCTAAATGTTTTTTGTTGTTTTTAATATACCAACTCAGACTAGGAATAATAATGGCTTTATTGTTCAAAAGGTTTGTACACAAAAGAGCGAACTTAGGACTATAAGTACCTTCTTATAGTTAACCCTTAAAAACTGGGTTGTGATCAAAACTACCTGTGATAACTCCGGAATATGTCATTAAAATAACTTAAAAAATGTTTACGAATAGTATGAAAGTCTAACCTCATGCAACCAAATATTTTATCCGTCAAGATTTCCACTTAACCCTAGAACCCTTTTAGGGTGGTGTTGTACCACCTGCCCACCCATACAGTGTACAATGGTAATGACCCTCCCACCCACCTGTACTGTATTGTGGTGATGTATAGTTAATCCTTAAAACTGTTTACTATTTGTGGCTTTGATAAGAAAAAAATAAAATAAAAACTTAACACAATATGTAAATTATAGTAAAATTATAATATAACGCTAAATGGTATAAACAATTTAAGTATTTAATATTTATTTTAAATAATACCAACTTATTTTTGAGTAAAAGCCAAAGAACATTTTTCAGCACAATATTTTTATTTAACACTATAAACCATTACAATTTAAGTAATTTATAACTAAAGGAATGGTAAACGCTTATTTGTTCATTTTTAAACTTGAGGAAATGTTCTAAACTAGCTTACTTATTGAATGTAATAGGCCATTACAGCAATGGCCGTGACCAAACAAAGTGAAGCTTTTGATTCACTTCAAAGCTGTTCTTGCTACCTATTCCACTGCTTAAGAGCAAGTGTACGTGTAATGAAATAGTAAATAATTATAAGTATCTTGGTGTTTTGACTGTCATGTCAGCTGGAAAGAGCATGTATTTCTTAGTACATAAAATAAATTACCACACAAATGCGTTTAGGCAGATTAGTGCAATTTGGAATAAAAAAGAAATTAAATTCAGACCTTTTTGACATTTGGTAGAAAATTAATACTTGCTAGAGTATCCTTTGAATTTAAAAATAAATTATATTTTTTAAGTTCTTACAACTTTTTTATGTGGAACTGTATATTAGAAAAATATAGTCTGCAGTACTTAATGTTCTGTATTTGACTGCGCATATCTGTGCCTTAAAGTACCAAGTATATTGTAGTTACACATCCAACAGTTTAGTATATGGAGAGACAGGACATCAGCAAACTTACCTTAGAAGACAAGTTTACTAACACCAGAGTAGTAGTAACATACACAAAAAATAAAACACATAATCACACAAATTTTCAGTACCATTGGCACTTTCATCAGGTGAGTAGAGAGAAAGAGAGACTTTACCTGAAGAAAGTGCCAGTGGCACTGAAAATTTGTGTGATTATGTAATTCTTTTGTATATGTTACTACTACTCTGGTGTTAGTGAACTTGTCTTCTAAGGTAAGTTTGCTGATGTCCATCTCTCCAATATACTAATTCCTGGCCTAGTGCCCTTTAACCTAACCTAAAAAACATCCAACAGTTTGTAGTTACACACACGACAGTTTGTAGTTACAATTGCACTCAGCTTTATTCTATTAAAACTAAATTAAATGCTTAACAATCAAGTGTCACTGGCAAGACTCACCTAGCACTACTTTTGAGGGAAAAGACCATTTAACCGCTTTTACTGACAAAAATAATGCTGGTAATCCAGTTACAAGAAATTTGCATTATTGTATGTATATACAATATAATATTTTTTACTGTATACGTTCAAGTTATTATTACATCCGTTTTATCATTTTACGTGTGCCTTTCATTTTACAACATAAGTTTTATTTTCCTTGCCTAATTTAAATGTGCATTTATCCTTTTACATTTTTTTTTTTTAATTTTATTTATGATAGGTATTAATTAATTTTTTTTTTCTCATTTTGTTGCGTACATAAATAAAGAGAATTGTATTTTGCGATTTGTTTACTTTTTTGCTTAAAATCAAACGCACTGGTTTTACTGCCACAAAATTGTACTCTTCAAATTTGATTTTCATTAAAATTACATGAACTATTTAATTTCTGTACTATGAGGCGTATCATAAACTTTACATTAAGTAATAAAATTATAATGTAAAGTAAAAATTTTAAAAATGCATTTACAGTAATACCTCATTTTAACAGACTAATAGGGGCTAAGGGCTGTCCTTTACTTCCAAACAGCAATCCATTGACTCATCTTGCCATAAAATGTTGGACAACTTAAGGGGCCGGTACAAATGAATCACCAGTCTGAACCTTTATAGTGAGGTCTGTTATTGTGAGGTTTTACTGTATTCCAAAGGTACGTTCGATAGATGACATATTGTGCAGAGTACTCCAGTAAAGTAGTAGATAAAGCAAATAAGATTAAAAGTTTAGTTATTTATTCGTAACGGCCGCTAATATTTTATTTTTTACCCTGGGATTTTCCTTTATTAGACTTTTCTTAGTTTTAACTGAGTGACACCAGCTGCAATTTGGGTTATTGTTTGATAAATTGTGATGTAAAACATAAACAGCCGCTTTATTTTTAAAAATATTGGATTAAATGTTTGGGATGATTTTTTTTAAATTACTGAATATCACACAAATATTGAATGAATAAAAATGACTTTGGTGTAATGAATAAAACGCATATATTTCCTTCAACTGGACTATTAATTTCTATTCACAAAATCACATTAATACCAATAAATCAATCTGCAAATTGTAATGCAATGTGAAATTTCACAGCTGCCAAAACCGGTGACCAATGAAGAGTTCCAAGCTATGATACCTGCCCGATTTCTTCCAAATAAGGAGCAATCGGCACATGAACCCACCACTTTGGTCACCTTAACGATAAAAAAACCAGATCACAATTTGCATAATGGTATAGAATTCCCCGAAGCTCCGACAACTCTTGGCAAAGTGACGGAAACCATAACAAAAAGTACATTGACAGAAACTGTTGTGACGAGAGTAACAAACAACCAATTAGTGTCACCGGTCATCATAGAGGTGAGTTGGGGAGGTGTAGAGCAGAAACTGCCCGTTTCCAACTCCGCTTTTCTTTCTGCATGACTGACTACTAAAACGTATTTAGTTATGTTGTGATTTCAAGTTAGAGACTCAACATTTTTAATTATGGCATGATAGCATAAAGACCTAACCTAGTGTAGTTGTAATCCACAAATTCGTTCTGTTAATTACAAAGAAAAATTTAATGCATAGTTTTAGACTTATTAATTTCCTTTTGTTCTTGTAGTACCAATTTTATTCTTTGTAGTAGTATGTGTAACTGTGGCTTGGTGTGTAGAGTTGTTTTTGCACGTATTTACAATCTCTTGACTGCTTCTAGTCGAGCCTTTGGTCAAAGGTAAGCTTCTCTTCTCTTTCTAAAACATTAAGGTACTCAATTATTTTAATATGACTTTTTTTTAATTAGTAAACAATGAATTTTGATTATTTTTACTTTTTATGAATGTAAGAATTAATTGCTATAATGCCTTTTTTAGGGCATGATTGATATCTTTGCCATAAATGTTTGCCCGCTTCAAAGTGTTATAAAATTTTCAATTTTGTATTGAAAGCAGTTGTAACAATTACAACTAGCAGTGTGTCGATACCAAAGTTGTTCAATTACCAATACAGATTGAAATACCAGTAAATCGACTCTTGATATTGATACGATCAATATCTTGGTTTAACCCTTTTGGTGGCATGTCAATTTCACATTTCCTATATGAAAAATGCCAGGCCATTTTTGGTGAAATTGCAAGGTTTCTAACAAACTTATGCAGCATCTATGTTTTTTGTCATATTTATTTACAATTTTTTTAGCTGAAGGTAAAAAGAATTCATTAGAAACTCTTTCTAATGAAATATAGTTTACTCTCCTAATTAAAAGCAATTTTTTATTTAAAAAAAATTTGGTACCAAAAGTTTTTTTTTAGTTTTTTTTTAATTTAAAGGTGCATAACATATTTACAAAACATTTTTAGAATTTTCCTCTCACTGCCATTTTATTGAGCATTTTAAACTGAACAAAGGCAAATAATTTCATTAACCATACTTAAAAAAATTTTAATTTTATACAAACATAATTGAAGTGCTGCATTTTGGTTACCTAGCAACATACAGACTAATTATTGAAATATATAAAGCAGTTTTTCGGAAATAAAACTGGGATTGTTGATTTACCTCTGTAATGTTCTAATAGTTAAAAAATATAAATATATAGCTCATTGTCGGATAAATATGAGCTTTCGTCACATGAAGTTATATCAGCAATGAATTCGTCATCTACATCAATGTAGTTTTGGCCTAACCTACTAGTGCTAGCAACTGATGCATCAGGATCATTTACGTTTTCTAATAACGTTAGCAAAGTCTTTTATCTTCTTCTGGAATAAGTGTATCGTCACTTGTTGTAATAAACTTCTAAGTAGATATTTTTAGATACTTTTGTAATTATTGTTCACAATCTAGATGAACAAACATTATAACGATACACTACATTGGCGCGAAAGACAAACTCAGCAGCACTGACTACTGACGTAATCTAATCTTTACTGCAATCAGCTGCGCAATTTTATGAAAGAAAAGTGTAAAACTGACGACGGCGGTTATTGTTGATTCGTCTGTTATGACTTGGGCGGCAGACTGATTAAAAATAGTGATGTAATATAACGAAATGCTCTCACAGCGACGCTGGCATTTTTTGCACAAGCATGGCACGTCGCTCACAGTGACTCATGGCACTACAAGGATTAAAAAATAATTTAGGATACTAAAGAAAGTTCTTTATTTATTATATAACTAAATAAAAGTTAAAAAGGTTTAAGTTAAAGATTGTCTTATTTAACCAGGTAAAATTAGGACTAAGTAGCCCTCTCTAACACTTAACCTGGGGACCATGGCTTGACGTGACTTCCAAACCACAGGAGTGGCGGGGCTGAAGGGAATTGAACTCGCATCTGCGGAGTGGCAAGCCACCACCATAGCCCCTTAGCTACGGCCGCTCCTATAAAAGATAAAGAATATAGAATTACATTTTACAAAATAAATATTTTTGAAGCAAGGTAAAGAGAGAAACAAAAAGTATTGAAATAATAAATAACATAAACTAAGAGGTATCCGAAAATTCCTTGTAATAAGATTGCATGGTAACGGTTATAACTTATTGAAAACAAAAACTAAAACCTATATATACAATTAATCATTGTTAAACACTTTAAAATTTAAACATACATGTAATCAAATGATTATTGATTAAACATTTGGTTTAATCAATAATCAGAGTATAAACTTGGCAATGTGTTAGTTTTAGTCTGTGAATCACTCACTCTTGAAATGATTGAAAAATAATATTTACAATAATTTACAGTATATTATGAATGTTCTCATAAAATTGTGTTCTTCAAGTATATTGAAAACTCAAGTACAATATTTTTTTAATTAATTATTTGTATAAATTCATAATTAATTCATTGAATTTTTTTATAAACATCAAAGCTATTTTAATTTTGTTTGCAATTTGATATAAATTTACTGGTATTTCCTTTCAACTGTAGTTGAAAAATAAATCATTTAGAATAGCAATCTCAGGCATACAAGACTGTTGGCTGAATGAATTTCGTTGTTACCAGTTTTTTTTTTTTTTCTGCACCTCAACCAACTTTTAAACGACTGTTCAAAAAACTAGTTATGATATTTTAAAGGTATTGAATCCATTTACTATCTTCAATTCTTGATACTGGTACCTGTCTTGATAATCGAGAATCAATATTTAGTATCAACACATCTCTAATTGCAACCCATAATTTTAACTTAAATTAAAATTTTTAATTTACACATTAAAATTAAAACACAAAACTACGCCCTTCAAATTAAACTATATAAGGCTAGGTAGGATAACCAAAAGAAACAACCTACATTCCATGTTAGCAATAAACTTCACTGCAGTTGAAGTTAGTATGTTAGCACACTGATCCATTATGATTCTGAGATTTAAAGAGTAAAAGATGGGGTGGAAATGTTGTTTCTGCTTTACGCTCGGTTTAAAAACACTTGTCTCGCTTGTGATCATAAGCTCGCAAAAACTTCTTTTATGATTATTTTTTCCCAAGTTTTAATCTTTAATAAGCCGCGTCATTAATACTTAATTATAGAAATATGCGTGATCATGGCTTGCGAATGACTGTGATGAATGTACATGAGCAAGTGATGTATTTGTTTTTAATCAAGGTTAACTAATTGTTAAAGAATTTTATTTATTGTGTCTTGTTTTAAATTACAATAATTTTAAATCTATTAACATAATGCTGGCTGTGTGTAAAGTTTTATCTTGTTTATTTGTTCACAAACAGAATTCTTTTTATTAAGTATTTGAAATATTAAAAGTACTTGGAAAAAATTATTTAATAATTACAAACATTGTTCTACAGTTCCAATCCATACAAAATTTATATTTCTTTAAAACAAAATAAATAGTTTATTGGCTGAATTATTTTTGTATAACTATCTAAATTTCTCCATTACTTTATCAATAATCATGGTGCTAAGCTGTGTTTAATCTTTTAGTAACTTAATTTAAATAATTTATTCTTACAAATATTTCAATCAAGAAAAATGTTTAAAATATGGCACTAAAGTTTTTTTGTTTGCAGGATGTGACTCTGGTTAAATCAGGAGGCTCACTAGGTTTCAGTATAATCGGTGGAACAGACCACTCCTGCACGCCTTTCGGAAGGGACCAGATTGGCATTTTCATATCTCATGTGAGTATAATTTAGAATGTATGGGTCTGCGAGTAGTGATTTTTGAGTTCGAGTCGAGTAGTTGGCATTTTTTCGAGTATCGAGTATTTTCGAGCGAATATTTACAGAAGGATTTCCTGTTCACCCAACTGTAAAAGGCAGACACCATCCTAAGCCTATGTTAAGTTGTGCCAGATTCGTAAATATATAAATCTAAACTGTAACATTTGATAAAAAAAAACTGTTTACTTCCTGCCTTCCTACATTTTTATGTGGCATTATTTATTTAACCTTTTTCCATAACTAATATTATGTAAGAAACTAAGAAAGGATATTATTAATTGAAACAACATGGATCATAAAGATTTAATCTGTTCACTCATATCACAGATCAGATTTTCTATGCAAACCAAATACTGTTTCACAGCTGGCCGATATGTTTATCTGGTGGTTCAGTTCAAAGTGTACCGTGAAAACGTAGCAAAGCTTTATGGCGAAAGCTGCATCCAACCAAACGGATGTTAAAATTTAAAATTCAGGCGTCATTTGCTTTCAGAATTGCCTCCCCTCAACAAAAATTGATTGTGTACGCCAAGAAGAATGGATATGTATTCTGTGGGTATTTAATTCAGTAGTAACAAGGTTACAACTAACCGGAAATAAGCTCTGAATTATATAATCAAATTTGAAAATCTGGATGACAAAGACTGTAGTTCAATCTATTGATAATAATAACTAAGCAGTTTTACTAAAATTAAATTTTAAAGTCGCTTAGGATGAATTAATTTTTAAATTATGATCGGTAATGAAATAGTGAAACTTGAAACTACTTCGATACATGAGGCTACACTGAACAACAGATGAATAATTATTTCATAACTTGAGATTCATGAAAACCATAGATGTAGTCAGCTAATATACAGTATTAGGTCTAGCCGATATTGGCGACGAGATGCAGTCTGAAATATCAGCTAAGTGCCAAGTAGTGATACAGTAAAGTTTTTGGGCAGCTAAATTATAAACTTATGAATAAAAAACGAGACGTTTGATAAGGCTTCGGTTCAATAAAAACTATTTTCCGAATCTAAATTAGTCGTATTTTGTTTAGAAAAGGTCTTCCAATTTGTTTCTCCCTCACTTGAGTTGATTCGTGATTGTCATACAGTTTACATCGACGTCAATGTGAACAGGGAACTGTTCAGTGAGTTTACGAATTATCATACTTTTTACCACATTTTACATCCAACTGTGTTATTGTCTAACGTAGTCAGAAAACCGTTCTACAATTTGACAAGAAAAAATATCGTATGCACAAATATTACACACAGTTTTGGCGATCTAAGGTGTTTTCGGAATAATAATTAATAGATGTTCGCCACGGATATATATATATATTTTTTATTTGACAGAAAATAAATCAGTAATGTTGTGACATGCTGCTAGAACACCATTACCATATTTTATGTTATGATGTGGTATTTTCTTACGTCAAATCATTGTACAATTCCCTGCTCAGATTAAAAAAACAAAATAGACCTCAATCGGCTCGCGAGAAATATACGATGATAATTTCAGTTCCGAAAAGGAGCTGAACAGTTTCTTGCACTTACGTATACTACAACAGAGATGAACTTTCGCCTAGAACAGATGGGAAGTTCGATTCTTGGGATGTCAAGCGACCCGTTCTCGGGACCCTTTTGATTGAATAGTATTATTGATATGAACGAAAATATGCATAATTTCCACAGCGTACAGACCATTAGATTTGTATCAGTAACAGGTCTTTTTGTGCATCTTGAACCGGATCTCTCGTCCCCTTTCTTGAGTTATAAAGACACTAACTAGCACTTCTGTTTTATTCACACTATTTTAGGTTAGGTTACAAGTGACTAGGAGGCTCGACAACCAACATGAGTGATCACTACTTCGGTAACTATTTACAGTGATCGCTATCTTCCAGCTCTGTTGTTCACTTTGAATTGAACTAGTTCAAATCATAATTAACAAACTCGTTCACTACGTCTACTAGTTCATTTGACTGTCATTGTGTACCTATTAGAATGCTATGTGTTCAAATGTAGATACAGATAGGCTGCGTCCTGCTGAAAGCACCTGTATGAGGGAGATGCACCTAGTGGTGGAAGTGAGATAGAGAACCACCCCTCCCCCAATTTTTCATTGAATTAAAAAAATTTTATGAAAACTAGATGGGCCACATGCTGGTAGTGCATTAGCAAATTCCCGCCATCAGTAACAGAGATCATTTGTTGGTTTGATTGACACTAACAAATCAAATTTAGAACGATTAAATCGTTATTTAGTATTTAAATAACAATAACACAACTAATATTGTGAACAATAAATAACAATCAAGCAAACTTGTACGTACACTTCATCACAGTTTATAACTAAGCACTGTTGCGGAAGTTGAACACTTGAAGGCGGAAATTAGTCACGGCCGTGATGTACGACAGCGGGGCGGTCTCAATCCGTCTGGCCCAGTTGTAGATATTACATTTATTTGTTGATATAAATTTACATTAAATTCATGTATCTAAACATGCAAATCATGTTCATGCATGACTAAGCAAATCTAAGAGTGCAGTAGAGCCTCTTGTCAGATTCTGTTTCATCTACCTGTAAGAGAAGAGTAATTGTACGTGTGCACTGTGTTTGGGTTGATTACAATAGTCACTACGTGTCTCATATGTTGGAGTTTGTCAGTCCCTTCTATATCACAAACTCTGTTCAACAACAATGTTTTATTTGTGTTGCATTTGAGAGTTTAGGCATACTTTGTATTACATTCTTACATACGAGACGCTGACACAACACTGTTCATTTTAAGGCGAATACAATTTACTGTTACAAATGGCTGAGAATTACAGAATCCTCTATTACACCACACCATTGACCGTTTATGTTGCCAAATAAGCAATAGTTAAAAAAAAGTAAGTTGGATACTGTGGTGTAATAGTACCTCTATCCATCTCTTTCGCACAGATGCATTCAAAACGTCACTTTCTAAGCATCTTATGTAGAAAAGCTCTATCAATAGATATATAAATAATAAATAGTCACACCAACATGGTAAATGTACAAAAAACTTCACACTTCTTGCATATCTATATATTTTTATAATTAAGAAACTCATGTTTCTTATCAAATTATAGACTATCCTTTAAAGATCAAATCTATGAATTTAAAGTAATGTATTTACAATAAATATTATAAATATATTTTTTATTAGGGTAAGACGGTGGCTGAGCGTCAGGACTTTGTGCTTGGGTTTGAGATAGCGCTGGTTCGAATCCAGCTTAGACTGGAAGGTTTATCAATATTATTCACCTTTCACTGTACTGGTTCACCTCCTTACTCTGTCTGAATAGTTCCTTGCACAGATCAATAGTCTATGAGAACTAGGCAGAGTAAGGTTGAGAAGGAAATCGGCCTCTCCTTTAAAAAAATATTTATAAAAATTAATTTCTAAATAAATAAATAAAAAATACAATTTGAAGACAATACAATATTTCATTAAATTTTGAGCATTCATATTTTAAACCCAATATGAAGACAATTTATTTTAGAAAAGGCACCACAACAATAGAAACTAAGTGGATAGGAAGCACCATTTAATTAGTTTAAAAATAAGTTAATTCTGTCAAAGGTTGTCCCCGGTGGCATTGCTGCTAGCTCAGGAAAACTACGGATGGGCGACCGCATTTTGGAAGTTAACGGTGAGGACATCACCCAGTGCAACCACCAGGATGCTGTCATGGCTCTCCTCAAACCTGGTGATGAAATCACTCTTAAAGTTCAACATGACCCTCTGCCAGAAGGCTTCCAGGTACGTAAATAACTGTGACGTTAAACAGGCAATATCAGTGCTGTTGACATGAAAATAAAATTTATATGACCTTTGTCTGAAAGACATATTCTACTTCTGAAAAATTATTGTTTAAAATACTAAAATAGTAAGTATTCAAACTAAAATTAATGTTTGTCTCAATGTCTAACAAGAAAATACAAATACAATTTATAAAAATTAACTAAATTAGATAGAAAATCAGAGTAGACTTGATTAACTGATCAAATTCGAGCCAGGCCTATCTTAGATGCAACAAAACTCATTTAGAAGCACATTATGTGTGGTTTTTAACTTGTTTAACGTGATGTCAATAATATAAGCCGAATGTTGTTACTAATATGCTGGTGTCTGTAGTCTGATGAAAGTTATGTTTCAAAGTGCTAAATTGTTCCAGAAATTTTAGTGTACAGTCGCTATAGCAGTTTTTACCATTTCTCATTTATTTGCATTGTTTTTTTTGTAAATAAGTTAAATTCAAAGGAAAGTTACTAAACAAGAAATAAAAATGAAATAGTTCTTTGTTACATTTAGTTTTACTATTCACTAGAATGTTGTGATTTGTAACAGTAGTAATGGTTTCTGTAATTATGAATTATTACTTAACATCTAAACTGAATGAGTATTACATCTCTTGTTTATTGTAAAAATTTAATTTTATACAGGAGCTAATTTTGGTTAAAGAAGAAGGGGAGAAGTTGGGAATGCATATCAAAGGAGGTCTTAGAGGACATAGAGGAAACCCATTGGACAGGACGGATGAAGGGGTTTTTATTTCTAAAATAAATTCTGGAGGAGCAGCAAAACGAGATGGCAGATTGAAGGTTTGTTCCAAGTAAATTTACTTACGTTTAATTTTACCCGTATTTTGTAAACAATGTATTTATAGTGTATAATTCACTTTAAAAATTTTAAATTTAGTGGTAGAGATTTTACATATAAATAGGCTGGAATCTATATCTGTAACCAGATGTTTTTTAGTTTGAGTTGCATTTTATTAATCAGAAAATTGTAAAAAGTTAACCTAAAAATCTAATCACAAAAACTGATGGTTATTTCTATTAAATTTTCTCCAAAAATACTTTAAACTTTATATATTTATGAATCTTCATTACTTGATTTTATAAACTACAAGTGCATAAACCCTAAATAGGTCACATTTTGAAAGTAATAGCACCATCTGTGTTGCTAGGTTGGGATGAGATTGTTGGAAGTGAACGGGGTCTCCCTGCTTGGTGCTTCTCATCAAGAAGCTGTCAATGCATTGAGGAACTCAGGAAAATCTATCCAACTTGTTGTGTGTAGAGGTAAGTGTAAAGTTAGATGAGGAGACAGTGTAAAAACAATTATGACAATATTATGAAAATCAATTTTTTTGTCTAGAATTGCACTTTTTTTAGTGAATCTGAAGTATAGTACTGTGGTCTATAATTTCTTTCAATTTTATTCACTTTTTTCAATCGAAATGAAAGTAGTCTTTATTTAACCCTTTGGGAGTTGTAACATCGAAGATACAAGTTTTGCTACTGACCGTTGACATCGGCTGCTAGGTTGCGTGCCTGTTTTGCCACTGGCTGCACCAGCCGATCACATCGGTCTTTTGTTTTTTAATTATTTAAAAGCTTTGACATTAGCTGTTAATTTATATAATTACTATAGTTGTTTTCTTTATTACATAATGCAACATACATTTTCATATAGTAATATGTGTTAAATAAAGGATCAAATTAGCTGTGACAAATAATCTTGCTACTTGTACTGCATTGTCTGTATCGAGCTGCTGATCACTTATTGCCAGTCACATTACTGTATCCATCTATATTGTTTATAATATATACGTTTTTAGTGTACTATTAATTAACTTAGGTTATTATAAGCATTATCTGTATTTTTTTTTAAGTGCTAAGAAAGATTGATAGGTCAACGAAACTGAAAAAAATTAACGTCTTGGTTTCTGGATATACTGTACTATAAAAATTTAGTATACTAAAAGAAATTTTCTTATTATTCTTATTAAAATAATTTAGGTAAAAATTTTTGCTAGTAGGCCTATTACTCTCAGTGTTCCCTTTTGTTTGTTGAAGCTTTAACCCTCGATCCGGTCACTATATTTTTCAGTATTGGGTCGCAATTTCTGGCCAATTTGTAAGATGTTTTTATAAAATTCATAAAAATAAGTAAATTTTAATAAAACTACTTGGTTATGGTATAAAAATGATCTCAAGAATGTAGGCTACCAGATAATGTATAAGAATTTAACCTAAAGATATTTTTTGATTTTTTTATGGTACGTTAATTTGGAAATTTTTTTTTCATAAGTTGCGAAAGGGGGTGGGGTACCCATTGGATACAATGTTGTGATAATAAATTTTTAAATGTGAGATAGCAAAAATGTCCTAAATTTTATCTAGTTTCAGAAAATATATACATTATATAGGTTTAGAAGTATACAATATGTCTTATAAATTTATAAATGGATTCAATACAAAAACCTAAAAATTTGTTGCCATGGTAACAGCAACATTCAAAAATATTTTATAAATTTTCTATAAACACTACAAAGTTCATTTATATACTAAAATTTAGCTAGAAACATGCTCTATAAAATAATATATGATCTGACATATGAAAACGATTTATAACGGATAATTACAACAGAAAAACCAAGTATTTACCGTAAGTTCAAACAAACAACGAATCGTACAAAGCATCCAATATGGCGACAACATGAATTCAATAGCTACTTTCACAAAGCCATGTAAATTATCGATTTAAAATAACCGACTATTAAGTTATACAGAATTATTCGTTGTTTAACGTAGTTTCCGAATAGATCAAAATCATTGCCGTAGCTTATAATATGCGCATTCTATGAGCTGTTTAGCGAAGCGCGGCGTGAAGTTCGCAATTGCGAACTTGCGTGTTTTAGCAACGCCAAAACAGTTCGCAAATGCGAACTTGCCCGGATGGAGGGTTAACTAAAGTGTATTCAAGAGTTTATACATTTTATATTGTTACTTGTATCCTAGAAACCAGTAATTTTACAAAACGCACATTTTTGGTATAAAACACTTATTTTTCCATATTTTTACTCGAAATTTGCAGGTCACACTCACAACAATATCATTTATGAATTGTAGAATGATATTCAATTGTAACTTTATATTAGTTTTGATAGTTTTTGTTAACTCTAAAAAGAAAAATATATATTGTTTTAAATTATTTTCTTTTGTTTTTTAATTTTATTTATTTATTTATTTATTTATTTTTTTTTTTTTTTGCTCTAGGCATACTGTACAATCCCATATACTGAGTTGGTTTTAGGTATATGCCTATACAGAGAATATATCTATAAAACAAAACAAAAAGTACTAAAATAGCTTAACTTTTGCATGAATAATGATTTTTTTAATGTATTTAAAGGGCAAAATGCACAAAAAGTATTTGGCAACCTAAGGTACACACATGGTGTTCAGTGTAAGCAGTGTGGAGAAAAGCAGTGCAGGCATAGCATCCTGGCTATTCTTAGCCATTACTTAAAACCTGGCTTGGCTCTTAAAGGGTTAAGAGGCGAAGTTAGTACTTACAAGCCATTACATTTAACCTCAATTCAGTACAAGCAATTTTGTAGTGAAAACTGAAAAATTGTTTTTGTTTTCATAGCTCTTTTTGGACAACAAAAAATATTATCTCTTAATTATCAAGAGTTCTTTTTCTTTTGCGTAAATTAAAACACGTGTTAGTCATGATATGCTAATTACTGCTTATTACACGTTTTTTCACCCCCATCTCCTTTACGGTATTAGGCTATGGGGAAATAGCCCATGAGCAGCTAAGGTTTTTATTTGCCAAAAAACGGCAATTAGGATTATGATGGAAATAAGAAGTGCAGACAGTTGCCTAAATTATTTTAAGCAGTTAAAAATTATGACTCTACCTAGCTTATACATATATTGCAACATACTTCATGTTAAGGAAAACTTGGAATATTATAGGAGTAGACTAAATGTCATGAACATGCAACAAGAAATCAAGCAAAATTAGACCTGCCAGCTTTTAGATTGAATAAATCAATAGAGTCATCTTTATATGCAACTTAAATTTTTTAATAAATTACATTACTCTGCCTCAAACGTATCATTTAAAAGATTCAAAAATATTCTCAAACATTGGTTTTTTTCTATGCCATTTTACAAAGTGAATGATTTCTTGGGGCATAATCTTACGGATTTAAAATTTGATGAAACTATTTGAATGTATGCCTGTTGTAGATTTTAATTGCTAATTTTTGTAATTGACGATGTCTATTATAATATGTTTTATTATTTAATGGCAAATAAAGATCTTGAATTTTAAATCGGAATATGTTGATTCATACCTGTGATTACTTGGTTGGCAATCTAATTACTTTTCTCAATTTAGACCTATATTGTTTACAGTTATATGAAATTATACACTTTTCATACAGGAGATCAAGCTGCCTAATATTACAGCACACTGAATGACTTGCTGCTCTCTTTATTTAATCTAAGAAGCTACTAACAAATCATCTGTGATTTGTGCCTCTTACTATATTTAATTTAAAATTAGTACATTGCTTTATAACTGTTGTTGTTATTATTGTTATGCTTATTTGCCTGTTTTAGGCTATGACAAAGCTGAAGTAGATAGATTACTATCGGAAGGCAAACTGGTCAAAGAGAAGTCAGAAAGACTGTCAATATCACAGAGCGTCTCTAGTTTGGATAGAGATGACGATTCTTCAGACACTTTTAAACAGGTAAATATATATTGTCACAATAAAAAGATTATTAATAGTTTCTTTAGCATGTTACGTGTTGGTCTTTTGTCAGTATCTCTGGTCTGAGGAATGGTTTACTGAAATAGAGCACTGCAATATTTTTGTTTTGTGACGTTCAAATTATATTACTAAATTTGTTATCACTATTAAGACTACTCTTAAAATCAATGGTCCCAGTAATAAAGTTTAGTATGGGGCTAAAACATTATATCGTTTTAATTGTTTTTTAAAAGATTCATAATATTTATTGTTAAAGTAGGTTTTAAAAAAGCTTTAATAGCAAACAACATAAAGGATATTTTACAACTAACACCACAAGCCACTAACACATTTGGTTAACTCATCCTTTGTAACTGGAATATTTCCTGACAAACTAAAAATTTCAAAAATTAAACCCCTATACAAGAAAGGAAATTTATCTGAGATAGCTAACTACCGACCAGTTGCTTTGTTACCGGTTTTTTCCAAAATTTATGAAAAGGCAATGTACAATCAACTAGTTAAATATTTTGAGGATAACAATCTCTTTGATAAGGAGCAACATGGGTTTAGGAAAAATTACTCTGTAACTTCTGCAGCAACAAGTTACATAGACATGATTATTGATACATTGGATAAGGGTGATAAGGTGCTTGGGGTTTTCATGGACTTAAGTAAAGCTTTTGATAGCGTGTCACATTGTAAACTATTGGAAAAACTTTCAAAAATGGGAATTACTGGGCCACCATTTTTATGGATCAAATCCTACCTAACAAATAGGAAACAATTTGTTGAACTGTCACATACTAATAATTATAATCAAGCTGTTTCTACCCAATCAAAATTAATAGATATCAAACATGGAGTACCTCAGGGTTCCATTCTGGGCCCACTCCTGTTTCTCTGCTATATAAAAGGTTTACCCGGTGTGATCTCCAATATAATGAGAGACAGTATTTACCTTTATGCTGATGATGCTAACCTCCTTGTAACCGGGGGATCTAATGTAGAAGTAGAGAAATCAGCCGTGGAAAATGTAACTCTTATTCAAAACTTTTTCTCGAATAATCAGCTTTTGTTAAATATGTTAAAGACTAACTATATAGAATTCAATATTAGACCTCATTCGACCATTTCACCAGTATTACAAATAGAGAATGTCATACTACAACAGGTAGAACATACAAAATTTCTTGGGTTACATTTAGATAGTAAATTAAATTGGGATATCCACATCGATCATGTAGCAAAAAAGATTTCATCCGGATTATTTGCCTTATATAGACTATCAAAATTCTGTAAACTCGATACTTTGGAACTTGTTTATTTTGCCTTTATTCATTCCCATTTATCTTTTGGAATTTCTTTATATGGTGGATCCTCAAAAAAGAATATTGACAGATTATTAATTTTACAAAAACGGGCAATACGAATTATGTTACATTTGAACTGGCAAGAATCGGTGAAAGAGAAATTTAAGGAATTAAATATATTTACAATATACAGCAATTATATCTTTGAATGTATTTTATATATTTTCCAAAATTCAGATTCTGTCTCGCGGGTAGGAGATAATCACCAATATTCAACAAGGAATAGAAATAATTTTAGTATAGCTTCCCACAGACTGAAATTTTTTGAAAAGAAAACAGAGTATATGGGGTCAAGTGTTTTAATAAACTTCCAGGAGAATTAAAAAATATTGATAATTTTGTTAAATTTAAAAAAAAACTAAAAGACTATCTGCTTTTAAAGCTTCTATACTCAGTAAATGAGTTTTTTGAATAGGCTTATTAATATACCAATACCATTAAGTTGTTATTATTATTATTATTTTTTTTTCTCTATAAGTTTTAAGAAGGAACTGGTTACTTTGTAAATAACCATGTATATACAGTATTCATAACTTTAATATTCTTAGGCTTAGTATTTTAGTGTTTAGTATTTTATGACGCCATTCATTGTATTTATTTACAAAGTGTTGAATAAAGATTATTTTGACTTTGACTTTAACTAAACACTGATTATTGATCAAAGTTCCCCAATTCTGTATACGTTTTAAGTAGACATGGATTAAGTTTTTACAGTTCATTTTGTGATTATGTGTACTAAAAACAAATTTGTTTATAGAATGTTAAATGTCAAAAGATTACCCATTACCACATTTGTTTTAAAAATGTTGGATAGTAACTATTTAAAAACTTAATAAAAATATGATTACTCTAATAGCTATGCTCTCTAATGTTAATGCATTGTTTGAATAAAATGTGAATTTGTCAACAGCACAGTCTCTGAGCAGGAAGATCCTAAAAGTTTTATCAGGACACTCCTGTTTTTCTTTCTCTTTTTTCCCAAATATGCTTCACCTACTATAGTTGTAATGTTGTTAAATTTAAACTTATTGTTTTAATTCAAATCATAAGATAAGTAAAAGTTGTTTTGCATTTCTGAATTGTTCATTAATTAAATTAAAAAGTAAATTAACTCGTTAATATGTGTTGTAAAGTAAATTTTATTCTAAAACTTTGAAACTTTAGGAGCTGGAAATGAAGAAAGAACTGGTAGAATGGGAGAATGAGGAAAAAGAGAAGAGGGAAAGCATGGAAGTGACGGAGTACAAAGACAAGGAGAAAACAACAGGTGATAAAGTGATGGATGTGGTACGAGCGGCAGAGTTGTTGGCAGCCCAAGGTCAACCAGAAGCCCCAAAGTCACCTGGCGGACCTCTGGCAGCGGAGACTCTGAAAACCACAACTATCGTAATGAGCGGACACACTCTAGCACCTCAACTGTCGGTGAGTGTAACATCAAAATATCAGTAATCAAAATATTAATAATGAAACACAATCAAGTTTTAAAACATCATACATGGGTTGAACTAATGTTTATGGCAAGAGCAAAGAGTCGCCTATTTAGAATTTAATATTTTTATCTCCGAAATATATAATAAGCAAGAGATGAAACATATCTTCCCAGATATCCTTATCATAATGATATCGTTACTACAATAAAAGCCATTCTTTGTTATTATTTATTTTAAATTAGTGAACATGGAATTTGAGAGTTTAAAGTGAATTGATGGTTTCAGTTTGGCAATTTGGGTGTTTTATTGAAAAGCCAGTTTAAGAGTTCATATGTCCAAGTAAGTTGGAATAAGTTGGATGTCTTTTCAACCTAGGGTGGGAGCACTAATCTTTGATTGTGGTAAGAAAATCAAGACTTTGATATGTATAAGATGGCGTCGTGAGAGGCCAAGATTAAATATGAGTTAACAAATATAAAAATTATAAAGATTATAAACATCTTTATTATATGATAAAGAAAATGGTTACCAAGTACAGTCAACTTTCATTTATCTGCAACACACTTGACACTAGGTAGTAAAGTTTTCAAGCTTACTTACAGTAACTTACAAGAATTTTGGAAGTCCTTCACTATTCTCTACTACATTTATGAAATCGCGTCTACGAGGAATTCTGTAAGGTCTTCAACAGTTTTAAAAGTCATGGAGAAAACTTAACAAAGATTGAAGAATGTGAAGAAGAAGCAGCTAAATATGAAAATGAACTGCCGGAACTTGCAAATTTAGTTAACTATGTTCCTTTGGGAAAGAATGAATATTGAAGAATCACAACTTGTACCTGGTGGGCGAGTGACTCACGAAGCAGCCTTTAATCATGTGAATGAACTTTTAGAATACCTAAAGGACCAGGACAATGTACTACTAGCTGAAAAGTTGACGTTGAGTTAAATTCAGTTTCGAATTAAGGGACACGTTTTCAAAACAAAGAAACAGAAGCAAGTCACAAATTATTTTAAGAAGGTGTAAATATTGTTAGTACACAGGAAATATTGAAAACTGTTAATTAAATCCTAATGTGAAACTTAATACAGTACTATTTATTTTTGCTTTTATTAGCCTTCCTTTAACCAGTGAGTGGCTTATCCGCGATTCTCGTTATCCGCGGCAGCCGCGCCACTCAACCCCACAGATAAACAGGAGCTGACTGTACTGACATTTAGGTAAAAACTAGAAAAGTCTATCCATCTTACAATAATATTTAAGTAAAAATGTTCACTTGATTTTTTTTTTTTTTTTTTTTTTTTATTTTTTTTTACTCCCCATCTCAATTTTATCAGCAAAAACTCTGAAACTCTGTTTTTATTTTCGTTTCTATTTGTCTAATTCCATAAATTACACATTATTATTTGTAGTAGAAATGGAAACAGTTGTTAAAAAAAAGGGAAGAGCTTTTTTTGTGGGGCATTGATCTCACATCTGATGGCTGCCTGCATGCTCGCTAAAGTGTACTGTTCATGAATGTTTTGGGTCATTTCAGTTAAAAACTGTTGCAGTTTTTCAGTTTAAAGCATTTTCCTTGAGAGCGGTTTTACAATACAGTATTTATAACGCAATTGTAGAATTACAGAGCCCTATAACTATGTTGCTACTACATGGTTTGGGCAGACTGCTCAAGCAATCTTTCATATATATATTAGTATATTGGAGAGATAGGACATCAGCAAACTTACCTTAGAATACAAGTTCACTAACACCAGTGTAGTAGTAACATACACAAAAGAAACACAAAATCACACAAATTTTCAGTGCCACTGGCACTTTCTTCAGGTGAGTAAAGAGTGTCATAGGCACAGAAAATTTGTGTGATTTTGTGTTTCTTTTGTGTATGTTACTACTACTCTGGTTTTTGTGAACTTGTCTTCTAAGGTAAGTTTACTAATGTCCAATCTCTCCAATATACTAATTCCTGGCCTAGTGCCCTTAAACCTAACCTAAAATTATATTACATTTGGAAATTTTGCTACATGTGACACATTTTTTTATTTTTATTGAAGTTAGCGTGATATTGTTTTAACCCAGAGTCCAAATTTTTGCTGCGTAAATTGTGAGTTTCTTAACTGATATTTGAAACCAGCGCATCTTTAAATAATTTTTCTCATGCTCTGCCATAAACATACTGTTTCTTACATCTTTTATCCAGTTGGGTTATTTTAGTTTAACATGACTTAACTCAATGAACTCAGTTGGGATGTTTTGATAACAAAATCATTTTTCTTAAATTATGCTATGTTGATGGGCACAGCTGAGCAGGCTCCTTGGATAAAGATCGATTTAATGCTTACATTTTTTATTTAAAATAGTTGGCTCTTCCAAATGCACACTTTAAAGTTACGTAAAGTTGAAAAACGTAATAAAAGGCACTCACAATTATTTTAAGGTGTTGTATATTGTAAAAACACCAAAGGAGCAAAAAGTTTTAATTTAAAGATAATGAACATAGCACCTTTTTGACCTGTCTCAAAATCTTCTCACTGGTCCAAATCTTTAATTTTGTCACATAATTGTGCACTTCTGTTCCATTAACTAGGCCAACAGTTTCCTAGCATTTTAATAGACATCCTAGTTGCTTTATTAACCTTCAACTAGACCAAATGCAGTCTTGTTAACCTCCCAGAAATCATTCTTTATCATTTGTCTTTTTTTAACATTGGATTAAAACAGATTCATCTATTTATTTAAAACCTTTGAATTCATACAGTTTTATGTTGACATTTGATTACAAAATATATTATGGACCATATGTATTTTGTAAAATTTACAATCATAATCCTGAAATTTAAATTATACATAGTGTTTTAGGAGAGATAGAGCATCAGCAAACCTACCTAAGAAGATAAGTCCACTAACATCTTGCAGTAGATAACAATAAAGATAAATCACTTTACATAAATTTTCAGTGCCACTGACACTTCCCTCAAGTGAGTAGAGGAGAGACGTGGTCTGAGGGAAGAGCCAGTAGCATTGAACATTTGTGTGATTTCTCTTTATTTGTTATGTATTGCAAAGTGTTAGTGGACTTGTCTTGTTAGGTAAGTTTGCTGATGCCCTATCACTTCTAATATGCTTATTCCCAGCCTAGTAACCTTTAACTATAGCCAGTTTTTAAATGGTTTTTACAAGCTATGTTAAGTTTCTCAGCTGTTGTCCATCTATTCTTTTATTTATGTTGTAAAGTCAACCATACAATTTCAGTGTATACCTTTACAATCATTAAAGGTATAAATTCAGTAAACCCAATATGATAGCTCTACCTTTCAAATATACCTATGATCTGCCGATGGTTCAAAGCTAGTTGAACTGAGCAGGGTGGCTCTGAACTGTTCTGTACTTTTAACATTTATGCTTTCGTGTACTTTTCAAACCACATTTTTGTTAATTTTGACAGAAATGTAAGTGTATTATCATATGTTTAAACCCATGCATATTGCTTATAAACTGCTTTCTCATCTGCTTTGTGTCGTGAGCTGATGTCCGTTGTACATATTGTTTGCACTATAACCCCCCCCCCTCCACCAACAAACATCGCATGTCTCTTTTATGATTACTTTTGCATTGTTTTTACTCCTGAATGATAGTTGTTTTTAAATATTTTAACAATACTTCATCTACACTGTGGCAGGTTGAGATTTTGAATGTCTTCAACAGCCACTTTCAGACACAATCCTTGGGATTAAGTTTTATAGAGAACTTAATTGTCCTAACTTTGCCTCTAATTGTACAGATTTATTCCATTTCCCAATCAATTATGCAATCACAGAGTAGCATGCCCTCCCGCAACTACTCACTTGCTAAACTGGAAAGAATATAGATTTGTAACAGCTGGCAGGACACTCCCCTACCCACACACTCTTCTTTTATACGTGATAATGGATCTCTCACATGGACCAATGATTCACCCTAGACAGACATACAATCACAAATTGTAATTTTTAAGGACTCGCAGTTCTGTAAATATTTAGCGAACATGCCAAATCTTTCAAGTGCCAATTAATATTTTTTAATTAGAGGTATTAAGTTGAAAAGCCTGTATCAGTTATTAGTATTGTTGTCAATCATAGCTTGACTAAACATTTTACAAATATAATTATATTTTTGACAACTTTCTGAGATAATTAAAAAGATGCAAACTTAAGGTATAATGAAATGGATTCTTTGTTTTTTGATAAATGATCATTTTTTATAAAACTGCTAATACTAAGTTTTCCTTATAAAGTGCAAGGACTTTATGACTAAGGAGCCCAAAAAGTCATTTTCTCCTTTGGCTTGGAATGGAATAAGACTTAAGAAATTTGTTTCCAAACCAAGAAAAGAAACTTAAAATCAATCGCCTAATGTTACAGTTTAACTGTACTAAGAGAGCAATGTTGACGTTACTAAATCAAAGTCACGTTTCAACATTCTATGTACTTTGGGGAAAAAGTGGAGAAGAAGAATTATAGAGTATATTTAATTATAGATGAGATTCATTTATAAAACTGAACAAAATAAAAATTGTTTAAAACTTCATTATAAGGTTTGCAATTTAATGTATCTAATAGCCAATATTTGTTGCACTTTGCCCTGATGCATGTATTGTACAGTTAAAGTTAAAACAATTGTATGCATGCAAAAAACTGACTGCTTGGTTGTATTTGAAATGTTTTTATTTATTATTAGTGTTATATAAACAGTAGCATTGTATATTGTTATCTAAAACATACATATACCTATTATAATTAATTATGTGAATTTTTGTTTATTTGAAGGCCAAAGAAAATTATGTTAAAATAATAGACTAATAAATGTTTATTTTATTTAGGTCATGTTGCTTCTCTTGATTTAAGTTCTGTTACTAAATAATAATAGTTTATTCTGGATTTAAATGAGATTTTCAATTTTACTTCTTTGTTATTACTATATTATGTGAATTTATTTCCTTGTTTTATAGGTATTTAAATTATTTTTGGTTAAATTATTTGTTTAAACCTAAATGAAAACTAAATTATTGAGAAACAGAAAAAAATTACTTTCATGTGATTGTCAAGCCATATAACAGAGACAGCCGGATAAAACAAGGCCATACAATCGAGATTGTACTATGATTAGTTATGTAAGTTTTACTTTTTATAAGATAAAACACTAAAATTTCATTTTTAAGATGGTATTTTTAATACAAAATTAATTAAGTTTATTTTTAATTAATGGAAAAAATATAAACAAACAATAATGTAGGGAGGGATTTTATCTATTACATTTTGTTTTATAACAATGTTGCATTCAATGTTTTAAAATGTTTTGAACTTTTGTAATGTAGCAGGATGTTCCAGCACTTTTATTAAGTTTAACTTGTTTTCTCTTTTGTTTGTTATATCAAACCTTAATAAATTTAACCATTTTTTATAATTATGTGCGCATGATAACCAAAACCTTATGTTAGATTTCCGATGTGTCTTTCTACCTTAAGTGTAATAGTGTGTAAGAAGTAAACAGTTTAGTTTTCTTTGTATGGTGTATTTTAACTACAGAACTTAACTTAGGTTATTAATATTGAAAAAAACAATATTATGTAATAAACTAAAAACTGGATGTTGTGAGATTGTCAAGAGCCGATATCAGCTTGACCTTCTGCATCAGGACAATGATTAATAAAAAAGTGAGGGTAACCATAATTGCAAAGATACCATTAGTAGAACAGAGTAATTTTCAAAATTGCATTATTCAACTAGTTTATACAATATAGTAGGATATATCGTAGATTAGAAAACTAACAGATTTATTTTTAAATCCACAAACACAGACTTAAAATAAAATTCATAACACAAGATGCAATCTTCTTAAACCCTGAGTGGCACTGGAAATTTGCATCTTGTGTTATGACTTTTACATACAGGGGCTGTTCGGAAAGTAATCTTAGTTTTTTCACTGTGTGGGAAGTAGAGGGGGTAGTATTCACTAAAATATTTTGACGTTTTTTTTAAAGTGGCGAGCCTGTGGCCGAACAGACTAAGGTGTCACGACTTAGTACTTGAGTTAGAGATAGTGCAGATTCTAATCATGGTTTATCAGTAATGTTCACCTTGTTCTGTGCCGTTTCTCCCCCTTATTCTGTCTCAATAAGTTTCCATCACAGATTAATAGTCTATGGGAAATGGGCAGCGTAAGGTTAAGAGGAGATCCGTAAGATCTCTTCTTGAGGAAAAAACTATGTTGACATTCCTAAATCACTTCTTAAAGTGCCAAAAAGCCTATGTTTGAAACATTCATGTTGCTATAATACCAGGCAAACTGATCTACAACTCAACCATTGCAAGTTTTTCTCTAGCCGTTTTGGTTTAGATAATATGAATATAATGTACATAAATATATTGAACGTTTATACAGTATTATTTGTTGTACTAGTGCACATATAAATGTAATGTAAGTAGATATTTAACTGTGCTGTAAACACGATCAGAGCCTTACATATCTGGGTAGAATGGAAATATGTAGTATTCACTTCATAACGATCTAATGCACATTGTTTTTAGGCGACTATTACTGTTTACTCAGTACAATATTACAAAATATAGCAAAGTTTTTCATTACAAGTTAATTATTCATATTAAAAATCAACATTAGTTGTATAAAAAGTTGTATATTGCATGTGTCCCCTGCTATATAATGGTAATGTCTTAGTGATGTGCATCAGTTTAAAAATACTTCACGTAAAAACACTCAATACAAAGTTTATTAAAAATTGAAGAAAACTAAGTTTTGTCGCTCTCCCTAAAATGTTTCAGGGTAAAATAATAATAAATAATTTAGATACAAAAATACAATAATAATAAGTAAAATTAAATAATTATGAAATGTTTAATCTGTTCTTTTAACTTCTTTTTACTGCCTTGAGATTTTTTTTAATTTTTCTGGTAGTTGGTTGACAAATTTATTGTATTTGTTTTTCAATCAATTTTTAATAGGTGCAGTGGTAATTGTAAACTTTTATAATACTTATAATTTTAGTTTTGTAGCTAAGCCAAAGTGGTAAAAACCAAATTTTACAGAACAGATCTGTTGGTCTAGCTTGTATATCACACAATTACACTTACAATGCAAAATTGTTTTCTGTTTTAAGATATTAATTTCTTAGTTCGGATATAGAGTTTTAGTATCTAATAGAAGGTGTTATTCCTTCTATTAGATACTAGACAGAAGAAATTCCACTGCTTTTCGAGCAGTGATTTCTGTTGTCTTTGCAGAACGATCACTCGCCGAGAACTCACCTGTAACACTGTGCTCAAAGAGAACAAGTTTGGACCAATGTGTGCTCGTGTGTGGTTCACATACCTACTGATACGCTTTATTGACTCTTAGTGAAGAATAGTTCAGTAGGTCCTGTTAGATATTAAGGTTCAGTACATAGTCAAGAAACTGTATTATCATTGTTATGTATAGTAAATATTCCATTGTCTGTTGGGGTAAAGTTGATGTTGGGACTTTTTAAAAGTTAAATTTTATTTTGTTAACTACGGCTTGAATTGTTGGAATTTAATATTGGCACGATTAATGAAAGTTTAACAATTAATTTGTATGAGTCAGCTCGTTGAACTGAAATGCTCAACTACAAATATTGTGATTTTAAAATAATTAAATCTGTAGTTATTGTTGAAAATGTTTTACAAATATATAAGTTTTAACATGTTTGCCATTTATTGTTTACACTTTCAATTCAGTTATTACTGTAAAATTAGTAAGAAAATCCGTTAAATTTACAAAAATTGTAATTTAACTGGAAGAATATTTAATTCTGGTTCTGCTTTTAATTTTTAATTAGTATTTAAATCATGTAGGATAGTTATGAAATGTATATTATTTTAACAGTGTGTGAACGTTACTTTATGTTCTAGTTCCAATTAATGGTACAACCGTTTGTTTTGATGGTTCTTTATACATACAAGTAGAGCCTGCCATCATAATAAAAACATACGTAGATGAAAAGTTTTAAATACATAAGTAAATAACATTTGATTATTTCCTTACAGTTTATGAGAAAGTTATTTATAACATATGAATAACTAAATTATTTGTTACTAGACTAACTCAGAGATTTTCTTAAATATTCAGTTCCGTTTATTTAAATATTTTAGTGTTCAATTTTTACTGTAATTCAACAAATAGTATCAAGAGTAACCATCGTAATTAATGTCAATAAAGATGAATTTCAATATCTTACTCTTACTGCCAAATTAGTAGTATGTCTTTAACGTAGTGAAAACATGGAAGTGAAAAAGTTGAAACCGCTGTGGGTAACAGAGTTGTTATGTTTAAACCGCTGTGGGTAACAGAGTTGTTATGTTTCTTATTGTTACGAGAGTAACTCCTAATAAATTTGTTCTGGGATTCTTAACAATAAACTCTAAGTGTTCATACAATTTGTAAAGAGAACAAGTGTTTCTTCTCGCTGAGTTCCTAATTAATTTAATTAGTCACAAGTGTGTTTATTATTACTATTATATGTGGGTGCTAACAAATGCTTTACGATAGTTTGCTCTCGTACTGTTGGCCTCACCACAGTGTGAACGTGAAGTTGTGAAATATATAATAAGGTGCTAATACAGTACTACATTTATGTCTACGGGTCTTGTATTTTTCTCAATATATAATAGTTTATTTTGTATGTGTATGTAAATTGTGAAATTTGTATGCATAGATAGTTGAGTATTGTAATATTAATTCTATAAAATGATGTAAGATATTGTTTTTGCGCAATGTTTAATATATGGTCTTTTGTGTAATTTGTAAATTGTAAGTAACTCTTTTGTAAGATATAAATGTACATGGTAATTGTAAATATCTTGTTTTAATATTCAATAAAACCAAGCAGTCAGTTATTCTTTAAATGCAGTTTTGAATGTAGCCTTGCATGTATTATTGGCGACTATAGGAATTAATGACAACCCTTAGAAGACTCGTCATTATTACAGGGTAACCTGTTTTGAAGGCCAAAGCCGTATTAAAGTTTATGTGGTAATTTGAGAGGGTCCTATTTTAAATTATCAATTGATCCCAAACACTCTTTCCAGCAATTATAAAAAGATATTGTTTGAAAGTTATTTATTAGTGTTGGATTGATTGTTCATGATATGTAGATAATATGATCATCTACATAAAAAGATATTTACTGAAAACTAAAACTTTCATTAACGACTGCGTCAAGGTGTTATTTATAACACCAAACATTTCACCCATTCTGTCTGAGACTTCACTGAGGATGCCACATCATAGTATGGCCGAAACGTTATGTAAATGGTATAAATAACACATTGACTGGCATGTTACTGGAAGTTATAACATTAGTCAGCATTTGCTTAAGCCTGCAAATTAAGATGAAAAAAATTATTTAAAAAATGCAAATTGGTAACATTACGTAAATAAAGGATCAATCACTTTATTAATTGTAATTTTTACTTTCATTGTTTATATCATGATTCATGAAGATATAAACACGACATATAGCCATAATTACCCCTAAATGTGCTAAAACATGTTAGAATTTGTTTTAGAAGAACATTTCTTACAACATTTATAGTGGTTGTACAAGCAGGATTTTAGTAGATATTAAATTGGACCAAGTCTGGTTGCCAGTTACTTAAGTATTATTTAAAACACAACAACAATATAGCAAAAAATAAAGGTATTTTAGCAAAACTTGCTAAGGAATCAAACAACAAAATGTAAAAAGCCACTGCACAACGGCTTATGATTAAGTATGATGTCCATCCATTTTTTATTTTATTTTATTTTTTTTTTTTTTAACCTTTATTGGTTACCACTGAGATTAATTTAAAAAATATCATAAATCGGCTTCCAACGTGTTTGCCAGCGCTTGTTCATTTCACTGAGTTGTTTTGGACTGTGTGAGAAATATTCCTGGTTTGAGAGCGTGGGCAGTATTTCTTACAAAATAGCATAAAAATAATGTACATTTATCTTCTTGGTTACGTAATAGTCTTTAATATTTCAAAAACTTATGTCCTTATGTAAAATTTAAAAAATCTTTCATCAGTCAAAATTCCACCTCTCTTCCGAATCATAAATAGTACTTTTTATTCATTAAAGGTATTAAAATACAACATTTTAATGTGTGTGTGTGTGTGTGAGAGAGAGAGAGGGGGGGGAGGGAGTGAGTGAGTGAGAGGGAGGTAGAGTGAGTGTGACAGTGAGAGGGAGGGAGAGTGAGTGTGACAGTGAGAGGGAGTCAATCTCTCTCAATTTATTGTTGATCAGAGTCAATTTTAGAAACATAAGTATGAATAAATTAAATTATATAAATAACAGCTGATCATCTATTTCTAAATCAATCTTACTCACATAACAATAGGTATCAGAATTATCTGGAGTTTTGTTTTTTAGTAGTCGATAGGACATACTTTTCTGAGTGTAATGTGTTTGTTAAATTGTCCAAAAATTTGAACTTCAAACTTTGTAGCCTCTTACCCAGTTCAGTAGAGCCCCAAATCTGAATTCAACTTACTTCAAATACAATCTTTCAGGATGGTTACAATATTCTTCAATCCAACAGTTTTCACTTTTTATATCTTGCACATTTACTGTACGTTTGAACAGTTAACCCTTAAAGCGCTGAGTAATTGTTTGTAATTTTTCAATTAACGTTCGATTTTTTTATATATAATTTTTGTTTTCTCTAAAATTATATTTTTTTCTATTTTAACCCTTTCCACTCGATTATTTTTTTACTTGTTTGCCCCCTTAGATCGTAATATTGTGACGTATTTTTCATTAGTAAGAAGCGGTTCAGTATTTGTGAAGTTTATGCAATAATTAAAATGTTATAAAATGAATTTAAACACTTAAAAGTTAACTAACAAGTTTTTTTGTAATATGGTATGAAATCGCTCAAATATTATATATCCCCATAACCACTATTTACAGTTTGGCCTACTTGTACAACACTGTCAATTTCTTAGATATTTTCTAATATTGGAAGGATTATTTCATCATTATTAACACCTTCATTTTCACTTGATTCACCATTTGATAAATCACGTAATTGTTATATTACTTCCCCATCCGTAAGATTTGGACTACTATGGGCCGACATTTTTACACTACTGTCAAGTGTCAACTAACAAAACACCAAACTGAAGGTTAGGATAAACAAGAAAGAATAATAGAAACATCACGTGACATTCCAGTTCCCATGACGACCGATTGTACTTCATTTAGTTACTCCACATGATAGCAGCACAAATTGGGAACATCGATAACCAAATGAAACGCGTCATTGCCGTGTCGGACAGCGTACGACATACGAGTGGAAAGGGTTAACCAATTTATTGCAAGGTTGAAATAGTAAACATAACTATGAGATACATTTTTATTCATCAAAATCTAAATTGTCCGGGTTAATCATTGTGAAAATATTTACTATCCTACAGAATACAACTAGACTATGTAATAATAAAATTAAGTTATTTGTAATTTAAATAAATGAAACTGGAAAAATATAAAGTAAAGGGCATATTATAAAAGATGTTACTCAAATAAGGTTAGTAATAACGTTTGGAACACACAGTAAGAAACTGAGCGGTGCGTCGTCTGCCTTCACCTTCTGCATATATACATACTTATTGAGCGCTAGCAATAACTTCGAAAATTGCAGTCATTAGTAAAAAGGTCATATTTATTACAGTCATTGTTTAGTAACCAGTTCATATGATTCATAACCAAATAACAATCTAAAAATAGTGTTGACCTTGAACCGTTGAGCTTGCTGCTGCATATTTAATTTAATGTAAGTTTATAAATATCGACTAGCATAAATATACGGATACCGCGTTATGGGCATTTCTACACATGCGCATATATTCGGATTCCGCATTTTAAGGGTTAAAGATCACTCATTCATTAATTGAGATTTCATTGATAACTCTAGAGGTTACTATTTACGGTTTATTTTGTACTAATACAACACTTTTTGTAAAAATTACCCAATCACTCCTTTTGTAAGTGTTCAGCGTACATTTGACAATTTTTAAAGCACTAATATATCATTTAATACTGTCTCTGACTACGTTCTGTTACTGGTGTATCCCAGGGAAGTGAATTCATGTAAATAGATAGGTCGGAGATAGCTGAAGTAAGTAGGTCGAGAGTATCAGCTTCTGACTCTCTTACACAGCATTACGGGAATTAAAAATAAAAGTAAAACAATATTGATACAACAATTTATATTTAATCTACTTAGACCATTGTATAAAAGATGTTACAATTAAATAAAGAAGTCTAAACAAAAGATTATTACCAAATCGATCACCCTATAATCATTTATATTTAAAACCAATGAAATTTTTTACTTAAAATTATTAATCTTCAATTTTTGTAGGAATTAAATAATGGAATAATTTCATATTCAAGTTGTATTTTATACCAATCAAAGTTTTTATTATTAGGTATAAAAAGTTGCGCTCCAAATAAAACAAAGTATGTACATGGTTAAAAAAATTAAATATTACCTTTTCAAATATAAGGGTGGTATTTTCATTTTACACTATCTAAAAGAGCATTCAAAATTATCTTATTCTGTTGAGTCAATGTAGTGCTAAAATTATCAATATTAATTTTACATGAAAGGAAAGGTGTTTTTGGTGGCTGTCTTAAATAAGTGAACAGATTTCAGACTGTAAGACGATTATGAAGATATGCGGAAATTTCTAAAATATGACAATAAGATTGAATCTTGTTGGAAGGAAAGGTCATCGTTTGCAGGCTTAATGTTTAGTAGGTGGTGACATTTGCTGAATCATTTATAAAAGGAAGAGCGTACGTAAGACGGGAGAGCCATATAAGTTGAGGTTTTCTGTCGATGAAGAGAAGGCCTGTTACTTTTTTCTCAGTACAGGCGAATGAATAGTGTAAAATTTAGGGTATCGCATCGTGAGACATCACCAATCCACCCCCACCCTCTGTATGCTAGAAAGGAGGAATATTGAGTTGTATAGAAAGTGTCAGCGGTAAATGAGGAATCATTTCCAGTCATATTTAATACAAACTACATAGTTTTCAAGTGGTGTGATAGCGTAATTCCAGCCGGCAGTCAGGAAGTGCTTTGAGCAGGTGAGTTGTATTGGTCGGGGTGTTGTAAATATAGTTCCAGTGTAAGTAAATCATCTGCACCTGTGTGAGGTAATGTAACCACAATGTATTGTGAAAAACTAACCCAACCCATTCCTTGTCTGTATTTTGGGCTGGCTACATGCTTGGTGTCATTAGTGATCATTAGAATGTGAAATTAAATAAATTAGCAGCCGCAACATCTGTTCACTCCGCATGCACTGTGACTAATAAATTTGTAAACCAAGTGTTGTAAATATATTTTTAGTTGGAAGTAGTGTTTTAATTTGTAAGTTTGTTTTCGTTAGATTGATCACTATTTTATTCGACAAGCAGTTCTATTTAACAAATTTGAGTGCACCGAAATATGTTATCACTTTTTTATTTTAGGTTAGTTAATAATGTTGGTTTTAAATTGTGTAAGATGAGGTGATAACAGAGTATAAAGAGCTTACAGTTGAAGTTATTTATATTTAAAGTTTTTGATACAAAAAAATTGTTTATGTAGGCAATTTTAATATAATGTCTTATATTACTTTTCATTTTTAAATGTAAATATTTTTAAAAGAGCTGTTGCATTAGTTGTTTACCACTTGTGATAAAGTTGTTTAAATTTTACTAAACGATCTTAAGCAAAACAATTTTTATTCTTTGATCACGAGTTTGTGTATGTATTGTGATTTATTTTCTTTCCTAACAAATGTTATTCATCATTTTTTGCTTTCATCATCTACTAGTTATTTGTCAAAAACCATTACTTTAGAGCAGTGGTTCCCAACCATTTTTCTCCATCAAGGGCCACTAGACACTTTATAAAAATATCAGCAAACCTCAAAATATTTTAGGCAAATTATATTTAAAATTGGGAAACCTTTTAATAGTTTAAAGTTATATTGACTTTTTTTAAATTGAACACAGAAAACATTTTACAGAAAGTAAGTAGTGTTTTATGAAAACTTGCCAATAAATTCTTAACACTTTGAAGCCTGGGCCCTTAATACTCCGTTTGGCATGGAATCCTGGGGGTTTTATGTTCACATTAAAAAAATTGTAAATGCCTTATAAATTTCATAAAAAGGTTATATTATATATCTTTGTAAAGGGGAGAAAATTCTCTTTTCAATGATGGGCAAAACTTTAGGTGTTGTACATTTTTTTTGTTTTTTACAGAAACTACAAATAAGTACAAAAATATGTAAAACAAAAAATAGCTACGATAGAACGATTCAATATATCTCGTATAGTATCACTTCTCATAAGATCATCCATTTTAAGCAGATAAATACTATAATAACTAAATAAAAACAATATATACACACATTCCAGTCACTGTACGGTTAGATTGACACAAAACCAACACAACGCAAATACTAACTACTTATTTACATATGTACACAACAATATTTACAAAGAAACTGAACTGAAAACATGATAATAAAATATAAATACTGTACTTGAATTATAAACACAGAATATTCACTTCTATAACGAATGTGTTGTTTACGACTCAAAGCACCGTGGGTCACTGACCGGCTGACATAAACAATGCTGACATAAACAATACCGCTCGGTGCGCGCTCATTCCAAGTCTCACGTCAGCTGTTACGATAATTATTTATCCAAGACCAGATGTAGATAAAAAAAATTAATAGACCGATAAAATATAATAACAGATAACTAAAAGACATATTCAGATGACCTAAACCCGATTATATGCCGATAATAAAGATATAATGAATTAAATATGGGCGCCCGAGCTATTCTCGGGCGTCGGCGGGTACGCCAGTTTGCGTCACCCGATCTATCTTCGGGCTTAGTCTTCAAAGTGTTAAATTATACTGAATGGAATGTACAGTCAATGATATACTGTCTACTTATTTCATAAAGCAGTGTTACTAAAATAATTTATCTAAATATTCTGGCAAACCACAGGTTGAGAATGACTGCCTTAGGGACCAGGGTGGAGCTCTACCTTGTGTATATTATCATCAGTGTATGTCTCATTTTATTTGATTGTTTTATTATTAAGTACTGTACTAAGTGTAAAGTAAAACAAAATATGTTTATTCCTTTATTTAGCGATACATAAAATACTTAATAATTACAAATAAATTAGTTATTTTTAAATCAATTATTCTTTGAGTTGAATAACAAATATTCAACCTATTAAGCCTAATTCTTGAATTTTATGAAAAGTCAGATTTTGTAGTTTGATTAAACTTGTGTTGATGCAATACAAACATCTGCTAATGCTCACTTAAGTCCATTGTAGTAGTATTACGTTTGATATTATCTGGTAACTTCTTTGATCTGTCGTAGAGTTGTAAGCTTTGTAGAATTGTTCACTGACATTACTGCATGAAATATTTCCTTTTTTGCATGCTACAACAGCCTGAAGCGGTGAAGCCTGTAAAACCAGTACACCCACCATGTTCCTCACCAACCCCCGGAGAGTTGTATACTTTACAGAGCTTGACAGATTCGTCACGTGTGTTGAAATCGTCCCAAACTCCAGTCAAAAATATGCATGTCATGAAAAGTGAACTAGATTCAGTTGAACTAATACACTCAAACAAGGTACCACTAGATGAAGACGGCACAAGTGGTTCTGAATATTCCACAGACTTTGAAACGGACAGTGAAATGGATCAAGATACAAGTCAAGATGTGACATATATTTCAGAAATGCATTCAAGCAATAACAATCAAAAAGTTGCACAAATTCCTGAAGTTATCGATAACCAAAAAGAATTTAAGTCGGAATTAAACATTCAAGTCATACCAAAACCATTGCAGCACTCACTTCGGACTAAAACTAGACCATCACTTGATGATAATCAAGCGTCAGTAGATAGTGGTGCTTCGATTTTAAAATCAGTAAAATCAGACGAACTTCCATCTTTTTTCAAATCTGCTGAACACATTTCAGTTTCCAATTTCAATACTTTCCCATTGGCTAGCCATAGTTGTAATGATGATAAGTCAAAATCCACCACTACTTTGCCGAGGACAAGTAGAAGTGTACGTTTTGAAGAAATTCCAACCGTGAGAAATATTATGGAGCTCCAAACAACTTCTAAAAAGCCAGAGGTACTGTCCAGTGTCAGTAAATCCATGCCATCTCTACATTCCCCGATACCAGATCACAAACTACTAACGTCCATAACAGAAGTACCAAGTCCTCGCCATGTGGAGTACACCAATTTACCGTCACACACACATGACTTGCATATTGCACATCCCTCTCAGGTCAACGCCATAGCAGGCAACATACCACATCTGTTTCACGGCCAAGCACCAGTAGTACCAATCATATCTAATGGAATAGCCTATATACCAGTACAGATGTCCAATCCTCAAGTGGCTACATACTTTCCTCCAAATTCTTTTCCTCTTTTTTCACCAACATCTCCTAAATATCTTCATGATAAGCAGCAACTTGATTACTCTGGCCATGCTCACTATCTGTCAGGGGTAAACTCCCCTCAACTATCAAGAACTGCCTTTTTTGCCAATAACAGTACTACTCCCAATATCCAGACATCTCAAATAGATTATTTGAGACAAGACTGTATTAATTCTGAACTTCCACAAGATTGCAGATCAACCGATTCTTCACAAAGTAATGTCACAACCCCTGAGTTTAAAACATCTCTACCTTCAACTCAGTATGTACAGCCACAGTCAAATAAGCCAAGGGATGCAATATCAAACACCGAAGAGGGTTATAAGCCAACATACCAATCCGTCTACCCAATGTTTGCTAGCAACCCAGAAACATTGAAAAAATCGTCAGTTCAATCTCATACACAATTTAAAGAAAAAGAACCTCAGAATATTAAAAAAGTTATAAGTGATTCGAATCAAGAAATGTCTCTTTCAAGTGAGAACGTAAAATCGTCTAATGAGGAATTATATTCAACTACATTTAGTAAAACTTCTGTTTCTACTTCTTCTAATATATGTGAAAATATTGAATCAGAAGGTATTGGTACAAAGAAATCGGTGGCAAGATCAGAGACGGATACAAAATCATCAGCGAGATTGGCATTTTTGAACAAGAGTTTAGAATCGTTAAACGTTGATACTAAAGAGACCCAAACGAGTAAGAAGGTAGAATCTCTGAAAAGAATAAAAGAATGCTCTGAAAAAATAAGTAAAATGTCCATACCTCCTCCACCCCCACCTGTGAACTATTCCACCCTTCCTGACACCTTAGAATCTCCCTCCTGGATGAAAATATTTAAGGCCACTCCACCCTTACTTGAGGGATACGGTCAACAGACATCCTTTCACTCAGTTACTCAGGTGGGTTTTAGCATTTAAATTAATTTTAGAATAGCTTGTAGGGCTCTATGCCAGAAATTAATGAAAGCAGTTTTGCATTAGCAAAATTACCTGAGAAAACAAATAAATTTACCATAAGTGTAATACATATAAACCTTGTAATTCAATAAGTCACAAAAACTCAATGCCACTGACTTCAGCCTCAGGAAACCTTGTGTTCGTGTTTAGCGGATTTATCATCGCAGGTAAGTTGGTTGATGCTCTTCTATCATTTTGACTTATGTATATCTAAATGGTGCGTAGAGAAATGTTTCTTTGTCTGTTTGTGGGCAGGTGTTAAGAATCCCTTTAAGAGTTGTCTTAGTGGATATAATTGAATATCCAACAATAATTTTTTAATATGGATCTTTCTCTCTTTTGGATTACTTTTATAGAATTATGGCAAATAATTAATTATCCATCAATGTTCGATAGATGTTTGATATCCAGTAAGAAAAATAACAAATAAATAGAGAGGATAGCCTCAGCAGGCATATCTGGGAGATTATAATCGAGGATAAAAAAGTATGTTTGTAATGAAATATGTCCGTTGGAATCATAGTAAATTGTACAAAAGTACAAGCTAAATTTTAAAAAGTGCAGTGAGACTGTAATTTGATCCTAACAAAGAAAAATTAATAATCCAAATACAGTGACAGTTGACTCAGTTTTCATTAAAAATAATATTTTATCTGTCGGGTTGATGAATTGTCAAGGTTGATCTCTAGATGCTTACAAATTACTAATATTATAAGGCCTGATAAGATCATTATGGAGATGGGAACAAAATAATGCATTTATCAATGTAATTTTAGTAATAGCTTAACAGCCAGGGCAACTAAGGGACTCACAGATTTACGTGGAATCCGAACCACATAGTACCGGTCCGATTTTCAGCTAACTGAGAAGCTTGATACTTAGTTCTCTTCCCTTCACTATCATCCAGACCCTGACTACCACCCAGCAGGGACACCTCAAACTTCTCTAGTAGTGGCCAAGTTGATGATAATCATTGAGTGGACGCCACATTGGTATTAAGAGGACCGAGTATAGTGCCCAAGTACCTGGTTTACAGCATAGTGCCGTCGTAAAATAAGCTACAAATTTTAATAGGAGATTTGTTACAATTTGCCAAAGAAATTATCTATCTACTGATGTAGTAGTAGTTTTCTATGTCAGTATCATGAGGAATACTGAAAGCTAATTAAGACTTCTGAATTTGTATCAAAGTTTAAAGAAAGATAACTCGCTATCCATCTAAAAATCTTGCTAATTGTATAAGCAACATGATAAAACTGTAGTTATTGTCAGAATGTATTCAATTAGAAATTAATTAGTATTTTTTTTTTTTTTACTATAAGATTTTAACCATCAAGATTGACAACACAGTTGGTTTATTTACACATTATTGTATGGATATTTAAGTAGAACATTACTAAAAACAATTGAATGGATTGCAACAATAAAGAAAACAGGAAAAATTATCAGAACTATTTATATTTAAAGATGGTTCCTCCTGAAATAATGATACATAGTGGCCACATAGGAAAGCCAAATCACCAAAACTGTGTTGATTGTACTTTTTGGGTTAAAAGGTGCACCTAGTGAAAATAACACACACACACACATATATATATTACATTAGCTGAATTTCCAGTTACCTTCCAGTTGTTATTTATAAAGTCTTAAATACAAACTAATTTTTATACTTAAAAGCCAAAGATCTGTGTTAAATGCTGGTACCTGATTTTTCATGTTCCACCATGTTCTTGCTCTTGAGTATGATGAGTTAAAAAAAAAACAAAATGAAATAAAGTAATTCTTCTTTTATCAAGTTACTTGTAAACCACTAAATCGTTTAGTTTTTCTGCTGTTCAGACTGACAGAACCTCCAGACCAAGAAGGCAGTGGATGATGGTTAATTTGTGTTAAGTAGTCAGATTCTTCATGACATTATGCCACTTCAACGTTCAGGAATTGCATCTGTCAATCTCAATTTGAAATTGGTTCGTAAAACCCATTGCTTGTGAAGAAAATTCAAATCATTGGCAGCTTTCATCTGATTAGAAGTTAAAAGCTTTATCTGCCAATCAAACAACTCCCAAAAATCTTAGTTAGTATTGATTGAGAAGTACAATAGTAATTTATGTGCCCGTACTTATCCTTTACGCTGGCTTTCTATTCAATAGGACAGTGTGCAATGTTGACCCAAGTAAGAAGTTAATTTCTAAATTCCCCACAAATAGCATTTGAAAGTGAGATATCAAATCAAGGGAAATCCCAGGCACTAAAGGTATTTGTAATGTTTATGTTAATAACCATAAATCTGGTCTGTTTTAACATTTTTAGATAAGCAGTCTGTTTCTAAATATCTTTAAACGATCTTTAAATAAAAAAGACTAAGAGAGCAAGATATCAACAGTCCACTTTTTAAAACTGGCATGAAAATCAGAAATATTGCTTTACCTGGTTATTTTTGTTTTACAAATTTTCTTTGAATATTTAATGCATATATAATGGTTATATATTATTTCATATTTATACATTAGTTTTTTAAAATAAGGCAAGTGCCTGAATTATTAAGGTTTTGTTTAGAATAGGGAAGCAGCCTTACTTTTTTAAATATTCCTTTTAATAATCCTTTGAACGTTTACACACACAAATGTACAAAAACAGGAAAACCAATCAAGTACTGTACAACGCTGACAGGTGTGAGGCACAGGGTATTATAGCTTGGTTGTATTGGCACCCCTGAGGACCGATTTGGCAACTGGGAAGCGCACGCTCAGTCAGTTACGGCTCAGTCGCCATGGAGACACCGTTGATTGTTACCACCAGTTGTGAGGTGCGTAGTGTAATTTGATTTTTAATATTCATCGTCAAATATGCACTGTTTATGGTGAAGGAATAATTTCCATCCAAATGGTTTGCCGTTGGCAGAAAATGTTTATTAAAGGGAGGCAAAATGTGCATGACAATGACCGTAATGGCCAACCAGCGACATCTCACGAAAACAATGTCATTGATGCCGTACAAGCAGTCATTGATTCGGACTAACGACTAACAATTAATGACATTTTGGTTAGACTACTCTCTAATTGATATTAGTCGTTCCTCATGGTTGACAATCTCCAGTTGTCGAAACTGTGTGTGAGATAGGTGCCACGCTTGTTGTCTGACAACAAGCAGCGTTGTTGTATAGCTGCTCAAACATTTTTGTAGATGTTTAAAAATGAAGGTGAAGCTGTGTTTTCAAGAGTAGTCACTGGAGACGAAACTTGGATTCACCATTCGACTCCTGAATCTAAACGTCAGAGTATGGTTTATTATTATAACAGAAAGCTCCTGTTAAAGGAAAAGTGATTGAGTCTGCAGGAAAGGTCATGGCCACAATTTTTTGGGACTGTAAAGGAGTATTGCTTATCGACTATCTGCCCCGTGGAACAACAATCAATGCTGAACGGTACTGCGATGCACTCATGAAATTTCATTGCGCAATCCAGAACAAGCGACAAGGACTTTTGTCCCACAAAGTTTTGCTGTTTCATGAGAATGTCCGGCCTCACGCTGCTCGTGCAACACAATGTGTTTTGGCTGAGTTTCACTGGGATATTTTTGAGCACCCTCCTTATTCTCCTGACCTTGCTCCAAGAGATTGGAGGTCTGAGATTTGCCAGTGATGAAGAGATCAAACGGGAAGTGGAAAACAAGGCGGCAGATTGGTACGAGGATGGTATAAAAAAACTCTTGTCAAGATACCAAAAATGCTTGGATTTGAATGGGAGTTACATAGAAAAGTAGTTTAAAGTCTATATAAAGTAAAATAAATAATTTTAGTTAAAACAAAAATTACCTGTGTATTTTTTTTTAAGATAGGGAAACTTACTTTTTGGATACCCCTCGTATTTCAAGGCTACAGGCCTTATGCTCAATCTATCACAGAAAATGTTTAGCAGTCTTCCACTTTATTTATATATTGGCCTTTCTAACTCAAAACAACTGTCAACTTCCTCATAAACTATTTTTGCCAACTGAAGTTAAATTGTGGCTGACATTTCTAATTAAATTTTTGTTCGTTTTGAATTTTGATCAAGATTATATAGTGGTTACGTTAGTGAAATAAATAGCTGAATATTTTGGGTAAAAATGTTTACTTTTCACAATTAAAAATACAAAATGACTAGTTTTCTTATTTTCACCACCATATCCTGGAATATACCCATGATTTAGTGCCTATTAAAAGTCATCTAAGTTTTTCATCCTAAAAGAGTCAAGGTAGAATACTCTACATACGTTTTTGTAGAGTTTAGAATGAAACAGGTTCTAAAATAATTTACAGGGTATATAATGTTGTGTGTGAGTGACGGTTTTAATTATTTGTTATCTGCATATTAATGAGCTTGTGCAATATCAAAGTCATAAACAATCTTAATTGTTAGTTTTCTTAGAAAATCGGCAATGTTCATATAAAAAGTAAAGGGCCAGACAAACCGATGGCTGAATGCTCTAAAATGTCATGATTTTGATCCTGAGATAGAGATAGCACTGGTTCGAATTCTGGCCTTGACCGGTATTTTTATAAGTAAAATTGACCTTGTACCATATTGGTTTACCCCTTACTCTGTCTGATTAAGTTCCCTGTATAGATCAACAGTCCATGAGGAATGGGCAGTGTAAATTAAAAAAAGGAAAACTCTCCTTTAAATAAAATAACTGTTTCAGCATGTTACTAGTCACTGAATAAAGGAACCACAGAAAGAAATAACTAAGAAGCAGATAATGAAACTTGGTCATCGGTTATGGACTGCTCAGTGGTGGTGAAAAGCAAAAGGGTTTCTTTTACTTTTCAAACCCATTCTCAAGGGCTGTTAGGACAAACATTGATAGTGATTTCCGTTCCCTACAGGTGACCAAGAAGGACACTGGTATAAGAATAGGTTAAATTATTTGTTGTGGAAACTTCAGTAGAGTAGGAATGCTCATTCTTCCCTCTCTTTCTCTGTAAAGAATAGACACCACCTACCAACCATTGGAAGTCAGGTTCACAATCATGACATAGAGGGAATTAAACATGTTCTTTTGGATAGTGAGCTGTATACTATTAACAACTTCTAGAACCTTAGTTAGTGTACATGATAAAATCAAACACTATCTTAAATGTTTGTTTAGTCCTTTTAACACGTTCGCTGCGGACCGAATCAGCTGTTCTATTGTATATGCGGACATAACAATTGTCATAAAACTTATATGTTTTCATTTATTATTATAAGTAATGAGTAGAAAAACATTATTATAAACATACAAATGCGTGTAAGTACATATTTACATAAAACGCCAATTGGCGTTTTCCGCATATAGCATCAAAATTTACGATATATGCGGTAAACGCCAAATGGCGTTTTTGCAATTTGTACTGTACATTAGTTGAAAATTAAGTTTTAGGAAACTGAAATTTATTTCCTTACCTTTTACTTGTCAGTATGGTGGCCCAAGAACACTATAAAAACACTAATTACACTATAAAAACATTATTTACACTATATACAATGTTGAAGCGCTTTACTTATGATAGGTTTCAAAACATTGTCATAGGCATAAGGCAGGTTCATCTTCACATGCCCCACAGAAATTAGTGGTGTCTTTTCTAGCCCATTTCCTATTACATTCAACACATCTTCTTCTCAGAGGTCTGCCATTTGGGCCTATTTGAAATTTCATAGGAAGGTGTTGTTTTACATTTGATCTGGGTGCAGGATCGTCTGGTTTGAGAGGGGTCAACAGGCCTTCAATGAGCTGTTCTCTAAAACTCAGCAATGAAAGTTTGTTTTCTATGTTATTTTTGTTGTATAGAAAAAAAACATTCAATGTACTCATCTGCATTATGTGTACGAACAGCTTTTTGTACCATCTAATGGTTTTTATATCACAAGGGTAATAACTTAGTAACTGATCTTTTCGATTAATACCACTCATGAATTCATTATACCTAATGATCGGCAAAGGTTTTATCTTTTCTACTCCCCTTTTGTTTGTACTTATTACCATTTCGTTTTCATATTGGTTAGATGTGTACAGCACTGACCTTTTATCCTTCCAAATTCCCACCATTATTCCCTCATGGTTCTTTGCAAATGATTCACCCTTTTTAGGCTTAGCAGATACAACTGCTTTGGGGTTATCTACCCTATCAACACGCAGTGTGCCAGTTATGTATGTCTTTTCACCTAAACATTTTTTAGTAAGTGGAACACTATTGTAGGAATTGTCTACAAAAACAGAATGGCCCTGTCCCAATCTTTCTTGTAATAGATGAAGTACAACTTTTTCAGTGTGTCCAACACCTGATAGGGTATCCAAGGCACCAGCATATTGCAAAACTTTAAGCTTAGTCCATTAGGTTCAGTTAAAATATAAAGTTTTATTCCGTACTTGTGGTTTTTTTTTTTTTTTTTTTTTATATATATATTGACGTCCTCTCCACAAAACCATGGACTCATCAAGTAAAAGTTCTTTGCCAGGCAAATAAATATTGCTCATTTTGTTATTGAAAAAATCTACTATTGGTCTTATTTTATGTAAGCGGTCTTGAGAGTTAGAGTCGTTTTTTACAAAGTGCAGGCACCGCAAAATTAGGAGGAATCTATCCCTAGACATATAATCAGAGAAGCATGTCTTGTATAGTTTAGTAGTTTTCTAATAGTGCTGTAGGGAGGGTATTCGTACATGGCCAGTATGAAATAAAAGTCCTAGAAAAGTTTTAAATTCTGTCAGTGTAAGATCTTTCCATGATGAAATACGAGATCTTTCACTGAAACCTGCTGACAAAAATATTTATTCAGCATTTGCATTGGTTTCATTTATTATTCCCTGAAGAAAAGGCTCGTCTATAATTAAATTAAAATAATCCAATGGAGTGTTATTGCCCGGTATACCCACACGCAATCCAGTTGGCTGATTAAATAAAAATGTCTTCATTAGGGGGGTATCATCCCAATTTAGTTGTGGAACATCAGTTTTCTTTTTCTTATCTTGAAGTTTGTGGTTGAGACTTGCTTGGCTAGTACTGGGTTGAGGAGATGAACACACTGACATAAGCTGACTGTTTACATCACTACTAGTAATGTCAACTGTGTTTTCAGACTCTGTATCTGATTCACTGTCATCAGTTGGACGAAAACTGACACCACTACTATATGCCTCTGATTCAGAATCACTATCATTAAATCTATCAATTTCACTAACAGTTAATCTATTGGGATCACGGGGCTCAAAACCTGCCATATTTAGCAACTTCTAACACATTTATTAAGAACAGTAATTAGAAACGGCATACACATCCACGTTCTCTAACATCTAAACAAACACGTGGCAATTCACTAAAGAGGTTAGAATGATCGATGATGTCATGATATGGCGAGGAGTGGGGAGCGTTCAATACCAACTGAGAACGCCAAATGGCGTCAGCCGCATATGCCGTGGCACTGCTGAACGCCAAATGGCGTTTGCCGCAGCGAACGTGTTAAACTATTGATTATCTATAATTATATAATAAATAAAATTAATTTATTAAAAACTACTTATATGATATTTTTAATGAGAATTAGGATTGTTAAAACGTAACTGTTATTCTACTTAAATTATTGTTATTATTATTATTATTATTATTATTATTATTATTATGATTGTTATTAAATTACTACTATGAACATTGTAAGTTAAAAAAGAAAATATTACCCGCTAATATCTGTATCCCTCAGCTTGATAATGGGTTTAAGTAAACTTTGATCTGGTAAGTGTGTGTTGATTTTTAAGATCCAAGCCAATGAATTTGTTCAACAAGTATTTAATTTTCAATAAATCCTCTTACACATTTTCTTTTCGAATATAATACTTATCAGAATCTTATTTTCCTCAGTTGTTTAAAAGAGCTGCTTTTATTACAGGGTGGGCAACAGACAACAACAGCTTCATCTACAAACACCTCTGCCGCCACCACTGTTAGCGATAAGAAAAAGTTCTTTGAAAAAGCGATGGAAGAATCCAGTCATCCTTCACCTAAACCAGGTACTAATTTCGGAAATGGTCCTCCTTTCCTTTTTTCTGACATTGGAAGGTTTAGCATATTTTATTTTGTTCTAGAAATAATACAGGTTTAAATTACCTTTTTCTTCAATTACATTATTGCTATGTACATTTCAAAGCATATAAAGCTTCCAAAAATGTCACTGTTTAAAACATTAAACACTAAAATTATAAAACATTTAAACACATTAAAACACGAGTACAACACATGCCTGCCGGCGATAGACACCAAATGCTTATTGTGTTCCTCTATTAGTGTTTGATTTTGAAGTTGGAAATGTGCATGGTTAAATGTTGGGAGGTGATCAACAGTTGCAGGCTATCAAGGAGAGCTGCCAACCATGGAGTGTGTGAGTTGTAATGCGGAGGAGAGGTGGTTAGGGGTCCTGAACGAATCGCCTCCATCCTTAATGAATCATTTCTAAATGTTTCTGAGCATTTAGGTCAGTTCTCAATGAACTCAACACACGTAACAATTGATGCTATTCCAAATGTACCATCGACACCCAATTCTTTCTTTTTCCATAAAATTGAATTATCGGAGACCTTCCAGGCTATTACATTATTAAATAATAGCTATTCCAAGGACATATTTAAGATTTTGTCGTACTTAATCAAATAATTTGCTATCAAATTAGCCCCTATACTGACTAAAGTCTTCATCTTTTCTTTGTCTGAGGGAGTCTTTCCTGATGACCTTACAATCACAGAAACCATCCTTTATTAAAAACAAACTCTAAAAGAAAAGACCCCAATTCTTTCAGGCCGATATCCATTACAGCTATTTTTTTCAAAAATATTTGAAAAAATTGTACACAACAAAGTTTTTAACTTCTTAGAAATAAACAATATGTCTTCCTGTCGATTTGGCTTTAGGCCCAACAAAAACACTGAATCTGCAACTGCTTTTGCATTGAGGAAAATTCTTTCCTTTTTGAATTCCGGCAAACTCTAGGTTTATTTTGTGATATAAGTAAAGCATTTGATGTGGTCGATCACCAGATCCTACTCAGCAAACTTGAAAAATATTGAATTCATGGTGTAGCACTTAACTGGTTTCAGTCTTATCTTATTGGCTGTTTTCAATGCGTTCAAATTCTCAACAATAAAAAGGTATATATGTCAAATTTTTCAACAGCCATGACGGGAGTACCTCAGGACTCAGTTTTGGGACCTCTATTATTCTTGTTATTTATTAAAATGATCTTCCTGATTTCCTTAGCAGTGAACAAAATAAACTTTCTCTTATTGTTCCTCTTTTTGCTGATGATACTTGTTTGATTTTTAATCACAACAACTATCAAACCCTCTCTCAGCAATTTCGTATAACATAAAATCAACTTCTAGAATGGTTCACTACCGTACTAATAAATTACATATAAATCTATCAAAAACAGAACTTATCGAATTTCAATCACAGACAACACAGAATGTGCTGAATCATTTCCTTCTCAATAATAATACTTTAAATATTACAAGTCTAGCTACAAAGTTTTTAGGTGTCCAAATAGATTCTAGTCTAAAATCGGACACTCACATAAATTATCTTGTAAAACAGCTTAATTCAGCAATATTCGCCCTGAGGTGCATCTTGTCATTTGCCTTCCAGGAACTCTCAAGCTGAGTTATGGTGGTTTGTTTGAGTCTAGAATAATGAGCTATGGAATAATCTTCTGGGGTTTCTGCAGTGCCCATTCTTTTGAAAGAATTTTCTGTCTCCAGAAGAGGGCTCTAAGAGTCGTCCAGGGATTGCAACAATCACAGAGCTGTAGGAAGGTCTTCCGATCAAGTGGTACTCTCACCTTAGCATGCCTTTTAATGTATCATTCAGCAGTTTTTATTTTTTTAAATAAGAGTGGCTTTCCTGTCCTAGAACACTCTTACACAAACATAATCTGGTTATCAATCAATTTAGATTATCATTATTTAAAAACTCTATTCTGCCTTGGACCAAAAATATTTAATTCTCTTCCTGAACATATAAAAACACAAATTAGCTTGAAATCATTTAAAATTCTTTTAAAAGACCACTTGATCGGGAGAGCTTATTACAGTCTTCAAGAAGCTCTCGAGGGGGCCTCATTTTGAGGCCAGATGGGTCACTATATTATCATGATATAAACCAGTTTAATACTATTATTGTTATTATTTTCATGATTGTAATTTTTTAATTTATTTGTTAAGATTGTGTATATTATGTATGTTTGTATCATATATGAATTAATTGACATGCGCAGAAAACTAATATGTTCTATTGTGTCAATAAAGAAATTGAATTGAATTATTTTAATTTTTTACTTTTCAGATTTGATGAAGAAAATCTTTAAACATTTTCTTAGCAATCGCACATTTTAAATTTTCTTTGTAATGACATTTGTATGTTATTTATTCCAGAGAGAGTATTCACGTTTTTAAGTCAGGACGAAGTGGAGAAGATGAAGCAAGAAGAAGGTAAATTAAACTTAAATTTCATTTTCTTTCTAAAAATGTTTGCAGGCTCAATAATATTAATGGGCTATGTCACCATCAGTAACAAAATAGTCAGTATTTACACTGTTCAGATAGTCTTGTGTTGTCACAACTCCTCAGCCTGTAAACTCCTCAACTCTATTTGTGTATTAAACCGTAAGTTGCATGAGATTAGGGTACTAAACCAGTTGGGGAACTAAACTAGTTGGGGAACTAAACTAGTTGGGGAACTAAACTAGTTGGGGAACTAAACTAGTTAGGGAACTAAACTAGTTGGGGAACTAAACTAGTTAGGGAACTAAACTAGTTGGGGAACTAAACTAGTTGGGGAACTAAACTAGTTGGTGAACTAAACTAGTTGGGGAACTAAACTAGTTGGGGAACTAAACTAGTTGGGGAACTAAACTAGTTGGGGAACTAAACTAGTTGGGGAACTAAACTAGTTGGGGAACTAAACTAGTTGGGGAACTAAACTAGTTGGGGAACTAAACTAGTTGGGGAACTAAACTAGTTGGGGAACTAAACTAGTTGGGGAACTAAACTAGTTGGGGAACTAAACTAGTTGGGGAACTAAACTAGTTGGGGAACAACTAGTTGGGGAACTAAACTAGTTGGGGAACTAAACCTTTAATTGTCTCCAGAAATTGTTTAAATTGCTCAATGAGCCATTAATTTAATCTTCATATGATCTTTATTTGGTGAATTTAAAATGTATTGATATTAATCTAAAAAAAAAGCCAGTTGGATTTAGCTGAAATAAAATTACTCTGGTATTTATTAGTAATAATGTGATAAAATTGTATGATATCAAGTCAGCTACTTCTGGAATTAGATAAATCTTTTTTTAGTTATATACGAGTGAAATAACTTAGGTTTTTGATGAAAAATAATGAGTTGGCAGAAATCACAAAATGAATATTGTGTTTTACCAACGACCAATATAAAATACTCGTACTCCCATAGTTGTTTATTAAAGAGCTATAATTTTTGGAGATAAGATTGAAATTTTGGTTTCAATTGATGCTAAATATATTAAAAGATATAAACTATAATCAGAAACCCACTCAAACACCCACAATGGTGAGGACTCACATACATGTACGATGGTTGTTCCCTTCTCTCACCAATATACACATGCGGTAGTGATGGTTGAGTCACCATGTTTGGATATATTACGATGTTTCAGTAATTTGCTTTCAAAATCAGCCAACATGGCTCTGAAATGAAAGGAAATGGATTTGAGAGTTTAAAATTATCAGGTTTTAAAGAGGCAGCCAATAACTTAGTCAAACAGTTCAAATAGAATCCAAGAAGCTATTATTATAGTATTATTTATAAACTTCTTGAGTCTTGCCTAATTAGGAAGCTATAAAAAATTAGCTTCAAAAATAGAATATAATGGCCACAAACAAAATCAGCAAAGAGTATCTGTGCTTACTAGTGTGAATTCATTTATTCAAATAAATTAAAGCCTGGCGTAATCTTATAACATTTCTAATTTATAGTTTGATTTTCCTTATAATGTAATAAAATATCCTTGTATTTTACCAATGTCAGGCAAACTAACTTGTAATGAAATGATCGTTCATTTACTATTTTACGACCATCTAATAACACTTTTTACTAGCTAGGAAATTACTAATCGGGAAAAGTGGATTATTACTGTATTAAATTGTTGTTACAGATAAAAAGATAGCCTCCCTGACCAAAACAGAGTTTAAAACTTGGAGCCACCACACCGAGGAGGAAGATATTGTCATGGAAGTTGACTCTGATAAGTGAGTGTATAAATAAGTCAATTAAAATATTGTTCCGGAGTTGTCCGGACACCCCCCGAAAGTTTGAACTGTTTTTGAAAGAGCAAAGCAAGCATTATCTGTCACATATTCGCACATTTTTTTGCTCTCACCTCTCGATGTCAGTGCGACCATATGTCGCTAAAAACTACCAGGAGAGTGTAGGATCGCCAGAGGTATACAAAATGATTGGACTGTGCCATTTTTTTGCCTTGGGGCCGTGACTATCGATTATTTTGATGAGTAAAGGCGCTCAAAATGTTTGGATTGTATTTTTTATAATCTAGATGTTATCAATAAAATGATTGAGAATTTCAGTGTGTATTTTATAAAGAAAATAACCAAACAAAAGTTTAGTACTCATTCCAATAAATAAAAAATCTCATAATAAAAAGATAATTAATTTTAGTGCTCATTACATAATGTAAAAGGTTATGTTTTACAATAAAACTAGGCCTACTGTAATGAAAGCGTAAATGTGACCTGCAGTATTTACATTCTGTAACATGTCTTTTTTCTAACCTTTTCATTCTCATTTCGTTAATCAATATGTACTATACAGCATTAAAATTTAACATGCATAAGCACTAATAATAAGTTTCCAGCGATATACGTGTGAGTGGGTGAATTCTCTATGATCCGTCTATTCTCCAATCCGTCACGGCCACGGTCCCGAGCCCTGACGGAAAGTAGGGTTTTTACTGTACCTAGACGTAACACTAAAATATGTACATGATTGTTCCATATTTATACATGATGAATTTTTAATCACCTATGTATACTCATGAATACAAACAAATTATTCTTTACTATCATATAATATAATGTGATGGTAGATTATATTACGGTATCTAGAATAAAGGTTGTAGGTATCATGCATCCTTTCTGTGATATTTACCGTTTGTTGTTTAGTTTCCAAGAACTATATTGAATAAAAAGAATTGGATTGATTTATATACAAATAAGTTATATTAAATTTATTCTTGAACACTTCTCTCCACATGTCTAATGTATATGTGTATATAATATGCTAATGAAGTATGTTCAGCATGCATATAGGGTCGAAACTGTATCCATTATGTAAGTTACACTGACTCACACCGCACAAAAGATGGAATGAAAAATATGTCTGTTGAAAAAGCACCGTGTTGACAAGAACTTGAGACTGAAGATTTTCCTCATTCAAACAGTACACCATTCGTTCATTTATGTCTAATAGCAGAATATAAAATCAAATGATTCTTTTCTTAAAACATCAAGAAACTGAACATACTAGTTATTCCCATATATTGTTGCCATATCGCTGATAGACTAACTTCTTTATGACCAGCTAGACCATCCTACAACTAAACAACCAAGACCATACTAGAGGACCTCTTTACAAAGTCAATGATGATAAAATCTATCGGAAATCAAACATAACCTTACAAATTTAAACAGTAATTGTAATATCAAAGATTATGACTCCTCATTTAGATGCATTAGGAATACAATGCAAACGTTTAGTTATGTAGAAATTCTCGTAAATAGATGTTACTATGGTATCCTTTTCTAAGATAAATCCTTCTTTCATTGAAACCGAACTTTGTAATCTTTTTTTCCAAGCTGACCAAACTCGAAATAGCCTAAAACTTTCTATTGCCTGTAAGGGTCCTTTCTTTTTCCTGGTAACTGTGAACAGAGGAGCATTATTGACAGACAGGGCTTGTTTTGCGTTCCATAATACAACAAATGTGCAGATATGAAAAATTTTAGCGTATCCACATTTATTCTAATCAAAACTTATGTGTAGAAATTTATTCTCAGCAAGTTTCAGCTTCTTCATTTTATCTTTAATATTCTTCTTAATACTAAATCACAGAAAACAAAAAATTAGAAAGAGTAAATACAATCAGATCCAGTTGTGTACATAGTTTAGACATAATAAACGATGTGAGATTGCATAGAGAGTGCATATTTCTTACTTGAGATGCTAGCGTACTAGCATAATAGACTCTATTTAATGTTTGCCCGAACACACAGTTGAGCAACTTTTATCTTGGCAGTTACTGTCCTTAGTTTAATTATCTCCGTAATAAATGATAGTAACACTCTTGGTTACTAGTGTGTTGGCAACGTTAGTAGGGTATCAAAATTTTCAAAAAAAAAGGTCAAATGTCTTTTTTTCCCAAAACATTGATTTTTCCAATTCAATTTAAATGCACATGCAGGGTGTCCCGGAAGAACTTTCTTGAACTTTTTATCAAAAATTGTTCCTTAGGTCAATATAAACATGGGTCTACTACGTTGACTAGTTTACTGTCTGTCTGTATGTGTTTTTTACAAATTATTTTATAACTCAAGAACTATTTAAGATAGAAACTTTAAATTTAGTGTACATGTATAGCTTAACAGTTAAAACAAAAATTAAAATATCATTGCGGTAACTAAATTAATTTGAAAATGGTGGCCTTTTAAATTCTTTAATGTCAAATTTCACGAAAACCGTTATAGCTATAAAAAAGTTAAAAGTTAAGTAAAAACTGCACAATTAAGAGACAAATCCAACAACACCTTATTTACTGAAATCGAATAATACATAACCCAGGTGTGATAATGTTTGTAAATCAATGCAATTTCCATAATACAACAATACATACCCAAAACACAGTTTAACAGCAAAAATGAGATGCTGCGCATGATTAATCAGCTGTTTTATATACACTTCATGTTAACAATAAGTCTGTGATCTATGAACTATTTAATTTGAACTATGAATCAGCTGTTTATTTGTAATACATTGTTGATAGAAGGATAAGTAAGTATTAGCTGTTAAGTGTCAACAATTTGTTTTAACCCTTTCCACGCGTATTACGGGATTTCTCGCAACGTTATATTTACGTAAAACGCGTATTACGGTATTTCTCGCATTTGAATATTTTGAGATAAATATTTAAATTTAAGTGATAAAACTATACTAACGTGTACGTAAATGGTTATTGAGGTAATTTTGAAGACAACAGAAAGGATGACAACGTTTTTTGTCATCGTGACCTTCACGCACCGTCGCCATGGCAACCGAGCGGCCAATGTGTGCTGCTGCGCCGCGCGTATTACGGGATTTCTCGGACCACCCAGATGAGTGTTTTGAGTTATTTCACACAAAAAAAAAACATTCTAGGGATACTTGTAAGTGCTTGTATGTCATTTATATTAGTAAACTTGTAAATAATTATTATGATTACATATATATTTTAGCTTAATCTAATTTAATTTTTTTATAGATTTATGAGTAAATAAACAGAATAATTGTTCAACAATGGGAATTTTACAAATTGCTGTATATTAAATATTGATTTAAAAATACCAGTTTGGATTGTGTTTTCTTAACAGTTGTTGGCCTTATAACAAAATTCTAAATAGAACTTTAAACATTTTTAAAATATTTTTTTAAATTTATGACACGTTTAAAAGAAATAGCAAATTTCTTATGTAGCGTGCAAAGGGTTAATACTAGTATTGTTTTTTTAATTGAACATCAAAGAATGTTGATTGAAAACATGAATAACGATACAAGTAAGAAAATTGTGAACTGCATGTTAAATTTGAACTTTTATGTCCTGTTTAATGACAATCCAAAACAAGCTTGAATATCTTGTAATAAGACCCTACATTTTACACTTTAAATCAGACATGATATGCGATTTCAACATGATGGAGCTCCAGCTTATTTTGGTAAGGGCGTCATAGACTACGTAAATGTTACAAAATTGCATTACAAATGAACAAGGAGATGTTGAAACAATTATTTGTCCGATAAATTTAGGCCAAAAAACAAAAACTTCCCCCACAACGTTGCTAAATTGCAGATCAGAGGATATTTAGTATTGTTTCCAGTTACAATACGTTGAGAATGACAATATTATTTGAAAGCCATCGGATATAATTTACATTTATAGGTTTGAAACTTTGTTATATTTTGAATGTTATTGTTTTTGGAATAAACATTTCTTTGGAAAAAATATGTTTTGGAATTTTCATATTTTAGAAATTTTTAAAGTGGAAATTTGGTATTGAAAATTTAATTTTGGAACTCGTGATACCCAATCGGCAACTTTTTGCCCAGTGTAAAAGCAGCCTTGATTTCAGACTTGTAAATTTGATATTTATATTTGTACAGGAGAAGCACTATGTCCAGTCCTTCAGGCACTCTCACCAGTATGGGAAGCGTAAGAACGGCCAAAGCTGAGAGAAGAATGAAAGAGCGCCTCATTCAAGAGGTACATGAACAATTCAAGTTATTTAATTATATAATACTTCATTAATTGAATGTTGTGCTTTGTGCAACTAAAGCTCAGTTTAATGTTTGACATATTTTGATGCTATTTACACAGTCTTTGAATTTATTCTCACTTCTCAGTCTTATAAAGTTAAGCTTATTCATATTGTACATAAATTTCTTTTTACTGTTAATATCACTGTAAAAAAGTAATTAAAAAGAAAAATTATATATTGTGAACAATAATTTTTCTGAATTGTGTTATACTGTATAAAGAAATCATACACCAAAGTTTTACCACTTAAGCAATTCAGCCCGATTATTAGAATAACAATATGAGGTCTGTAGATCCATCATCAGTCCCATAGAAAGACCCAGGTTTATTTTTTTAAATATCTAAAGAAAGGTTTAAAAAACAAAACACAGTTTTATAGAAAATGTTTTTTTGTAAAATAGCCTACAGCGTTTTCTACACTTTATATGAATTTTAGACACAAATGAAAATGACTCAACTAAATACTAAACTATCTACAAGGCATAGTTGTTCTTTCCAGACGTATAATCTGCTGATTGGTATGTTTAAGCTTTACCTGCTTTAAGCCAGAATTCTTTTAGTAAATCTTTTTTGTTAAATAATGTTAAGTATAAATAATCATAAAATAAAGTTCAGATAAATAATGATCCATTTTCAACAAAACTGTAATCAAGACAACTAGTACACACCTGTAACAGTTCTAAATTATCTGACTTTTTATAATGTTACTACATCATAAAAAGTAAACAACGAAAATAACAAATTCTGAACTGTTTTATATCTGTACCAAATTCCAACAGGAATCACTTAGCCATTTGTACATCCTGATTGAAGTCCTAAAACCATCATTGGGATTTCATCAGGACTCACTCTGAGTGGTATAGTTTGTGTTACATTTTATCAATTTTACTCGTCAGTTCACATGGGCCTGAAGGCCTGTGCTTGAATTTATTTCAACAAGTGAACTACCGACCGTTAGCTCAGTTGGGTTTGCCATCCGCAGTCCATAGCCTTAACCACTGAGCCTCCAATCCGACATTGTTATTAACAGTGCCATTTCATGTGGAGGACTAGGTATATTTATTTGTGCCTCCTCATTTCCCCTAGATATTTTGGTCTATTAATAAATAGCTCTTATTGAGGAACAGTCGACATTAGTCAGTAACAATGACTACACACCTTCATCTACGCTCATAACATGCGTTCGCACCTCAAAATCGCCATATCTTGGTGATAGGCGTCTTACTGGTAATGAATAATTAATTGTTTTTAGTCTTTCTAACAAATGTGCCTCGTAGCTCTTAAATAACAACTTATGTTATGATGTCTGTCTAGGGTTTATTGAGTGACGAAGACGATGCAGAATTGTCTCCTGCAGAACAAAGAGCCTTACGAGCCGAAAAGCGAGCAGCTTGGCGACAAGCACGACTGAAATCTCTTGAACAGGTTTGTCTCTCAGGCTTTTCATTTTGAAGCTCTTAAATAAAAATAGATGATTAATGAAATCTAATTTAAAAAGGAGATGACAATCAGGGTCACCTTGTTTAAAAGTCTACACAAAAAAAGAACACAATTAAGGATGAAATTTTTGCTATTACAAATCACTTTATCAACTTTAACTCTTTTAGATTAATTAACGCTTTGTAACACCTTTTGACTGAAAAATAAACTATATAATGACTAATGAGTCAGTTTGCGACACATCGAGCATCAGCTGAGAATAACATGTATTCAGATTATGTTCAGTTTGTCAGGATTTAAAACTACCAGTCTAATTATTTGTAAACAAGATGCTAGTTGTTTTTAACCCTGTTCAATCAGTCAATAAATTTATTCGCTTTCAAATTACAATTTTTTAGATCTCTAGAGCGGCTAAAAATATGCCAGTAACATCGGCAACTAATTCTCAAATAAATTCCAAAAGCAATTGAAGGTCAAGAGAAAAGTAAAGTAATTAACCCTCATAAAATTTACTATCATTTAAATATTTGTTAACACAATAATAGCCTTTGTTTGTAAAAAAAAGTTATTTTATTTTTCAATTTATATAAGTCTGCAATTAATCTATACTGTGAAAAGAATTAATTAAATACCCACACAGTGTGACATTCTCTCATAAAGATTAAGTCTATGTGTCTGAACACCTTAATTGCTAATAAAGGGTCTTCAGTATCCTTTATTTACTCGACCATGTCCCAACAGGACGCCCTGCAAGCCCAGATGGTAATCAAGAAGATGAACGAGATGATCGGTGGGCGGACTGTGGAGGAGCCAACAGACAACAACAACCAGCCGTCTACGGACCATCAGAATAACATATCTGAGGTAACGTTACTTGGGCCTCTAACGGCATGTCAAGTGATAGATAGCATGAATTCTACCTTTTGTAACAATATTTTAACCAAAGCATTTTCGTTATCCTTTCTATTAGAATAACAAACATACTTCTTTGTATATAACATTACTGCTTGCGTTGCTGACCTTATATCACGTTTGGTTGTAGCTTAACTATGTTAAATATTTATTGCTTCTGGGTACATAGTTAACTTATTGAGATGAAATTAAATTGCGGTCATTGAATATTTTCAAAAATCATAGAACCACAAAATATGTATTCTTATGAAAAAGTGCTTATAACGTGTTATTTCAGTTTACTTAAATGTGCTGATGCTCAATAAGTTGGTATATTAAATTAAAACGTAACTATTTACGATTTCCTAAATTATGCTGTGCAGGTATTGAAAGGGATTTCTCGACTATGATTTATGTTTCAATCCAAAGGTTCGATAATATAAGAAGTTATGCAATTTGTACATAATTTACAGCTTATTGAATCATGCTTTGGATAGTTTTTGTTTTCAACAATTCTCTACACCTTTATATCATTATTTTTGCTTATAATCTTGCTGCTTCCTGTTTTACACTGTAATTTATTTTCTATAGACGCTATAGGTTAAGATTTACAATACTAAGACCCTTCTTTGAAATAAAGAAAATTGGAGAAGAAGGGTTGATAAAGTTATTTATTGTAACTACTACTAAAGAAATCGTCTTTAGCTAATGATAGGATGTTGTTAATGAACATGCTCAGAATTATTGGAAGTGGCAGTTTATTGATCACACAACTGATTTAGAAAAATTAATTACTATATTTAAATTTAACCATTTATAAATGGAAACAATCTGGATTAATCTATTCTTTAATTACTTATAAATATAATCTTTACACTTTAATAGATAGAAATTCATGACCATATTTCATCATCTCAAATAAATTTAATTTAAGGAGATGGTAGTTCTATTGGAATAGTTCATTTTCTGTTGTTTAACTCTTTCAAATCATCAAAATATATCTAAAATCTAAAAATTCCTTTAAGTAATCATTTTCACTAACAGTTCCCTTCGCTATAACAATCCAAGTTATAAATGCATGATGCATAATGCTGTTGTTTTAATTGTTATACACATTTTAGTTCCGATTCAGTTGTCCCCCCTCCCTTTTATTGATAGGGCAACTATTTTGATGTAATTATCGTAAAAATAAAATATCGTATTAAAGTAATTTGTGCTTTTTAATACGATAACATGTCCAGTGATTTTTGTGTTGGATGTTTTACTAATATGGCATGAATAGTTGTAAAACTAACGTCGTTTGGTGTGGTGGGACAGTGTTTGAGACCTTCTAGCGATGATTTCCCCAAGCTTGCAGTGCGACACTCCCCCGGCCCGACCAGGGTACGGGAGTCTGAGCGAGTGGTGGGGGAAACTATTACCACCAAAACTGAGGAGTATACCGATGAAGAGACAGGCCTGGTCAAAGTGAGAACGGTTGAGATTGTTGAGAAACTCATAGAGAAAGAGGTACCTGGCCACTTGTCCTGCACTCACTGCATGTCCTCAACATTGCTCTCAGTAGAACGTGTTCTATTGTTTCAGTTTACTTCTTGTTCTATCTGTCTCTGCACTTACAAAAGATGCAATGCAGATTTTTTTCTTTATATGATTTTGTCAATAAAAAACAACACATCACTTTAGCACATAAGGCACATTCAGTCACTTAAAAAAAAAATTAAGTATACTTCTATGATGTCATTATAAATCGTTCTATGTTTAGTAATAAAAATTTTTTAAATTGCATTTAAAACACTGAATAAATATTCTCCAGTTTATATGATATATTGTTGTTAGGGCACCAGGCCTAGGATTTTTAGTAAAAAGGAGAGGAGAGCAGCAGTATACCTGATAAAATAGTAAACTAGAGACAGACACATACATAACATGAACAGAAAGTTAGTAAAATATCTCGGGGGTCCAATGACCCTGAGATATTTCACTAACTTTCTGTTATGATTGTGTCTTTCTACAGTTCAGGGTTTTAACAGGTATGCTGTTCTCCTCTGCTTATTTAACTGAAAATTAAGTAAAAAGTTAAAAGCAAGCAATGAATAGTAATTAATAGCATCATATATTATCAATTTTTACGTAATAAAATATATGTATAAATATTAAATCACACATTCGATAAAAACCTATTTTCTCAAATAGTAAGTGCTTTGGAGCAAATTAATTATTGGGTTGCATTGATTCTTAAGAGATGATTATTAATTTTGATTTAACATGAGGGGCCAAATAGTTTAAATTAATAAGTTAGTACGCCGTAATTATTATATTGCCAATAAAATTTTCTAAAATTAGTAATTTGACTAACAGTAATTTTAAGCTAAAGAAAACTTAGTAAATATATTCTTCAAATTGTATCTTAATCTTGAGAGTCGAAGCATGGACACAGACAATCCTGTTGTTTTGAATTTCAGTAAAAAGGAAGAATATAGAGAAATAGTAAGCTTAATCATGAATTCGTGGTTGATTTGTCTCTGTGGTGGTGTGTTGGGATGTTCACACAGTTTTGTACAACAAACTTTCATAAAAATATGTCAATTGTTATATAAAGTTTAATTAATCATTTTCGTGGCAGCTACTAATATACTATCATACTGATGATCAATATACTGATGAAAATATGTACATCATTAGTATTGTATAGTTAAGATAATTAGGTGTTATGAAAAGGACTAGTTAAAATTTATATAACAATTTACATATTTTTATGAAAGTTTTATATACAAAAATGTGTGAACACCCCAACACACCGCCACAGAGAAAACCAACCACGAATTCATGGTTAACTTTACTATTTCTCCATATTCTTAGTTAATTGGTTAGGTTAAATTATATTACCGATTCCTCTCTTCATTGATCAAATGAATGGACTCAAATAAGTCTATTTCTTCGATTCCTTTTCTATATAAGTTTGTGTTTGTATAACCTGCAGACTTTCTGTCCATTTCAAACTCAATAAATTAAATAAAAGCAATGCAATTCTTTTGTAATGTATAAATCAGCTATACACACTTAAATCAGCTAAAAAAAACAGCTGTTTATTGATGGCAACACTGTCTTCAAGAAACAGCTGTGTCGGTGTCAGAACTTTTAATGACGTGTATGCAAGGGTTAGACTTCTATGCTCGGCGTCGTTAAATAATCCGATCAGAGGAAAAAACACTGTTGTGTGTGTTTACGGTCTTAACTTAGAAAATGCTATAGCAATGTTCAACTTTAACAAATGTATAACTTTATGATAGTCTACCGTTACGGATAGATTCAAAGAAAAGAAAATCAAACGGAAATAGATTTGTATGGTTCTATGTAAATATGAAGGACAAAGTCAATCAGAATTTTTTTTTTTTAAAGCTGCATAATATGCCTGTTTTTTTCTAAGGGTAACTTGAATAACAAGGGCTGTGGAAATGTGTAATGATACAGAATTTCAACTAACAACCCTTATTTAATTGACTTAGATTTGTTTAGCACTGATGCCATTTATACGTTCTTGTTAGATAAGTACGTAGGGGCAAAATTTAAAGATACATTATTGTATAGGAGAACATCTGAACGTTCTTAGGAACGCAGATCTAGAAATGAATTTTCTACACAGTTCAAAGCCATGTAAAATATAAAAACGACAACCTTTACATTTACATTATTTTGGAATTGCCTTTATTTCTATAAAGTGCTTGGTTCAGTAATTATTAAGTATCCTCCTCTCTTCCTAGGAATGAGTGTAAGTGTTGGTGAAATCCTTCTCATGTCACAGAATGACTGTTTTTTATTATTATTATTTACCAAGGAATGCTTCTACATGCTTCTCGTTACGAGTCAATCAGTGAATGGCATTTTTCTAATATCCATAGGTTATTATTGAGTTGCTGATAATTATGATATGCTTGAGTATAGTTTGATGTTTAGTGCGGATAAAGTGAATAGGCATTCTTTGTTATAAACTAAGGTCGGCTTCTCTTTAGGAAAGTGTATTTACTTGACCTCTTACTTAGTTCATTCCTTGCATGGTATAGTATGTGTTCATTTAGTCTAAAATGACATATATTAGGGTTTTTAATACTTTTTTTTGTTTTCAAGCATATACAATATGTATACAGGGTGTCCCTGAACTCTAAGAATCTTTTTAGGTATTGATTGTGGGTCAAAATCAAGACATAATATCATATTTTAAAATTCCAAACTGCCTCCGGTACCCGTACAGCTGCCATTTTGTATTTTTTACTAATTATTATTTTATTTTTAAAACTATTTAACCTATAGAGCTCAAATTTGGTATGCACATTATAAAACCATTTCCTTACTGAAATAAAAAAAATCAAAAACCTTTTTTAATTATTCTCAAAATGGCGGCACTTTGAATTTTTAATCCCTAATAACATTTTAAAAGTATGGAATACAATAAATCACATGGATACCTTTTTTTGCAAATTAAATTTGCAATCCAAAACAGTAAAGTTGAATGAAATTGGATGACAAACAATAGAGATTTGAGTATTTTTGTATTTAATCATTTACACGTCAAGCCACACGCGTCAACCACAACAATACATCAGCGATCTATTCTGATTACTTTCATCGAAAACATTACAATAAAGTGATTTGTGACATGATTCTAATAAAAATGCCCCTAGCAGGCAACGGAAAGAAATGTGCAGATGATTTTCGTTGTTATTAACCCTAGGAGTGTTGATCATAATTTTGTGTAGTGTCGCCAAATTTTCAGTGATTTGTAATACTTTTTTTAAAAATTCGCTGTATATTTATTATTAGCATTAGAAAGATGAAACTTGTATCATTTTTATTAGTAATAAATTAATTTTAATTATTGGTAATGGAAAAATTTTTAAAATTTTTAAAAAGTTTTTAAATATAATGTTATTTATAAAGTTTTTATAAAAATAGATTTTATAAGTAGATTGACGGTCATTTATGTATATAAAATTATGATATTAGAAAAAAACTGAGATATACAAGTTGTGCAGAATTTCATTCTGAACAAAAAAACATATAATTATATAGGCAAACATTATACAACATATATTTATGAAGTAACAATAAATATGTTGCCTAGCAACGAATATGCCAACTTTAACATGCATAATTTATAATATGTTCAAATTATATAATTTACAATAAAACCAATATATTTTTAATTTTTAATTATATATTGGTTAAAATAATAGTTAAAAATTAAAAATATATTGGTTTTATTGTAAATTATATAATTTGAACATATTATAAATTGACCAATATCAACTCTCAACTTCACTACATAATTATAATGTTTATAAACGACACGGATCACCCATGATCACTAATAATATACAATCTATAATACACAAACACTAAAAGTCACACAAAGCATAACACAACACATCAACAAACATAAACAACTGCCGGCTTGGTATGGCAACTGGCGAGTTGATTGACAGATGACAACGGAAAAGTAAACAAAGAATTATTTCTGCCATTGTGCCTCATCTGACAGTCATAGAGCAAAACCAAAGACATGTAAACAAACACTGATTCACGGCCTTTCAAATGATATATATTTGAGACGACTTTGACTTTTTTTCCCGACTGTGAGCGACATTAATCGAGTGAGCGCACATCGCCTCAAATTGAGGCGGTAACAGTTCACAAAAAAACCGATCGCCTCAATTTGAGGCGATCAACACTCCTAGGGTTAAACTAAAAATTAATTTCAACCTTTAGTAGTGCCCTAAAAACTAAAATTGTTGTAAAATTTATTTGTGATGCAAAGCAGTTAATAGACATAAAACAAGTAAAATTAAAAAAGTATATATTAGATTATAGATTAAAACTTTAATTAAATTAATTTTCACATTACGAACTATGCTCAAAATGTTCTTTCATTTGAGTGCAAAGAAAAAACTATTGGAAAGTGACTGGCATAAAGCAGCAAATAATTTTCTTCATTAATAATTCCAACACCTTCAACAATTCTACCAACCTAGAATTTACAACAATTTTAGTTTATAGGGCACTACTTAAGGTTGAAATCATTTTTGAATTTAATAAAACGAAAATCATTCGCAAATTTTTTCCCGTTGCCTGAAGGGGCATTTTTTTACAATGATGTCTCAAATCACTTTACTGTAATGTTTTCTATTAAAGAAATCAGAATAGATATCGCTGATGTATTGTTGACTCGTGCGGCACGGTACAATGGCTGTACATATTGACGTGTAAATGATTAAATATAAAAATACTCAAATCTTGATTGATTGTTATTCATCCGATTTCATTCAACTTTACTTTTTTGGATTGCAAATTTAATTTGCAAAAAAAGGTACTCGCGTGATTTTTTGTATTTCTTACTTTAAAAATGTTATTAAGGATCAAAAATTCAAATAGCCACCATTTTGAAAATAATTAAAAAAGGTTTTTGATTTTTTATTTCAGAAAGGAAATAGTTTTATTAATGTGTGTACCAAATTTGAACTCTATAGGTTAAATAGTTTTAAAAATAAAAATAATTAGTAAAAAAACATATTGGTGGCTGTACAGGAGGTGATTTGGAATTTTTAAATATGATATTATGTCTTATTTTTGACCCATAATCAATACCTAATAAGATTCTCAGAGAGTTCAGGGGCACCCTGTATAGAACGTCACCAGGGACTGTATTGCTACAAAAGCAGATGAACATAACTCCCTCTTATTTCCATTTAATTTCTGCCATAATCTCTTAATCAATCCACTGCTCTATAAAGAATCTATGTTATGTTTATTCTTGATGGAATTGTGAGAATACCCAAACAGACTTGTGCTCTCTGTCTGCTGATAGAGTCTGTGGAACCATGTATTGATCTATATGTATTGATTCTTCCTTTACTGCATTGGTTCTCTTCTTCCCTGCTTTTATGAGATCTTACATTTAAAAATACAGGATTGTTCCAGAAAAATTTAGTTAGTTCAAAATGGATTTTGTTTTGTCCAAGTTGTTTGGAATGAGAGAGAACACTTTATTTATTATATAGTTGTATATATAATCAGTTTATAGATATTTCTAATTCAACGTGAAACCAAATAAATACAATTTTATGAATAGTGTGATTTTAAGTTTTTTGTTAGTTCTTTGTTGTTTATAAAAAGGAACACTCGTTCACTATACAATTTGTTATTTAATTATTTATTTTTTTAATTCTTAAGCATGCCTTTTTTAATAACTTATAACAGATGTGTAAACAGCAAATAATGTTAGTGCATGGTTGTAATTATTACTAATTAATGATAACTTAAAATGAGTATTGTGTAAATGTGTATTATTGATCTTTCCTTTTTTTTTTTTTTTTAATAGTAAATTTTATGACAAGAGTGGAAAGTGGGATTTAGCATGTTTGAGACTACATGTTTGAAGTTCGAGACTTGTCGAACACTTCAAATTATCAAGAACATGCTAAACACTTTTGCTTGAGTTTCCAACTTTTCACTGCGCTACAGATATTAAGCATCCATAGACTAATTATTTGTTTATATAAATACAGCTTTTGGAATATTAACTTTTCATTACAATTAAGAACATTTCAAAACTGTTAATATTTTTTAAAGCTATGCTTACTATTTAAAGTGCAAAGTTACATTAATGGTGCAGTTTTGTTGTTAGAAATATGCGATCCTTTATTATCAATTTAGTTTAAAACATTCAGAACGTTCTTCGTGGTTTGTTGGTCACTTTCGTCTTGGTTTTCATTATCACTTTCCTCAAAAATAGCATTAATATCGAAAATTTCCTTGGCCTCTTGTTCGTATTTACAAACAGTGGAAAGTTATGTTTGTTTGCTTTGGAAAATTTTCTACTGTAAACATTAGACATCTGTAATTATGTCTAATATTTCACACAGGTGATAACACTCAATGAAAACAGCTGACCTCAAAGTAGTGTAGTGAAAAGTATGTTTTTTTTAAATTAATTTTTGTACTAGCATTAGACAGATTGTGTGCATACTCAGTTCAATTATGATCAGGCATTTCTTGATTTTATGTGTTATTAATAAACATGGGATTTTTTTAATTTTTTTGGAAAATGTTTGTCCTGATTTTCTAAGAGGTATTTGATCATTTAATGGAAGAGTAACACTGACACGTTCATTCCGAGTGTGTTGAGATAATTAGTAAAAAAGCAACAGTAATTTTATTCTCCTGTGACTCCTATGGATACATCCACTTCAGTCCTGGATCTGGATGTCCACTAGCCCATACTAACTCCCTGTTTACCAGGTAGTTTATCCTCTTTACATTCACCTGTTCAAACTGTGTCATTAAGGCTTAAACAGACTAATGTCCTGGACCTCTGCATTCCAATTCTAGTCCTAGCCTTAATTGCTTGGAACAAAACTCATATCTCCTACTTGTATTTTTAAAAGACTACCAACATTTTTAAAACCTCATCATGAACTGTGGGTGAGCCAGTGGCCGAGTGGTCTAAGGCGTCAGGACTTTGAGCTTGGGTTAGAGATAGCGCTGGTTCGAATCCGGCCTAGACCGGAGGATTTATCAGTAATATTCACCTTCTACTGTACTGGTTCACCCCCTTACTCGGTCTGATTAGGTTAGTTCCTCGCACAGATCAATAGTCTAGAGGAATGGGCAGAGTAAGGTAAAGAAGGAGATTAGCCTCTCCTTTTTGGTAAAAAAAAAAAAAAAAAAAAAAAAAAAAAAACTTAAGATATAGTATTCTAATGTTGATTTTATGGGGAAAAGTATTAGTATTTTTTGTTTATTTGTTAACCAGGGAAGTGTTTATTTTCAATGAATAAAAGTATAAATATAATAATTATTCTGCAATTTTCGATGGTTTTTTTATGTGACTGTGGCGTGGTGATAATAGTTTTGAACATTGTACATTTTAGGTTTTCTCATCATTTTTTATGCCAATCCAAGTGTTCCACACATTTACAGAAACTTATTCCTTTCCACGACATAGATGTTATTTCTTAGTAAAAATGCCATAACTTGCGACCAACATTCCAAGATATTAATTCAGTCTTCCATCCTTCTATATTCAACTTTCCCTTAACACATTTACATTAATATGATTACTCACTACTGATTTTACTTCTCTTTTCAATCCTTTATTAACTGAAGTCTTTAATATCATGTAAAAGAAAGATAATAAATATTTATTAATACTGTGTTAAATATATAACAATAAGTTGATACAAAAAAAATATTTAGTGTGCTGAATACTTAATGCCTTCTAATTCGTATTCAAGACTTCAGTATGGAAGAACGGAATTGCTACAAAATAAAAGCCCTCCTTTCCTGCCAAAAGCGAAAGTATTGATCGTTTAAATGTTCTGGTGCAATAAAACTCTTATAATACAGTAATGTTAGACAAACCTGCCAAGACGAGAATGTCAAATCTACTGTAGGAATATGTGACAAGAGATGTTGACGATGTAAACAAACAAATATATTTCTCTTCAGCAAATGGTCAAATTTTCCTTGACACTTGGTATGTAGCAGTAGACCTTATATAGAAAGCAAAGGTGGTAAAAAGACTTATTACAAAAATTGTGAAAATTCATTTTATTGACCTATCAGATAAATTGTTAAGGTTTGAAAAAAGAGATTAGTGACGCCTATTTTATCTCCTCTACATTCGGTTCGTATTGAAAAATTAATCTAATCGAATTCTGTTGTTACAATTTTAGTCTAAATAAGACCACTGAGTAGATTTGACTTTGTTACATGATATAGAAATTAGCCCCTAGTGGGCGACGAGAGACGCAACAAACTGCGTCATCACAGACAGCGGAACAGGGACAGAAAGACGCATATGCTGCATCATCAGTCTCTGTTTAACACACACAACTTGTAACTGTTATTGTTCTGCTAGAAAGCATTTGATTGCAGTCACTCAGTTACGTTATTTGTATAGTAGGTATATTCAACTCCGGTATATAGCGCTCACAAGTGTACACTGTTTTTTGTAGGTTGTCGTGTGTATTGATAGCTGTGGGGTATGTTCACAAATAAATTCATTTTAACTATATAAGTATTTGTATCTAAGTATATGCATTATAAATCAAAATATAACAATACATATCTTATATGAAGTAATAAAGATATGCAGTGAACGATAGCAATACGTTAGCTGTCGGTGCATGGTAAACCATTTATGGACTGGCTGACATGGCAAATGACTCTGGCCGCTAGACCCAGTGTTCTTAATTTTTCTCCGCCCACAATGAGTTAAGACTGGTGAAGGAGCGTGTAGTATCAATTTATACATTTGTATTATTGGGGTGACAAATCGTGTAAACACAACAGATATTTTTAAATAATGAGATACATGCAAAGTTACCAAGAAAAGTAGTAACTTTAAGGTAGACTACATCAATACAAGCACAGAGCTAAGCCAAATTGTGAACATGTGCTGCATGAGCTGGGAAAATTGTTGGATGGTGCTTCAAAGACTTAGTGCATATTTCATCAAACTATGTTTGATTCCTAATGTACTCTATAAATAATTTCATTTGTACAGCACATGTTGGCAACATTGGCTTGAGCTCCAGGCTTGCATCTATTCTGCATGCTGTGTAATGATTATATATTTGTAATGACAATACAATACCTAAGAAATTTTCACAAAGATTCACTCTCAAATGACGTCAAACTGGTGGCGCGGCGCAGTGCTGTAACCCAGCTTCTTGGGGACGAAGTGTTTAGCAGATCGTAGACAATAGGTTCTATGCTTGGTTTTCTTAATACTGACATAGTGTCCGCTCAATGGTTGCCATCAATGTGGAAACTACTAGAGAGAAGTCTAGGGTGTCCGTATTGGATGGTAATCAAGGTTCAGATTTTGTGTAGGGAAGAGAACTGAGTGTCAGGATTGTCAGTTAGCAGAAAATCAGACCAACACTACATGGTTTGGATTCCACGTAAAGCTGTAGGTCCCTTAATTGCCCTTGCTATTGGGCTATTAATAAATAGCTCTTTCTGAGGAACAGTTGACCTTAATTAGTAACAATGACTACAGTCGTTCATCTACACTCATTCCCCCATTTCTTGACGATTGGCATCTTAATAATGAAACTAAGATGAAGGCTGAAGATTATCTTCCATTCCTAATCAAGTCCTACCTAAAGTACTTCTTCAGTACGTAATCAGTCTAGTAAAGCAGGTAACAGTGTGTTAACCCCAGTTATACATTTTAATGTGTAGCCCTTGCTTACAAACAAACCACATTTGTGACAGATCCGAGGTCAGACTGCAGTTGTTTAACATTGTCGCTTACCGTAGAACTAGCTGTACAAATCAGGATCCTGATCCTTATAAATGTTTATGTTTGTGTTAAAAATAGTGATAAGAAATGTTTGCTCTTTAACAGTTTGACCTGATTATGTAGTTACTTCCAAACATGTAGTGAGTCATTTCAAAGAGAAGCCAGGTGACTTAACTTAAAGGATGGCTTCTTTTTTTGTAAAGAGACTGTGAGCTAGCTATTATCTAACTAACTTGTTAGTCCATTGTGTTTGGTAATGTCATTCTCAACTATTAGTAGTCCTCCAGTTATATGGACAGTTAGAGTAAATCACCTTCCTGAAATACTTCACGGTTGAACATCAGCCATGATTATAGAGCCTTCTTTTTGCTGAATGAAATCAAAATGATCGGTGAGATATGGCGAGCTGTATGTCATAAGATTTTAGTAATGGATTAAGTTCAAGACTTTGAGTTTATTCTCCGTCATCCATTTCTAATGAAACTAAGCACTTGGTAATTGCTTTAGAAAATGAAGATAATTACATCAGAGTCAACTCAGTTTGCTGTAGTACAGCGACAGTTTAGGAAACTACTATATATTCTTATATTCTTACATATGAGACGCCCATATAAGATCAGTAACACATAATGAAATACTCAATGGGTTCTCATCTTACTGTTAAATACTTAATGGGTTGCAAAGTTATGTTTTAGATCACAAGAACTTGGTAATAAATAATAATTACAAAAACAATTTACAAGTTAACATTAGACCAAAAAAATCCCCGTAAATACAATAAAACAAAAATAAAATTTCTTAACTGAAAAAAAAATATTGTGATGCTAACATCAAATTATATCATACATTAATGTAGTGGCATTGCTGCTTGGAAGGAGTGAACAATCAAGTCAATAAGTCACTCACTGACAATTTTGAAGTAACAACAAGGGGATTATGAAAATCTAGTGACATAATGTAACCCAGGTACCAAGTCTAAAATGGAAAGAGTAATGGTAGCCTATACCCCAACCAAAAGCTAATGACACAACCTTACATGTTGTGTCTATGCTGCATCTCCATAGGCAGGTGCCTCTGAATTCATGTTACTGCTGATTTGACTTTGTTTTGTATCTTCAAGTACATATAGTAGTTTCCTAAACTGTCACTGTACTACAGCAAACTGAGTTGACTTTGTAGTAAATATCTTCATTTTTTTTAAGCAATTGCTCTGTATGTATCTAGCTAGTTCCATTAGAACATCATAATGTAATTTGAAGTGATCAATGATTTGGTTCTTGTAAATATAATATGTGAAGCAAGGAGAATAATGTATAACAGTATTACAATTTACTAAAGAAAGTAATTCTATTGACAACACAGAAACGAAAAGTATATTCAGACAAACACAGAAACGCTCGTAGAATTCTTCTCTAACCAAAATGTATAAAATAAACTTCTATATCCTTTTGCTTGTTTTGTTCCAAAAAGGTGGAAACCACTCGAGAGAAAATCATTTCTCTAGAACTAAGCACGCCAGAGAGAACGGAAGAAGTGGATGAAGAGTCAGAACACTCAGCAACTTCACCCACATCTCCTCTGCCCCCGACTGAAGAAGCGACAACAAAAAGGCGGAGACGGAAAAAGTCTAAAAAGGGTCATCAGTGAATTATAAACTGTCGCTATCATATCAGGTTCGGTGGTTGCGCTCCATTGATGTGTCAAACCACCATCATTTTGGTTCTTATCCATGATTTTATCGTAAGACATCGTCCATAATTTAATCCATTCCTGTTACTAAGAATAGACTCACATTTCATATATAAATATATTTGTACTATTAATTTTCATATTCATAACTTATATGACCATGTAATATATAATTTAAAGTATTTTATAATGCAGGTGTTATATTTAATATGTTAGTTTTATTATGTTATAATGTCTTTTTAATGTATAATATAATTTTATGTTAGCATCACGATATAATTTTTTTGGTGAGTTAAGAGATTTTATTCTTGTTTTATTGTATTTATAAGCATTTTTATTTATGTGTAATGTTGAATTGTACATGATCATTGTTTATGTAATTATTATTTATTATCAAGTTCTTGTGATCTAAAATACAACTTTGGAACCCATTCAGTATTTAACAGTAAGATCAAATAAAATAATTTATAAATGACACATTTATAATAAGGATTTTTTTTTATTTTATTAAGAATATGTTTGATTATTTGCAGTATTTAGTTATTTTTTGTTCAGTATTTTTTTACAATCTTATTCAGTTATTATCACGTGTGCTCCCCAATTCCTTTGTTCTCTTAAAAGTGTACCAAAAATGTGCACAATTAAATTTGTTGTGCTACTTTTTTTAAGTTGAGATATTTATTAAAAATGAATCATTTCTGACTTACATCAAAAGTTGTGCATTTTCGGTGAGTAAAAGTGCAACGCTCATTCAATATATGTAGGGGTTCAAGTATTACAACCGCTGTTACACAATCTAAACATTACCTAATATTTACTGAGGCAGCATTATTGTTAGTTAACATGTAGTATTATTGTTAATCACAAGGTCCAACGTAGAACTAACCTTTTAAACCAGAATGAAATTGTTGTTAAAACAAAGGTATGAGACAGTAACATGTACGTAATTATTTATGGCTTTTAGTTTGGACACGGCTATAGTTCATTTGTTGAGTAATGACATTGAACAGATGACAAGATTCTACCCGCTTTTTTGTGGTGGAACACCCTCCCTTCAAGCTTCATTACACACCATATGACATATACAACCAAGCTTCCTATCTATATACACTTAAAGGAATCAAACAAAATTGTCATTGAAACTGCAGTAATTCGTAATTGTTCCATGGTACCAAAAAAAATAGTTAACACCCTTTGAGTTTGAATGTAAAATCACTCTTAGTTTCATAAGAAGATAAAACCCGTATAAGTATAACGTAATTAGTCTATTATATACAGTTTTCCAAACATATTTGTACTTTAAAGGTATAACTACTGTTGTTAACCCGTTAAGGAGTCGCATGAAAAAAGTTGTGTAAAGGTTAAATTGTTAACAAACAACCTCAATATAATAATAATGAGTATATACTTAATTTAAAATGGGTAACTGCATTTAATTTCTTTAATTATGTTATTGTTTAAACATGATTTCAGTGAATCAATGTCACAATGATCAGTTTTTGAATTCTGCCATTTTACCAAACCTCAACTCAAAGGAACTAAATGAAAAAAATCAGATAATAGTATAATTTATTGAAAGTTATAGTAAAAAGTTTGTCATTCTCTTAATGGCTCCTCAGTCATGTTTTTTTTTTTTTTTTTTTTTTTTTTTTTTTTTTTTTTTTTTATAACACTATGGGACTTTGGCACATTCCCAATGACATGTTGGTGCTTTCAATGTATGTGTAACCTGTCCACTAGTCGTAGACAGAAAACTTTTATTTTCAATTAAAATACATAAACAAACTTCTTTATTTGGTACTTGGTGGAATTTTGATGGATTTAAATAAAACATTTTTAATAATTAAAAATTGTGCAATTATTAAAAATGCATATACAAACGAAAAGATAAGTTTTAACCAGTTCTGTATATGAATGTTACTGCCGTTTGAATTTAAATTGAATTGATATACAACCTCAACAACATGTAACAAGGACCTTTATCTACATTCCTTTCTGATGGATTACCATTTTACGCTAAATTAACCCTTCAACTAGCAATAGTAAGCTTGTCTTAACTGAATCATGTGTCAATTAATATGAAGAAAGTTGTACTATTTATTAAAACAATTCAGTAGGAATGTTTACAAACTTAAATGTTGGACTGAAAGGTGTAACTTTTACTCTAACAAATTCTTATGTAAAACAGCAAACAAATTTAAATATTTGTTCTTATTTCATCACCTATAAAAAAATTATATTTCATTTATAATAAACTTGCATTAGTGACCTTTCATGAGGGACATTTAATACATATTATATAGGCCTACTCCACTGCGGCACTTATTTTGGTGGTCACACCAAAATGGACAGTAATCGACTAATTTCACTTGAACATTTTAACAATGCCTTTTCACAACCCTAACACTAGAATAATTTATACACTCCTTCAAATGTCTTAACACAACAGGGGAACTATCTACGATCCTTGAAAATAATACCAAAACAGTATTACATCATTGAACCTAAACAATAAATTAAATAAAAAAATAACCAACAACAAACTTACAGCATGAAGACATTACAACTGATCATATGACTTGATGCGTCATTCTAAACAATCTTTCTTTCCCTCTTTTACGATTTTGGAACTAAATAGCAGCTAGTACAAGTCTGTAAATCATGCTCAGTGTAATCTCAAGTCAAAACTATTTGTTCAGTCACCGCATGAGAGCAGCATATTACGGCTTGTTTGTTCGTGTACAGCAGACCGCAACGGTGAATGTATACAGTGTACGATAAACCAGATAAAGAGGTTAATTGGGTATCAGATTAAATGTAAAGTCTAACTTGTTATTTGATTCTCTTCATTTCACATAAAATCATTTTGGTGGGCAGATTGGTTGATAATACATCATGAACATCAATATTAATTCTCTTCACAATATTCCATTTCCATAATTTTGATAATAGAATTATAACATAAATTATTTAAAACTATTGTAGAATAGTATTTATCAAATTGAATTGAATAATTGCATCTATAAACATATTAAATACACTCTACGTAAGAATTGCATCTATAAACATATTAAGTACGCTCTACGTAATAATTGCTAGTTGAAGGGTTAAATTTACTTCCTTGAGAGTATTATTTGTAAACATTCCAGTTTCACTTATGATCAGAAATTAATTTTCAATTTGCTAGAAAATTATATTTTATTTTTAACTATAAATTATTAGCAGCGACTAGAAAAATATGTTCCTTCAGTTCCTGAAAAAACCTTCCACAGTATTCTAACAGTATGATTTTAGAATGATAAAGCAAATGCAAATACCACTAAGTTACAAAATGTGCGCTTGTAATGGCAAAATATTAATCGAACCAACAACCAAACTTTATTATACCCAATTCCTCAAGTAAATTTTAATTAAGATGAGTACATTTGATTAGTTTTCGAGAAATGTTGTAGATTGTTCTCAATTTTCTTCATAAATATTACTAATTTCTTATAATTTTGTATATTTACTAGTTATTTACACTGCTTGCTACAGTTTTTATCGAGATAAGACTGTGAGAGGTAGCATTTGAAAGAAGATAATACACTAAATTAAATTGCTTTTATTTGTATATTTTTATTTTGCTTTATTAACTGCAGTACTTTTGTTTTTCATTCATATTGTAGGTTTTACTTTACAGTATTGGTGTTAACACACTAATGGTCTGGTGCTTGTATATTAATATGTTTTCAGATTAAAGACGGGTGTTTTCCGTAGCATATTGTCTCTAAAGTATAGAAGAAGTGCCATCCATTATATTTCTTATAATGGGTTAGGAATTGAAAGATTTATTGATATGAAATAATACATGATTTGGCTTTACCTTAAAATAATCTTTCCATGATTTGATAGTGATTAAAATATTTTATTAAAAAAACTTGAAATTCTTGTAAATTTATAATAATGTATTAAGAAAAAATGTATTTTTAAAAATATTACATAGCCATCAACTTGCTTTTTTTACACGAAGTAATAGTCAAGAATCTGATGTAAGAAACAATATGCTATAGAATTACACTAGTTATTTTCACCCCGACGAAGGGTTAAACAAGCCAACAGAGACAAATCTGCCCATATGTGCCTTCCCAACAACAGCATTGAAATCTTGTAGCTTTCAGTGTTCATAGTCTAGTAATTTATGTATTTATTAAATGTAATACAGTACTAATATCTCTGTTCGTAATTTTTGGTATATAACAGGCCGATGGCCATTGATGTTAAATATCTGGCTTTTGTTTATTTAATGACATCAACTGAATTTAATATTACCGTCCAATTAAGTTTATATATTAAAAACTTTGTTTAGTTGAGAATATGTACTAAACCTCTAGTATAGATAAATTTTAATGTACACTACATTGTGATCCATTTTCAAATGTGATGTTTGGGAATGATATTAAACTCATATTATATAACTCGCTGTAGTTTTTCTCCAGTCATGGTAAAATGAGCATGTAATAACTTGTTTCAGTAGGGACTTAAACTTGCTGAAAACAGATGTTCCCTTTAGACAGGGTGTCCAGCAACAGGGAAAATAGGGAAAACCTGGAAAAGTCAGGGAATTTTAAATGACCTGGAAAAGTCAGGGAAAAATCAGGGAATTTGAAACAAAACCTGGAAAATCCTAACAAGAACACCAGTTTGTTGTGATTTGTAATAGTCACTGTATACTTGGGTGCGCTACAAAAAATTCTTTACGTTGTTCAGTACTAAATGTTAATTTTACATGCCATTCAATATTCTAAATTATAAAAAACGCTACTTAATTGCTTGGTTAGGCTTGTTCAACCTCATACAACTAGTTTTATATCACTAAAAGTTTAAAACTTATTGAAATAATTGTCTGATTAGTTCTTGTTAAATTAGCCATAGACCTAAAATTTATGCTGGTTTTGGGAAAATTATAATATACTGCCATTTTGCATGGCATTGAAAAAGGTGTGTTTTTTTTACTCAAGGCTAATTAAAAATATTTTTTTAATTCTACCTCTACTTTTATAAAGTAGTTCAAAAAAGAATAATTATTATAGGTAATAGTTTTGAATTAAATTATTACGGTTATCAATAAAAATAATTGTAATTGACTGTAAGTAACATAATGTATGTACATGGTGGTACATAATATTACTAAATTACGTTAAATAGACAGATGTAACTATATCGATTGGGGGTCAGGGAAATTTCGTATAGAATCAGGGATCGGTCAGGGAAAAGTCATTTGTTTAAGGAGGTTTACTGGACACCCTGTTTAGAGTTTTGTTGTTTTTCAAAGGATTGCATTACACACTATCAGTTACTTAATATGCTTTATAAAATTTGAAAAAAATGTGATTAAATTCTGACAAATACAGTATGGTAAAACAAAACAATGGTTAGGCACTTAAAGTGACGTTGCATAATCTGGATGAAAACAAAGGGTATGTTTGAGAAAAAATTAACTACATAATGATTCCTTAGGTATAGTCTTTGCAGAATAATGCACAGGGTCCAGGAATACCAGGAGGCCTATCCTCTGTTGTCAAAATAATGTCATTGCGTCGAACCCAAGCGCTGGTCCATCCAAAATCCACCAGACATTACCAAGCCTCTCTTAAATTCTTAGAAATAGCTAAGTCCAACGCTCAGAAACAGCCCCTGCTTGCTACTTTCCAACGCCAAATGTCTAGTCAATGAGACATCATAAAATTGTGATTCAAGTTTTGTGATATTGGTCTTATTAGGTAAGAAAAATTAACCACAACTTAATTATTTCTTGAAAAGGAGGCTTGCTAATGACTTCTGGAATGTGGGTGAGCTGATGCTCGGGTTCAACACAAGAACATTTTTTTAACAATAGAATATTAGGCCTTCATCGACCTTCCTGGACCCGGTGCATCTATTGATGGTACAAATTATTACTTTGATTAGATTAAACTGTTGTGGCAAACTCAGTGGCTAGGCCTCAAATTGCGGAACCAGATCCTTGTTAGAGAGCTGATGGTTAGTAGTTTACCCATTGAATAAAATTCTTACTCATACAACTGGCAAATTAAGTTTTTATTTTTACAAAAAAAGCCTTTTGTTAACATTGTTACGTAATGAATGACAACTTGAACTGCAACCATTAATACATAAGTTTATGTAATATTGCATCACAGTCATTGAGGGTGCTATTTTATTTTATAATTTACTTATTTGTTAGTAAGAACTTTTCACAATAATTTGAAATCCCATCAATATGTATGTTGAACAAAAATACTATTGAACTCTTAAGGTGTAGTTTGATAGTACCTAACCATAAAATTCCATCACTTATTCCTTCAAGTCTTTTTTTCAGTCTTGGTATTGGAGATTTGGTTATCAGAGGTCCACTTGTGAAGGGGTTAGTGTAAATACCATTCTAAGTATTATGTTCTTATAACAACCTTATCATACTTGTAAAAGTGCATTTGTTTTCTCACATCGAACAAAGAAAATAAAAAAAATGTGAAATACATTTTTAAGTTTTGGACAGAAAATCTGACTGGCCCTGTTTAAAAAGTCCTTTGGATATGTCATATGGGAGTACACATAACCAAAGATACAAACGTGGAGAAATATTTTGGCTAAATGCCTCATCTTTGTTCATCGCAGCAGAGCAGTGGAACTAGAAGTTTCAGTTTTGCCATACTGTCTACCTAATGCTGCTTGTTAATAATTAAGCACTTCAACCCTTATAGTAACCAAATCATATTGTAAGCTTGCTTGAATCGGGAAATGAGGTGGATTATGAAGTTTATTTATGAAATTTATTTATGAAGGCTATTTAATATGTTGAATCTCCGATTGAAAAGTTCCCACTGTCCAAGTTGCTAAGGGTTACAGTTTGGTGTTAAAGATTTTAATGTTATGGTGCTGAGTTGGATAAACTCAGATGATTTGTGTGAGGTGACATGTTACTATAGGTTTTTCCTCAAAGTCTGTCTATATCTTGTCCATTACTCTTCTATTTCAAGCCTTTTAGTCAGTTATAACTGAGCTGGGCAAAGCACCAAAGTGTCACTGAATTTTTTAAATAATATTTTTGCTGTTGCAAGTAATGAACAACATGTTTTTTTGGTTTAGAGGTGTGAAAGTGGTAATAGATACAGCGTCAAGGAATTAGGAGAGTAAAATCTATCTCAACTAAAATCCAAAATACTGTGGATCAAAGAAGTGTTTAACTAAAGATAAACTGCCCATGGATGTCCAGTCTTTTGTTTTCTGATGATTTTGTCTCCAGTTCTGATCATTTTCAAAATCCTTAATTATCCAAAGAAAAGACTGTTGTTTATCAATAATGTGTGTACTTACTTTCAGAATCTGAAAGGCGGCAAAATTAATTATGCTCCTCCCACCTAATGCAAGAGTTTGATACAGCCTTTATATCAAGGAGTAACAGAATGTTGTGATCATTTTTTGAGAGGGTTGTTTTAGAAATTGACGAAACAATAAAGCATCTTAGAAATTCTGAAGACAATAAAACATGAAGCATGTGTTGTAGTACTCAGTCTTGTAATAATATAAAACCTCAACCTCAATATGGATTAACATTTGAAGAAATTATGTGACATGATTTTGATTGAATACTTCAGTTTAAATTACCAAAGTTCAATTGTAACTCTAAGAACAGTTAAAAAGTTCCAGGTTTTGGTGAAATAACCATGATAATCTAACCGAAAGGCTAACAGTTATGATTCAGAGCCTGATAAGACATTTTTAACATGTATTTACAAAGCAAAAACCGTACAGTGAAGCAGACAAAGACATAGCAGTCTGACAACATACAGTCCCAACGTGTATGTCCATTGCAGGCTGAGGAGCTTGCGCAACACCAGCACTCCAAGTAGCTAGCCGCACAAATACACTGCATTACCATTGTATCTTGCAAAGAAGTGGAATAAAAAAGAGGTTAAGTACTATGACAGAATATTAACCCTTAAGTGCGCGCGCCTCCTTTTGTGACATGAGTGCGCACGTGGGCTGCTTCAGAACTCCACGGATAAATATTTCTCTTTTGCTTTTGTTATTCAGTATTTTCTATCTTACATTTTTTATTTGGACTGTAAGATGTTTTAGCATAGAAATAATGATTTTTTTTACATAACTATACTTGAATTCGAAATGTAATGATCTGACTACACAAGATCTTGTGTAGTGATCTATCTTATTTTGAAACATCGAATATTTGGTTTTTATTATCGTCAAACTACTATTATATACAAAGACGTTATGAATAAACACATTTTGGTTTACATGTATAAGTTTCTTTTGTACAACAATCTTGCAGTGAGGTACAACTGAAATGGAATTGAAATAGAATTAGTGTAGTACAAAAGTTCTCGAGAGTTGCAAGTGACAATCCAATTTATGATGTAAATAACCAGTTCTCATGGTTTCAAATACTTTTTCGTATACACATTTTTCATTTCAATATTACAAAATTGAGGAAAATTATATTTAGATAATTAAATTTGTATTGTAACATAATTTTACTTACTTTGTATTCAATTTCTGTACTTTGAAGAAGGAAGTAAAAGACACTCAGTTACACTCACAAAACAAATTTTATTACCTACCACTTTATTTTTTACAGTATTTCTATAGTAAAAAAATAAAGAATTTTGATAAATATATATAAAAAACACACAAAAAAAAATCATTTTACTAAAGTGTCCATAATTTTTAGGCAGGTTTAGGCTACTCATCTGAGTCCGAAGATGTCACTTGATTGTTTGATTAGCACTGTTTGCAGAACAAGTCCATGTGTGAGGGACACATTGTTCGCTGACACTTGGTACATTTTTGTTTAGTTTTAGCATCTTTTTTACGAGGACTAACCACACATCTTTGTTGTGATCCTGGTCGTCGATTGATCTCTCGAGCTTCTTGAGGAGTACCTTGTGTACCAGCGACCTGGGAAATCATTGAGCGAAGCGTCCTAGGAAGTGTTGTTAGAAATGCTTGTTGTGCAACATTAGGCTTGATTAATTTGAAACCAATCTCCCTCAAAAACTTTCTTCTTTTCAAAACCTTTACCTCTTCACAGTTACTTAGGTAAATTACCTGGGCATTTATGCCTGCAATGTCCAAAAGTCGATAAAACAATACTAAGGGCCTTCTAAGATACCTTCTTGATGTGGAATAAGTGCCGCACTTTTCGTCTACAACATCCACCCCAGACTTCGTAGAATTGTAAAAAGTAATAATCTCAGGTTTCTTCTTAGCCCCGGTGTCATCGTCAATAGCTGCATTGAAGAAACAAGAACTACGCTGCGGTTTCATTTGGGAGCATAAGAAACAATAGTCTTGTTGTTATCAAACCCAAATATGCTGGAACTGGGAACTCTTTCCTTGGAAACAAGTTCCGGGGGAAGTTCTCGTTTGTCCTTTCGAACTGTTCCTACATAAGTCAAACCCTTTTCGGACAGATCATTCACCAAACCAATGCTAGAAAACCAGTTGTCTGCAGTTATTTTTCTACCTGTTTTTTCTATAAGTCTTACAAGTCACATAACTACATCCTTTGGCTTGTTTGAATGTAAGTACGGGCTGTTTTCAGGCTGGTTTCCCACATATACTTCCATTTGATGTACGTAGAACATTTTTGTGTCGGTTATGGTAAATATTTTTATCCCCCATATTTTGCAGACTTGCTTTTCATAAATTGTCTAAATGGACATCTCCCTCTAAATGCGACTAACTGTTTATCAATGGTGGTGAATGCACATGGGACATAATACTCAGCACAATTTCGGTTGAATCTTTCAAAAACATTTCTAAATGCGGCTAATTTATCCAGTGCCCTTCTTGCTGGTCGATCAATAATGTTGTCAAATCTAATACATTGTAATAAAAAATAAAACCGGCGTAGAGTCATCGTACAGTAAAAAAACTTCAATCCCAAATCCATCTCGAGCCCACATTTCTTGAAGGTTTTGGTGTCCTGACCTCATGGCTCCTGCTAATATCAACAATCCAAAAAAGCCTTCATTTCATTTTTGTCTGTTGGTTTTCCATCTTGTTGCCGAGAGAATGTACCAGACCTGTTCTCAATATACACATTGGTATTATAAACTACTATTTCTAAAATTTCTTCATCGATCATCAACCTGTAGCACTCTAGTGGAGTTTTTGCATTTTTCGCTGCATTCTTTGGACCTTGTTAATGTCGTATTATATTAGCAGGGCGAGCCCGAGATGTGTAATCGGATTTCTGTTCCAGACTACGAGTCCATCTTTTCCAACTAACATATTTTCAAGACTTCCAGTTCCATTGACCACATCTTCTATCACTAAATCTACGGTTGTTGGGGTTTCCACTATCGGCTCAATTACATCAACGTCCATTTCAGAAATATCTTCCAAGTTCCCAGCTCCCCTAGCCACTTCTTCTATCACTTGGTTTATTGTGTCTGAGATGTCAACTGTTGGTTCTCTGTTCCTAGACGCCGTGTGCTGACTTCGGGTGTCCTCCCTCATCTTCAGACGGGGGTATAACATCAGAATCAAAGTCACTGTCTGGAATGGTTTCAGCCGCTGGATCAAAGTCGGGATCTGCGTCAGTGTCGTTAGCATCCGTGCTGTGGTCTGAACAATTATCGTCAGCATCAGTGTTGGTGTTGTGATCTGAAGCACTAAGATGATCACTTTCACTTTCATCAGATCTGTTCTCGAAAATATCATCGTCTTCTTCAGTTTCTAACAAAAATTGTCGAATAATGCCCTCTTGGTCGTGATTGACCATTTCAACAGTAAAAAAAACACAAAAGCTATTTACAAATATAGTTAACACAAATATTTACAAAATATCACATAATTAAGTTAAAAAAGTTACTACAGTGTGCGCGCTGGGTGTTGAGACACCCCAGCCATTCAGAACTAGTAGGTCACACAAATGCGCGCGCAGGGTGCGGAGCCACCCCAGAGTGCACCGAACTATTGATACACAATCCAACCGTCACACGCCAACGTCAGCGGCAAACTAATGGTTGTCAGGGACGACTAGTGGACCACCCAGAAGGTAACTGTAGAGGGAGCACTCGTACTAATCTACTTTGAGAAATATCCCTAATTCAATTTGATTGGGGTTCCCATATACCCCGCGCACGCAATTAAGGGTTAATCATTTGACACTTACTAATCACAGCTGTGGATTTTAACAGTGCAGAGATACACACTGCTCCTGGCCGGCCGCTAGCATTGTGCTTGTTGCCAATATCTAACTGAGGGTCATAACTGTAAGTTGTTACACTGCGGATGTAGCATAGTGAAGTCATGACACAGCTGACGAGATCTTCAATTTTTCTTTTAACAAATTCTTGCTCATTTTTTGGCTTTTCCATTGATTTAATCCATAAATACATTTCCTATCCAATGTTAAATTATGAGTTTCAAAAGATCAGCTGATTTTGTGGTCCCATGTACAAGTAATGCAGTTTAAACCAGCTGTTGCGGGTTTCACTAACTAACAAAATTACAGGCACAAACATTCCTATTAGATGGAATAGCTATTGTAGATGTACATAATCAAGGCTTTTACTCATGTCCACCTGAAATTACACTTATTTTTTCCTTTGATGTAGTTTATTTTCGTTTGTAAAAATAAACAGATGTTAGTTACTTTTATTTTATAAATCATACAAACAGAGATGATTACATAGTCCAAGTTGTCTTCAAAATTTATCGTTTGTCATACACAGTTAAGTTCTCTGACTCAGAATGCACTTGAATATCTTATTCAGATTGTGACAGTTTTTCTCAAAAGTTCTTTTTTTACTCCCTTTCCCAACACAGCTTACCTTAACTGACACCATTGGAGAAAATCCGTAGAGTGTGCTATCTTTGTTGTAGGAATTCGATATTGCTGTTTCTAAACTTGGGTGGAACTAAAGATGGGTTTTGTGAAATTCCATTAAAATTATTCATATTATCATACAAAAATGATTTGCATCACCTGCTTAAATTTGTTACTAAATATATTTGCATTTGGAATAGATCAGCTGCTACAGTTAATGTTATTGTTATTAAACAGTTTTGTTTTAAAAGGAGTTCTGGAAATCACAATAAAATTACTTATTGAAAGTAGAAATCTATCAAATGTGAAGTTCGTATATTAAATTTAAAAAAGATTAAATTAACAGTGAAATGATAATTGATGATGGCTTATTAAAAGCAATGTTAACTATGTGTATTTGCTATTTTACTTTGTTGTCCTTACGAAGAATTAACCATCAAATACCTCAGACATTGTTGTATCAAAACCAAACTGATAGCAATGACAAGAACGACCTTCCTGGAGCTAGCATACAAGTCAGTCCATTAGCATTGCTTTACTATAAAAAATACACCAGAAGTTTGGTACAATTTTATGTCGCAACAAATAAAATTCATTCGTCACAAAAAAACAACTTGACTTTAAATGGTGAATATAATGACAATGCCGGTGTTCTGGAGCCTCATGTTGCCTTGCTTTTAATGATAATAATGATATATTACTACGTGTTTCTGTTGTTGCAAGACCAGCAAGCAATAAATATTTGACAACAAAATCATTATTCATTCTCTTTAACCCTTCAGCTGCCATGGAAGTATTTTTACTTTTATATCAAGATCTCAGTGAAGTTATACTTAAAAATTAAAAAATTCTCAAAAGTAAGTTATAAAAATAATTTTATCTGCTTGATGGGTAAAACATACTATATAATACTTTTTGTCCCAAACAAAATATTGTGAGTAAAATTGTGACAAGTAATTAAAATAAAACTATGTATATAGTTTTGTTTGGGTATTCTTTGCATTTAAGCTAAACAAATGTTTTGCCATTACAATATATTATCATGATTGCTAAACTATTTTAAATGTACCCAAACTAATGTAAATAAAAATACAGTAAAATGTAAATTTTTGTTTAAATTTGAATTGTTATAGTAAAATTATAGTTGCCTCAGAACTCAAGAAACGAAAATCAAACATATGTAATATACAATCTTATTTTACTATTATATAGAAATCTAATGGTGTCTGTGTGTGTGTGTGTAAATTACTCAATCACGCAAAAACTAAAGGACCCATTCAGCTGAAATTTTGCATGGACATTCTTAGTGTCCCTGGTTAACACATAGGCCTATCTTTATTTTGAAATTCTATAAGGGCACCGCCCCAAGGGCTCCAAGAAGTATCAATGCAATCCCTATGGCAATAACAATTTGATAATTGTTTATAATAGTTCCATTAATTAGCTGTTAATTAATAAACAAACAACTTACATAGTTCTGAAGTAAAGGGAAGAAACCTGCACATTTTCACAAATATTGTTTATAAGTCTGTTTTATAAAACTTTATTTTTATAAACATGGTCATATTAAAAATCGTTTTAAAAAACCCACAGTTTACTTATTCCATCCATGTTATATACTGAATGCAATAAGCACAACATAAATCAATGTAAACCTCGTTCAAAGAACGGGTACTCTCCTAGTATATACTAAAACTCTGACCAGATATAGTGTCGAGCTAAAACAACAGTCTTTTATACAGTTTGTATAGGAATATAATGAATTAATTAATTAGGGTATTAGTGAAGCAGTCAGGTGCTTGATAGAAGACAAATAACATTCCAATTTATGATCCCAATTAATAATTGAGAGACACAATTTAAGTTCTGTTTAAGAATTTCAAGCATTAAGGCTTTTAAGAACTCTGCTATTTAGCGTTGATTGGAAAAGAATAACCTACACAATAGCTGTGATGAAAAGTTAATGTGAAAATTCATAAATAAACCACAGATCCAGTGGCTGGCAAAATATGCGTGCGTTGATTGAAAGATTATTATTAGTACGTGTTAGATCGATATCGCTTTATGTGCATTTAGTACCACTGGACATGCATGGATGGGTGGGTATATACCAATGTAGGTGTATGGGAGGGCAGGTGAGTCTATACAACTGTAGGTGCATGGGTGAGCGGGTGAATCTATACCACTGTAGGTGCATGGGTGGGCAGGTGAATCTAAACAACTGTAGGTGCATGGGTGGGCTGGTGATTCTATACCAATGTAGGTGTAGGGGTGGGCGGGTGAATCTATACTACTGTAGGTGCATGGGAGAGCGGATGAATCTATACCACTGTAGGTGCATGGGTGGGCTGGTGAATCTATACCACTGTAGGTGCATGGGAGAGCGGATGAATCTATACCACTGTAGGTGCATGGGAGAGCGGATGAATCTATACCACTGTAGGTGCATGGGAGAGCGGATGAATCTATACCACTGTAGGTTCATGGGTGAATCTATATCAATGTAGGTGCATGGGTGGGCTGGTGAATCTATACCACTGTAGGTGCATGGGAGAGCGGATGAATCTATACTACTGTAGGTGCAAGGGAGAGCGGATGAATTTATACCACTGGAGGTGCATGGGTGGGCAGGTGAATCTATACCACTGTAGGTGCATGGGTGGGCTGGTATTCTATACCAATGTAGGTGTATGGGTGGGCAGGTGAATCTTTACCATTGTAGGTGTATGGGAGAGCGGATGAATCTATACCACTGTAGGTGCATGGGTGGGCGGGTGAGTCTATACCATTGTAGGTGCATGGGTGGGCAGGTGAGTCTATACCACTGTAGGTGCATAGGTGGGCCGGTGAATCTATACCACTGTAGGTGCAGGTGAGTCTATACCAGTGTAGGAGAATGGGTGGGTAGGTGAACCTATACCAATGTAGGTGCATGGATGGGTGAGTTTATACCACAGTAGGTGCATGGGTGGCAGGTGAGTCTATACAACTGTAGGTGCATAGGTGGGCAGGTGATCTATACCACTATAGGTGCAGGTGAGTCTATACCAGTGTAGGTGCATGGGTGAGCAGGTGAGTATATACAATTGTAGGAGAATGGGTGGGTGGGTGAACCTATACCAATGTAGGTGCCTGGGTGGGTGAGTTTATACCACAGTAGGTGCATGGGTGGGTGAGTTTATACCACAGTATGTGCATGGGTGGCAGGTGAGTCTATACCACTGTAAGTGAATGGGTGGGAAGGTGAATCTATACCACTGTAGGTGCATGAGTGGGTAGGTGAGTCTATACTACTGAAGTTGCAGGGTGGGCAGGTGATTCTATACCACTGTAGGTGCATGAGTGAGTCCATACCACTGTAGGTTCATGGGTGGGCAGGTGAGTCTATACCACTGTAGGTGCATCGGTGGGCACCCTTGTATCAGGGTTTTGTTTCTCTGGCAATGTAAGTTTCAGGGTAGGTAAATACAAATGTATGTGTATTGGTGGGAGGGTGGGTCAATACCAGTGTGTGTATTGGTGGGTAAATACCACTGTACATGTATTGGTGGGGAAGGTGGGTCATTGATGGAAGGTAATTATAAGTACATATAATTACTTGGAATCTGATCAGATTGATCAATAGCATGGTTGATTAAGCTAAAGTTTCTCAGTTTGATTCCAATTGTCATAACAAATGTAGAAAGGGTTTTTGAACAAATTTTGAAGAAAAATTAACAGCCACCACCGGCTGTTCAATTGTCATTGGTCCATTAATTAATGATACTTTCTAAGGAATAGGTGACCTTAGTTTGTAACAATGACTCATTATTTAGTACAATCATTCGATATCCATATTCGGCCATATATTGATGACCAGCATCTTTTAGAATAAATCAAAAACAAATAAATGGTGTTGTTATTCTTGGTCCGTCGCACACTAAGAATTACCCACCTGTCTACAAGTGACTTTCAAAAAAATACATTAAATAAAATTAAAAGATTGCACACTTTGAACACAAAAATATGTCTTTTTTTCTATGTTTGCACATTCTAATCTGGGTTAGTCAGCGTTAATGAATAATTATAAACTTCTGAGCACACTCATCTAACTCATTCACGGTAATCATGGTTTAGTGCAAAATAGCACAGTGGTTGTTTTTGAAACAATCTAATTTATTCTAAATACATCTTTCTTTGACGTATTTGCTGTTCTTTCTGCAGTGATTCATTCGCTTCTCAGATTGGTTGATGGTGTCACCTATTATGACCAGAAATTGTCGTCTCAATGGTGCTGGCTGCGGACTGCAGAGTCCAAGGTCCAATGTTGAAATTTCTAACTGAGCTAACGGTCAGTACTTAAGTCGTTGAATAAAGTTCACTCACAGGCTTGCAGTTCCATGTCAACTGGCAAGTGAAATTTATAAAAAAAAACTACGTCAATAATAAATAAAGTCTGTTCAATTTACAATTTTGCTGGATTGCAGATCAACATATATTATCATTACATTGTTAAAGATTGCTACAAATTTTAAATGAGTTAAAGATAAAGGTTTATAAAACCAAACGTTTATAAGACACCAAACGTTTGGTTTTACTTGCTAAACGCTTAAAGCAAGTATAAAAACAAAGAAAATCAAGTTTAGCTGAAATTTAGTAAGTTTTCTAATCAGGAAAATAATGTCTAAAAAAGCTATTCACTTATAAATCAAGTAAAAGCTCTCAAGCACAAAGCCTGGTGCTACAAAATCAAGCTCTAATTTATCTTTTTATTCTCATTGAGAAGAAACATTTTTTTTAGTTTAAGAAATAATCTTGCAGTATTCAAGCAACAAATGTTTAACCTCACGTGAACATTCTGTTAGGGGGACATTCAAAAGATTTGTAATATTCTTGAGAAGTACAAATTTCCTAAGAAAATTTTCAGTATTTTTGTAAGTTCATAACAGACATAAACACCTGACATTGATAATAATGTGTCAAATTATGTGTCAGTGACAGCAATGTTGACAGCCTATTAGTTGTTTACATAAACTAAGTTTATATTATAATGTTGTGATTCTGTTTACGATTTTACAAAGGGCGTAGCTTTGTTATTGGTTTGAAAAGATAAATTGATAGACAATATCAGGACAGATTTACAATGTTTGAGGAAATAATTGATATTCTGAATCAAGAGGGTTTATATTTTGCCACAGAGAAGAATGAAACAGAGGTTGCATCCCATACTGCGCTATGTGTGTGAAATAGTTACTTCTCCAGTTAATCATTGAGATGGTTGGGTCAGCACCTTCCCAATCTCTCCCTTTATTCCCCATAGAATAAAACTAGTAATTATTGCTACAGATGTATAAAAATGTACTGTAAATTATTTGCAATCTATAACTGCTACTAAGGCGTTCGCTGCAGCCATAAGAAAGCGACATCTTGTTTCCTTTTTCTATGTTAATTTGTACAGTTGGATAGTAATATTTTGATATTACGTAATCACTCTGATTTTTTAACAGTGAGTAATTTAATTGGTGCAGAGCTACTAGAAAATATATAAACATTGAAAAACATTTTGAACAAAACCTATTTTTCAATATAATTTTTTGTAACTATGTACCAATTAGATAGACTCATAGTTTAAAAAAATCAGTGTGATTAATTAAAATATTATTATTCAAATGTATATAATCACAGAGAAAAAGGAAACATAGGTCACTGCTGTGAACGCCTCATCCATGGCAGTTATAGATTATAAATAATGTACAATACAGCCAAAGCTGGTAGTTCAGTCGAAGAAATAGAGGTGACATCATTTATTAATCTCGCTAAAATTGAACAGCATCTACTCAATCAAAATTTATATTTAAATACAAGCAAAACCAACTTTATGGTCTTCACTACAATAAATAGTAAAAATAAAATAGACCCAAACATTTATTTAGGAACAAATAAAATCAAACAAATAGATGAGACAACATTTTTAGGATTAGTTTTGGACCAAACCTTATCATGGGATAGACATGTTGAAAATATTTGCACTAAAATAAATTCAGGCCTCTATGCATTAAAAAGAATGTACAGCCTTTGCAATCAGCAAACATTGAAACTGATTTACTTTTCGTACATTCATTCACACATTTCGTATGGCATCTCCTTATATGGAAACACATTTCTGATTTTAAAATAAAAATCTCAACAAAATTCTAGTTTTACAAAAAAATCAATAAGAATAATTATTGGATTAAAACTTCTTGACTCAGTCAAATCTCACTTTAAAACATTAAATATATTAACCGTGTATGGACTCTACATTTTAAACTCTATTATGTACATAAAAGAACATGGCAAGGAGCACTCTTCTCATGGACACAATACCAGGGGTAAGGGTCTCGTCACACAACAACACAATCTAGAATTTTATAAAAAAACGACAAGCTACTCTGGTCAAAAATTTCTACAAATGCTTCCTTGTAACTTAAAAAACATCCAATCAAATAAAGTATTTAAGAAAGAATTAAAAAAGTACTTAATCAATATCGCTCCATATACGAAAGATGAGGTATTTGAGACAGCTAAATAATAGTATAATTGTGGATAGTAATAATGTTGTAATTTTGAAAAATATAACATTGTTATACAGTATTACAAAATTGTAGACCTTTAGAAGAACATATTCTAGTTTTTAAGGTAAAATTTATATTATCATAATATCATATGACACTATTCTTAGTATACTATGCAAACTTTGAATAAAGAATATTTGAATTGAATTGGGGATAAAAAGCCCTGGCTGTTGAGCTATTAATAAATTGCCCTTTCTGAGGAACAGTTGAACTCAGATAGTAACCAGACTACTCATTCACACTCAAATTGCCCTTTCTGAGAAACAGTTGAACTCAGATAGTAACCAGACTACACTCATCCACACTCATATCACCATTCATATTCGCCTTAAAATACAAACAACGTTGTGTCGGCGTCTCATATGTAAAAATAAGAATAAGAGTGGTCAGCTTTAAATAAACCCCTATTTTGAAGAGGTAATCATTTCATTTTTAACACTCCTCAATTTTTTAAGGTCCAATAGATAATAAGAAACAAAACTATATATACATTTATTTAAATTATAATATTCATAAACAAAACATCATCTTCTAGACAGGATCATCAACCTCCATGTTGTATTGTGGATCATCAACCTCTCTATTTGGATTGTGCTTTGAACCAGTTTTCGATATATTCTCCAGAGCGATCGGTAATCTCATCAACATTTCCATCAAATCATACTTTTGTTCTGGATCTCTTTGTTCAGCACACATCCTAAACAACGCAAAGGCAAGTTAAAACTATATGAACACTTATTTCTAGATGACAATAATCAAATAAACTAACCTAAATAAGACTATAGCCTTAATACTAATGTAGAAAAACGTATTGTATTTTGCTTGACACTGTTCAAATCTGTAACTGTACAGTTGATGAATAAAGGAGTTTTGACTTTGACGTTAAAAAATAAACAACTAAACAGCGGTAAGTTTATAAGCATTATTGAAGTTTTTTAAAACTTATACTACTGTCTGACCGCGTTAAAAATGTACACTTGATCGCCTGTAAAGTTGGATTTCAATATAAACATATGGTAAATAATTCGGAAACAGTGATGTTTATTATTTACTCCGCAATGTTGTTAAAATAATTTTAAATAAAAACTGCTATCTTCAAGTTTGTGATTATTTTGAATATTATATTTAGTTAGTATAGTTTATTTTACTTACTTTAAAATATCCGTTTTGTTTAGTATCATTGAAGTTTAGTTAGTGTAGTTTATTTTATTTTATTGTTTATATTTTTCTTCTTAAATATAAGCAAATTGAATATGATGAGTAAAATTGGAAACCTATCGATAGCAGTCTATAAATATTAAACTGGCTATCGATAATATAAGATAAGATAAAGCATTTATTTCACAAAATAATGATGACATTGTTCAGATATTACAAAACAATGGTGGAAATAGTTCCCCTCATGGGCACATGCCTGTGGGAGGGGAACGGGCCACTACCAGCCAGATATAATAAAATTAAAATATTACTTTTATAAAATCAAATAAAAAAGTATATAAATAAAATAGACTTATGTTTCATAAACAATTATTACTTGAAGCTATAAACAATACAAAGGCACACTTTTATAAATAAAATGTCCTAACATTAGAAGCCATAACAAATAAAATTAAAAAAATAATAATAATAAAGGGGTACTGTAATCTGCTAAAAGCCTAAAACCTGGACACAGTTCACATATACAGACACCTGCTCACGGCCATAAGCACACGACATTGTTACACAAAGCTATCCACATTCATACACTATCGCATACACACTTACATGAAAGATCACACATGCATAAGAAATACGCACCCGTCTCCTCACTCGCACACATGCTTGTTTTAGGATACACAAAGTAAAAACACTTATCTGGTCATAAACATTCATATATGCACATACCTAGTATAAATAATGGGCGCAAGCACAGTGACTGTATATCACACACACCAACCAAACACACAACACAGCCATACACACAAATCTCACGCACATTCAAACCTCACACACATACACTCACACCAATAATAATAAAATAAGTAATTAAATAAATAAAAATTAAAACAAACAAAACTTAAATAAATGAATAAATAAACGCATACACGCACCTGTAAACACACATAACAGACAACATACCATATCCATTCACCCACCCCAACCTTTCAAGCATACAAGCACCAACGTAAGTTAAAGTTTCACATTTACAAACCCAGAAAGAAAAAAACCAGTATATGACGACACATCTAGATATTTAATGTTATTCAGTATACATAGATATTAATAAATTGTATATATTTTTCCTTCCTACCTCAACAAACCATTTGTTCACACATATTTTGAATGTACCAATTGAGCATGGAGCTGGAGCTCTGATATGATTGGGTAAATTAAGGTATAAAACACTAGCAATATAAAAAGGATTTGTTTTGTTTATTGATTTTGTTATTTTCAGTACTGCGATTCCAAGGTTTATTGACATTCTCTTAATATGGCTGGGGATTACAAGTTTATAAACTACGGTTGGGTTTTTGAAAATATATAGCCATTACTCTAACTAAGTATGTGTAAGGAAAAAGACTTTAAATTCATTAAGCAAAAGATCTGTTGAATATATCCTACTTTTGCGGAGAGTTGTTTTAATAATTGCTTTCTGTATCGTTTCCAAAGCAATTAAAGTTGATTTGTATGTACCATCCCACGCTATTATGCCATATTGAAGTAGTGATTGTACATAAGCGCAATAAACGTTTCTAATCAGATCTAATCTTAAGATTCTACTAAGCACTGAAAACATGAATATTAACTTTCTTAATTGGTTCCTAAGCTATTGTATTTGCGGTACCCATTTTAAACGCATATCAAACACGACACCGATATACTTAAACTCACTCACACATTCTAAAACCTCACAAGACACACATCCATTGAGGTCACCACATGTATGAAGATGCAAAAGGCTAGATATAGAAAGGACAGCACATTATACTAGTGTTTAATCGCGCATAGTAACAAACATTCGTAGTAAAACAAAAGCAAACCGACCTTTGTCCGTCCTAGGAAGCAATTAAAACTATTAAGAAAGAGAAATATGAATGTTGATGATTTTGACAGGTGTGTAATCAGAAGAACAATTATCAATTGCTATGTCAATAAAAAAATTGCACTCTCTATTGGAAACCTTTACCAATGAATAGAGAAAAAATTCACTTTCCATGGAAAAGCGAGAGTCTACAGATTATACTACATGACATTGGATTTACAAGAAAGAATTGTAATAAAAAGAGAAAAATCATAATTGAATGTTCTGATATTTTTAATTGGAAAGCTAAATATTTGAAAGAAATTAAAGAGTACAGGAACGAGAACAGGAATATTTTCTACCTAGACGAAACTTGGATCTAATCTTACATTTAAAAAGTGCTGGCAAAGGAATGATGTAGATGGAGTGTAGATTGACGGCAATAACAAACATAGGCTCATAGACTGTCATTTATGCTCCAAAAACAGCTATTTACAAGGAGCTGAGCTTATATTTTGGATTGGAGGTAGTAGCAGTGATTACCATGGACAAATGAAGTCGAAAAACTATGAGAAGTGGGATTTTGCCAAAATTGTCACCCAACTCTGTAATTTCACTGGATAACGCCCCATACCATAATATTCAAATAGATAAGGTTCCAACTAAAAACAGCACCAAAATCAATATGATTGAATGGTTAAAAAAAGGGGATAAAACTTTAATGATGGTATAAGTAAGCTGTACGTTTGGAGGGAATTAAATTGCATAGACTGGAAACAAGACCTTCATTATAGACGAATTTTTCAAGTAGAATGGTCATAAAATGAGAAGACTCCCACCTTATATGTGTGACATATATCCCATTGAACTTGCTTGATCTCAAGTAGAGGATTCTAAAAAAATGTGTCTGCTGATTTAAGTTTGAAGTTGTTGGAAGCTTTCACAAGAACACCATCAGTGAAGATTATCGGTAGGGTATTACGATATCCATACACATTGCTTGATGAGCTTATATCATGTTCATATTAATAGGAGTATCTCCCAGTCAAACTCTGTATTCGTTATCGCGATATAATCAGGTTTGTGTCCAATCACGCTCATTCCTATCCCTCGGAATGAAAACAAACTCAAGTAACAGTCATTTTACAACTATTTTTTTTTTGTAAAATATTTTATTTAAAACGTAAAAGTAGTAGTTACAAAAGACACGCCAATATATATTAAAAAGGCATTTTTTCTTAATAATTCGTCATTTTGGTTCATCAGAATAGTTCTGAAACATCGATATTGCTTATGCATTGTGGCACTATCGATGCTTAACGTTACATTTGATGCATCACCATGTTGACTAGTCCTGAATCGAATCCCATTGATTTTTTTATGCATCGCACACTTCTACTTAATACAGTACATTAAAATAGTGACATAAATATTTCCTTACTCAAGAAACTCTCCTAAACAATCTTGGTCTTTTGGATTGTAGTTTAGAAACAAGGCAACTGCACTCTGAAACATTAATAATAAGTTTCAATTTCTTTTGATAGATGTATAAGTATAAACACTAGACAACACAAATAGTTGAACTATCGCACCTTAAAAAAATCAAAGGAAAACTGTTCTGAATCATTCATTGCAGAAAAAATATGAATTTGGAGTGTTAATCTATAAATAAGCAATTCAATTCTTAAGTTGACATGAGTCAATTAAATACTACAGCAACATTTCTTGGCAGTTTTGTTTTGCAAAGCAACATCATGTCAAAATGTTCAATTCCTATAACCTGATCATGACTAGAAACATTTACCTCAATGTCCCCATAATGATAGTTGGGCATATTTAAGTGCGAATGTAGTCCAGCATGTCAATCAATCAATCATATATACTTTATTAACATTTTCTTAGAGAAAAGCAATAGTCATATTTTTTTACAAAACAGTAAAACATGATGTTAGTTAAGTATACAGCAAGTATACATTTTTCACAAAACAAGACAAACAAAAAAGCAAAAACAAATGATTTATTATGGCAGTGTTGATGTATTGTTCCTCCGGTCCAAGAAGTCCTTCACAGCGTAGAATGAGTGTTGCAGGAGCCAGTTGGTTGTAGCAGTCTTCAGTCTATTCGCAGGATGTCTCTTCAAGTCGTCAGGTAGAGAGTTGAATAAAGCTGCACCTCTGTATGCAGAGTTATTCTCATAAAGGCTAAGATAATGAGGATCCAGGAGGAAGTTATGCCTGTTTCTAGTGTTGTATTGGTGCTGGTCCACTAATCTTGTTTGATTAGAACTGACAGCATACATAACAGTCTCAAGGATATACAGCGATACTAGTGTCAGAAACTTGTGCTCTCTGAAGGCTTCCTTGCAGCTCTCGTGATAGTTCAGTCTGGTGAGGGCCCTAATAGCTCTTTTTTGTATGACTAATACTCTTTGTAAGTTCTGGGCTGTTGTTCCACCCCAGGCCACTAAGACATATCTTAAGTGCGACTCAAAGAGCACAAAGTTAGCAATCTTTGCCGTTTGATTACTTGGTTCATTCGTCTGAAGACATCACTGCTGCTGCTTAGTTTTTTAATCAGTTTATCTATATGGGGTGTCCATGAAAGAGTATTGTCAATGTAAAGATCTTACTCAGATCTTCAGGAATTAAGTTTTAGAATCTACACATATAAGAAAGATATTTTTCTTATTTAACTCTATACGGATTGCATATTTTTCTCAAGTTAGTTCTTCAGAGTTTTCTATTGAGTCTTCATATTTTACTACGTTTTCAAGTGAGTCATAACGTAAATGCTTCCCTTGAGAGCTAAGTGGGAAAACCCCCAATCAGGCTATAGTTTGTTAGTTTGGCAAGCTGAACTGGTCGCTTGCATGTTCTTGGGTTCTGGGTGAGTCTACATACACATAGTACATTAAGTTATGCAATGCTTAACTATTATATTTTACTGTGTGCAACTATATAGGCCTACCTTCCATATAACAGGTAAGTAAAGATTAGAGTTCAAAGACAATATCCACTCAATAAGTTTTACAGCATCTGAAGAGGTATTTTCTTGTTGCAGTAAACTGTTTCTTAATTCTTCAAACAGCTCTCCTCTTAAATTATCTATAACATAAATAAAGAATGCTAATACATTTTTTATATATTTTGTAAAAATAGGTCAGCTAGCAAATTTAATTTGTTTATTGTTGTTACACAGGAGTTTTCTGTTGTATATATATACTTGATGGAATATATTAGGTTTAAGAAAAGAAACACTTTTTTTAAATATTCCACAAATTTTTATTCAAAAAATCGCTTTCGTTCGTCAGTTACGGTATAATCAGTTTAAAATTTTAAAACATTTAAAACTGATGATGTCTTAACTGACGAGAGCTTTTTTTAATTAAAATTCTTAATTTTAATTAAAGCTATTTTACCATGTATTCAATGATCCCACCCGCCCACCCATATACGATAAGTGGTACTGAAACACTTGCTTACACATACACATACAGTGGTACTGGCCCACCCGCCCACCCATATACGTTCAGTGGTACTGACCAACCCGCCCACCCATACACGTACAGTGGTACTGACCCACCTGCCCACCCATATACGTACAGTGGTACTGACCCACCTGCTTACACATACACATACAGTGGTACTGACCCACCCGCCCACCCATATACGTACAGTGGTACTGACCCACTTGCTTACACATACACATAAAGTGGTACAGTAGTCAATGCCAATGTACGTGTAAGGGTGGGCGGGTGGGTCAATGCCAATGTGCGTGTAAGTGTGGGTGGGTGGGTCAATGCCAATGTACGTAAGGGTGGGCGGGAGGGTCAATGCCAATGTATGTGAATTTTAGATATAATTGCTATTTTAGATATAATAGCAATTATATCTAAAATAATTGCTTACTAAAGCGGAATTATTTTAGATAGTTTAAAAACATTTGGATAATTTATACTCATCAAAAAAATTTATGGAATACTTTTTAAAATGTGTTCTTTTCTACACACGAGTTGACAAAACTGGATAGCACCAAAACAAACTTGCAGTTTTGAACCAATATTAATATAATGACAATATTTAAACTGATTTATACTAAGAACTGTTACTCACTTGCTGCTTCCGTAGTTCGGAAGTCAAGTCGTTGGTCCTGATGTAAGTGTAAGAGAGTACTCTTCAGTACTTATTTTGCCTGCAGAAGGACGTTCCTTTCTTTAAATATCCCTCATTCAATTGCAAAGCAATAAATTGTAATTAGTACTTAAGGTAGCTGTTTTCCAAACTGCCAGGCCACTGCTGGAATGTCGACAGCCCTTCAGTAGCAATGCAATTTTACTATCAGCGGGCCAAAAACATGCTTTTCCATTTCAACTGTGTGGTTTGTTTTTCTTATTATCATGAGTAATTAACACTGTATGATTAAAAAGGTCCATTTTAAGTGTACAATAAGTTGATATTATGTTTTTTTATCTTCTTTTTATATAAAATCATCTAGAATGACATTTTTAAGTTTCATGTATTTAACAATAAAAAAGTATTAAAATATTCATTTTTTTACAAGAGTTAATGGTCCACTAGAATAGATCTTCGCCTTTCAAATGACACTTGAAGTGTTGAACAATAGGATTATTATTACAAACCGAATCATTGAAATAGAAACCCATGTTTTTGTGCGTATTTCATGGAGAGAAACTTACCTTAAGTGAGTAATCTACCTATACACAGTTTCATGTATGTTTTTGAATACACATATTTCCCTCTTATGTACAATTGAAATGAAAATTGTTTTAATTGGATAAAGTTAGGACTACAAAGTCCTCTCTTTCATTTAATTCCAATTAAGTTTGCCAACAGTACATGTGAAAATATTGGGGGAAAATTGAACAATATGGTTTTTTTCTGCCTTGAACTGAATTTTGAGCATTGTGTATGAAAATATAATATCAGCTTACTTGTATGGGCCATACTCATATAATTTATCCCGATATTAAATTTAAACCCAATGTTATCCTTATGGAACAATCTTTAAGGAGTGGTTTCTACCCCTTAGGAGTACTTTATCAAGATTAAAATATTTTAGTTGTCCTATTTAAAGCCTAAAGAAACAGTGTACAAAATGTCAACTCTCTACTTACATGGGAAGTTGGAGAATTAGTGATGAGTGAGTCAGCCAAAGCTTTGCCTTTCATATATATAGAAAGAACTACTACATCACACAATATGTTCAAGACTCATTGGATTGCATACAATATTATACTAAGAAAAACATTTCGTCAAATGCAATAAAAAATAATTGTTAACCAATATTGACCAAGAATGATATCAATATTGGTTGATTAAATATTGATAACACAGTAACAAACGGCTATATGTATACGAAGGCTGTTCAAATAGTATCAGACTTTTGTTAATTAAAAGTGCATTTATTGGACTAGAGCTACAACCCTTTCATCCCCTTCAAAGTATTGTCCTTGGTGATGCACACACTTCTCCCAGCGCTTCTGCCACTGTTCAAAACATTTCTGGAGGGCATCTTTTGGAATGCTGATAAGTTCGGCCATCGTATTCTGTTTAATGTCTTTTCTTTCTTGAAATCAAGTTCCTTTTAGGGGCATTTTCAGCTTAAGAAATAGACAGAAGTCGCACGGAGCCATATTGGGGGAGTGCGGAGCTTAACAAACCAGAGGAGTGTTGTTTTTAGCAAGACAACTCTTAATTAGATGTGCAGAGTGGGCAGGTGCATTGTCATGATGGAGCTGCCAAGTTTTTGTAGCTCACAGATTCGGTTGTTTGTGCTGCTCCGCACAGCATCATGTAGGCGACGAAGAACATCAAGATAGTATGATTTTGTAATGGTTTGGTCATGTGGTGCGTGATCATAATGCATTACTCCACTGGAGTCAAAGAAGACTGTCAATGTGACATTGATTTGGCTGCAAACCTGCCGTGCTTTTTTTGGTCTTGGAGATGTTGTGTCTTTCCACTGCGATGATTACATCTTGCTTTCTGGGTCTTGAATCTTTCGAATCGCCAAGCTTTTGGCAAAATTTAATGCAGTAACGCTGCTTAAGTTTTTCTGTCATTTTATAACTTGATAAAAACTGCAGAACACAATAGGGAGGTCTACTAGGCTGATTGCCGGCGACTGAAGATTTGTCATGACATGAAACAGTGCATGCACACGTATACAGTCCCCTCTACATCCCCATTAAGCTTGGCCGCCAGCACATCATTCGTGTATGTGGGAGGACAGGAGGTCCGATGCTTTTTGTACAGCCCTCGTATATTCTTATCTTTTGAGAATAAGTTCAAATGTTCAAGATAAATTAATATTTTTTATGTTTTTTCAAATAAGGTTAAAAATTTCTAAAACTATATAACACACTTTAGGAAGTTCTATCGATGAATACACACCTTTAAGAAGCGTAAAGACAAACTTAAAAAAGTCAGAATTCTTTTTTCCTTTGTTATCTTGGCATGGTCGCCACTAGAGGTGGGTCAAAGTAACTGGAACTGTCTCATTGGTACTGTTTCACGCTCGTAACCGCGACAGTTCCGCTATAACATTTGGAACTCCCAGTTCCAACTTCACAGAGCCAGTGAAACAGTACCGGCAACGTCAACAGTACCCATTCTCACGGACTATGCAGTTCTTAGAAATGAAACAAGTCTTGAACTGTACTTCTGTAGACTCTTTAAATAATTTAATATCCAAAATCAAACAGTTGCGTGCGTGCTATCGCTAATCGTAGTATTCAGCCTTTATAGTATTATTGTTATCTTATATTAGAACTAATTTATTATACCCATCACTAAGTACTTTGGCTAAACAATACCTATGTTTCATTGCCACGTCTATTCCATTGTGAACGTATTTTTTTCGAATGCAGGTTTAATTATAAATGAAAGACTAACTCAGTTGAAAACTACAAAAGCTAGGGAACTCGTCTATTTAAATATGAACTATAATTATGTCAAAAAGTGTGCTATATTTAATATTTTGTTCATATATAGGCCTAAAAATTTTAGCTGTATATTTTGTAAAATAAATCATACTATACTTTTTTATTTATTTTTTTTTCATCTTATTATTTCTGAGATTACCTCTTTTTTAATATGCATTATCGTAAGCATTTAATCGATATATCCATAAAAATAAACGTTATAGATGAATATTAACATTTATGTTGTATTAAAATCAAACATATGTTTAACAGAGTAAATGATTATCTTATAAGTACCAAACTGGAACTGAAATTATGATTAAAAATCAACACTATTTATGGTACTGTTAAACTGACACCATCAAAGCTAACAGTACCACAGAGAGTGTCTCATGAGTCGTGGAACTGTTTGGAACTGGAACTGTCTCGCGGTACTGTCTCACCGCCGGCATCGTTGCAGTTGCAGCTGGTTTCCGCATTGGTACTGTTTGGCACACCTCTAGTCCACTAGGTCGAGCTTTTCATGTGGCAAACTAGAGTAGGGAGTGGGACTGGAATGACATAGAGGGCAACACACCCAACCGGAGAGAGAGGTTAGATTAGAAATTTCCTCGAGAATGAGAGAGAAAAGAAACTGCGGACAGTGTTATTGGGTTGGGAGAAGGTTACGTGACACAAGTAATGCTGTGTACTAACAGCTGCGCTAAGCTCATTTTGTCTGCTACAGGAAGTCTAACTATTTCCCTCTATCTTTTAACTTCTTATAGAATTGTACTCTTGGTTTTATTCAAATTGACCGAAAGCAATTAAGCAGTCAAACAAGAATTGCTGGTAAACAGAGAATTTACTAAAGTAAGATTACATGTCACTCTTAAAGATTACCTGACATGAAAATCTGTGCAGCATTTTGTAAATTGTAAGCCTTCAGACTGGGTGATCCACACATTCGACCCCATTTCAATCTTGTTGGGTGTTTTTCTTCATTCTTAGGATTTTCTTCTCCAAGAATTAATGAGACTGCTTCGTGCTTAAAGAAGTCAGACACAATTTAGTATCACTATTAAACTAAACTAGAAAAATCTTTAAAGGTTTTATTAGTTCTTAATTAGCAAATTAAATACATCAATCATGATCAAAGACAAATTCTGACAGAGGTATAACAGGCTAGGCAACTAATAGCAAAATGGTTAATGGATTTTTTTCCCGCTGCCATCTAACCTAATTTAAATCTCATAGTGCAGCCAAGCCAAAAAGACAAATTCCTCTATATTAACGTATGACCTGTACTTCTCTAGTTTAACCCACCCATACACGAACGTGGTCAATGCCACTGTATATAAATGGGAGGATGGGCAGGTCAACGCTACCATACATTTATAAAACATACAAAATAATTTTAACTTAACACTTTTTAATTATGTTTACTTACCAAACTGTTTTTAGTTACAAAACAATTAGTTTCATCTTCCATTTTCTGCCAAAGATATCTTACTTCACAAACAGAAAAATATATTCAGTTCTTTGAGCTGTTCAATCTGGTAATTCAAAACACTGCAAAAAGAAACAACAATGAGCCAATGAATAACAAAACCATAAAAAGACCTTGCTATATCAAAGAGCTTATAAGTGATAATTACTCATTCTCAGTGTCCTGTGTAGTCCTTCACATAAATATCAGGTACTTATTGGGGATTTCTGAGGAAATTTCATTTGTGTTTTGTAGGTATAATAGGGAACAAAATAAATGTATTGGCGTTTACGGACGATGTTCCAGTATTGAAGAAAAAAATGTTGCAAAAAATTAAGAATAACTGAAAGTGCTGGTCACTAAACTCATAAACCACACACAAAAAGTGGGTTTAAAAATAAATAGAGATATCCTAGATAATGGAATATAGAAGGGCTAACTAAATAAATAATGAAAATTACATAGAAATAGGACGATACAAATTCCAGAAGACAAACAATTTTACCTATTTAGGAGTAATTCTGACAAGTGATAATGAAGAAAATATAACGATACAACAAAGAATAAATGAAGCACTTAAGAGCTTCTTGGCTTGTCATAAACTGTTAGGCTCTAGACTATTATTCCTTAAAACAAGAGTCCTTATATATAAAACCATTATAAGACTGGTGCTATTGTGTGGTTCGGTAAATTGGGGGTTAAGCAAAAAGACTGAAAAAAAACCCAATAGTATTAGAAAACAAAATGTTAAGCAAAATATATGGACCGTCCTTTGAAGACGGAGAATGGAGGATAAAACACAACAGAGAGTTGAGATACCTGTAATTGGACCCAGACATCGTTGCCAAGGTGAGAAGCTGAAGGTTGAGATGGGCTGGCCATGTGCTAAGGAAGAAGAACAGATCCTTAGTAAAAAAAACAACTTGGTGAACAACCCCAAGAGCAGGTCACACACCTATGTTCCTAAAGATATATCCATGTTGTATAAAATGAAATATGGCAAAATATATTATACTACACGATAAAATATATTATAATTTATCGTTGGAGCTGCTAATTAAGTGATTTAAACACTCTCCAACAATAAATTTCAATACAATAGTCTAGCATTAATTTTTTACATAAAATCAACTATTGTAAAGGGATGAATGAAAGTATATCAATCAGCAATATCAAAATATCGTAGCACATTCAAACATAAACAAATAAACAAAACAAAACAGCGTACACAGTGAACTAATATTGACTGCTACATAAGACAATCATATACGCTACTTGTGACTAAAAATCATGAATTTCAAAACACTTTTGCATATTACAAATGCATTTTAACAAGCGAGAGGAGAATTCTACTGGTTTAATACTTATTTTAAACAAATAATGTAATGAGATGAGGTGTTGAATTGTTGTAACATAGTTTTTTAATTTTCTTGTTACATTTGAAAAACTGTGCAAATTAATTGCCGTTCATATCAAGATCATATGAATTGTTTTTGGTGTTGAAAAAATTACAGTTTAATATGTTTCTATCTAACATACTTATCAGCAAGTTATATTTTACTCTCAACACCAGCTTTTATTTTCATTAGATGCAATAATTTCAAATATTTAAATAAATTTAAAATATCAGAAATTACACTGAATTGCAATTTTCAGCTGATATATCAGTGATGCTCAATATGATAATATATTATGTTGGTACACAATAGTATTAATTAAATTGTTTTTGAATCCTGCCATCACATCTCGTTACTAAGACTCTAATAAAATACAACAATATGTGCTATATCCCAATGACAGATGTACAGATCAGCAACCATAATCAACTAATTGTTTCCATATGTTTTTTCCTTCCAATGTCAGTGGCATTTTATACCCAGTATTGTAACATTGTTATATGACAACAGTCCAAACCCATCACGCTAATCCATGACCTCCTGTATTGAAGTTATAGTGCTAACCTAAGCTAGAAAGAGGCTGAAATAGAATCCATAAAGTTCAGTCAACCTAGGCCTATGGGTGCAATGCATGTTATCTGATATACATGTTTAAACATGAATAATAACTACTCGCATAAACCAACAACGAACAGGTGTTTAATATTATTAGGTCAGCTGCATTTTCAAATCTACAATAAATTCATGTTAAACCATGCAGATAAGATACACACCATCATTTCATACATCTAAGATTGGAGATTTCAAATTATCACTAAGCAGCAACAAATTTACTCTATACATACCAGAAAATTATTTTTTCTTTTAATTCTATTTATTCAGCACATGTTTTGAACATTGTTATATGATATACATACCTTAAACACCAAATTGTTTATGCAATTCAGTCACTGACTTTCCAGTTTGATTTGATATCGAGCCCAGAAGACTTTGGGTTGCATCCTTCACTAAATTATAGTTATGCAATTCTTCTAAATGTTCTGATAAATTTTTATTCATGTCAAATGTCCTCAATTGATCGTCCAAAGAACATTCAAGAGATTTTAAATGGTTGAATAGTTCTAAATTATTCTGGAAGAAAAATTGATTTTCAACCCATTACTACATTAGCAATTTTTAGAGTTAGGAAATTAAACAAGTAATTGCCAACGATACAGAAAAGCCATAATTCCCCCTACACAATCAGATGGCTAACTTTTTTGAACCGTCAAAAATTAATAACTAAGAGTTGTTCCAAAATGATTTGTACCCTCACTTCGGACGGCAAACACTGCTGGCCACCATTCTGATCTTTGTAATTTAAAAACACTTCTTACACTATCGTAAATGTAACCTACTGCATTACCAATAAATAAAAAGACGGTTTTAGTTAATTTACCATCACATAGTGATTTTACAACCATAGCAAAGTAACACTGAATTCCTTGGCTAACAATTGTGGCTATGCAACAATAAGAAATGGCTATGGTCAGTAATGCTAACCATCCACTCTGAGAAGACAATTTCTACGATTACAAAGGCTTATTTAAAACAGATTAGATTATCAGTAGCATTGCATCACAAATTAAGCTTGAGTTAAAAGTTAGAATTGCTTACTTAATAGCACTTAGCAGTAATGATATTTTGTGGTTTGGATAAGTTTGCTTGGATTAAAATATTAGAGGTTAATGTTAGGTTACAAGTTTTTCTACTTAGGTGGTTAAGTTAAAGTGTAATTTTAGGATATCAGACATTGCTTTTTCCCAAAACTAGCACAGGACAGTTTTTACTAACATTATAATAAATGTGTGTTCTTTATTTTGTATTTCTGCCAACATGTAATATGGCAACTAAAAAAAATATTTGGAGATCATGTACAAACAATGGATCACATCATTTAAGGGTTTCCCCTGTCATAGATCCATTCAATAAGTCGATGAAAGGGTCTACAATGACTTGAGTGTATGAATTAGGATTGTAACAGAAAATCACTTTTTTTGTCTCAGCAGCTTAATTCTTGTAAGGTTAGATTGTGTAAAATAAAAACAAGGAATGGTATGCCATCACTATATATTATATATAAATAAAAATGGAATTTGGTCTAGTAATATTAAAAAAACTAATGATTGTGTACATTAACCCAATTGAAACCTTGCATCTCAATTTCTGGCATCCCTTGAATTCCAGTACACGTAGTAGTTATAAAAATTAGATCACCTTAAATTTTGCACTGTCTCCTTCTGACAACACAGCAGAATCTATGAGATATTTTACTGTAGTCTCTTTCACAGAATCTTTTTCAATAGTTGACTCAGATCTATAAACAAAAAATTTTATTTATTGTTAGGTTTTGCTTATTTTAAGTTTGCAAGATACCACAGTATTAATTATTTTCAATTAACATTCAAAACCTTCCAACTGTTGTTAGAAAGTTATTAGTTGGTGTTGGATCGTTCGTGATTGTTAATATGTTGAATATTTCAGCTCTTTTAGTATGGTACAGTAGTTTAAAAAAAAACACAACATTTCAACAAGTATAAACACCCCTGATGTCTTCAGATGTTACTTCCTTACTTCATATTTCAGTAGTTACTTCATCTTCAGATGTTACTAATCTATGTTTAAATTGATACTAGGTATTTAAGGGTAAGTTAAATCATATCAGTATAAAAAGAAAACATAAACAACTGAATACTCATAAACCATAAGATCGGTTCTATCTGAGAGTGTATTTTCTGACAAACAATTATTATAAATACAAACAACTGTTACAACAAAATATAAAACCAGTACAATATTCATTACTAATAATCAGGCTAATAAAATGTAGTTTATAAGCTCTGTGACTTAGTTGAGAAAATAATTAAATTGCTCAGGACTAAGGGCAACACAAATTAGATTATTCATTTGAAATAATGTCCTAATGTCCCATGCAGCTTTACATTTACTCGTGCTTCATCAGTATAGCTGTCACAGGCCTGCTTTTTTTGCTTGAATCAAATTGGGACGTATACATATATTTTTCCTTTCCTTAGCTAAACCATTGTTGTACCACTTAAATTGTTTTCTTAAAACAATCAGGCCTAGGTGATCTATTTTGAGCAGGGAACAAAAATGCCAAAGATTGACATACTTTTTTGAAAGTCAGCAAAATGTTAATATTTGTACTAGTCTAACACTAACTGATAATATAATAAAAATCTTTACAAATGCCCTTACTTATACAGTTTTGATATTTTAAATACACTTTTTCATAAATAGATTGAAGCCTTTAATCACGCTGAACAATATTTTCATCACAATGTGGTGAGGTGAAGTAAATGATTGCATATCCATGTTTTGCACTAAATATAAGGACAATATTACTCAGAGTTATTGCTAGCTTCACACTGGTTCTTAACTATGAATATAAGCTTATTTTTAACCCTGGATTCATAAGCATTCGTCTCTCAGACGACGGGAGTTTCGGGAAATTTAAGTTTTTAGTGGTTGGCGGGCCTTCTACCCCCACCCGCTCGTCTAATCGTCCCTCCAGACATCCTATTAGTCTTGGTTATACATTTGGCCACCATTTTCCAGCAGTAGCGTAGTTGTTGCACCATAAGTTTGTTGCGTCGTATGACAGACGAATGATTATGATTAGTGTAGGTGTTCGTTTTTAGAGCGTCGCCTAGTAGACGAATGGTTATGAATCGTGTATGTACTGTAAATATAAATGTCAATAGTATTATTATAATTATTGGTGTGTGAAACTATATTATTTTGTATATTTTTAGTGTTTTTTGTGCGTATTTATGTCTTTGACTTTAGTCTCATTATAACCGTTGTGTTCTATTTTAATTTTAAAATTGATTTGTGTAGTAATGCCTACTTCGTAAAAAATATAACAAAGAGTATCCATGGCACGAACAGAAACGTGACCATGGATAATTGGTTTACGTCGGTTCCTTTAGCTAATGACATGTTGACCAACCATAAGTTAACTGTTGTTGGTACTTTACGATCAGACAAAAAGGAAATCCCCAAAGAAATGCAAGACAATAAATCAAGGAAGCTAAATTCGTCCATGTTTTGTTACAACAAAGAAAATGTTTTAGTTTCTTAGAAAGCAAAGTGCAAAAAAATTGTCTATTTACTTTCCAATACACACGAAAAAGGCACCATTTCTCAAGAAACTGGAAAGCCAGACATAGTTATGTTCTATAACGCAAATAAAGAGTTGATGCATTCGATGAAATGTCCAGTATCATGAGTTGTAGCAGAAAGACACAGAGATGGCCCCTATGTTTTTTTATGGTATGATAAATGACACTTTAGTAAACGCATTTGTTATTTATGTACATAACATGGTGGCAAAACAAAAACAACCAGTAGTACGCCGTGAGTTTGCAAAAACATTGAGTGAAGAACTCATGTTACCATGGTTACAAGAGCGAATACAACTTCCAACTTTACAGCGTCACTTAAAGACAAACATTGAAGACATCCTTGGTCAAAAAGCACCTACTGTTGAAGAAGAACCTCAAGGAACACAACAAAGGAAGATTTGTTCCTTCTGTCCTTCGAAAAAAAAGAAGAATTACATGTTTTAAATGTTTTAAGTGTCAGCGCTTCATGTGCTTAGAACATCAGGGAAAAGTCTGTGTAAATTGCATTTAAAATTAACTAATCAAGAAAAAAACACATGATATTCTTTTAAATTTATGTATTTACATGTTCTATAAGTTTTATTAAAATAACTGTTCATTTACAATTTTGTTTTATTTTTTTACCTGGAGTAGTCTGAGAGACGAATTCTTATGAATAGTGTGACAAAAATTTAAGGTTATGAATCTAGGGTTAAACAATATTTTTTTTTAATTCATTGTTTCAGAAGAGTCTAGAAAGTGCTACATAGTTACCAATATAAGTTGACCAAACACAAAGCTTATATTGATCAACGGTAATTATGCACTTTCTTGCCACCTCTGAAATAACTATTTCATGTTGAAAAAGTGGTAAAATATGAGTTTATATCTCTTGAGGAATTTGATTTCATCCGCGGAACTCGTTTTTTACCGAAAAACTAGTTTTTATCTGGCAGTGAAAAAGCCAACTTTTTTAAAAATCTTTATTTTTATACAACTTTTTTTCATTTCTCGTGGTTTTTTTATGCTCAACACAAATATATAACTGGTTTTGTAGTAAAATTATTTTTTCAGCTGGAAAAATGCATTTTTTACTAACATAACCTAACTTATCCTAACTGTCTATTTTCTCAACAAAAATTCGTAATGTGAGTTAAATTCTACGGGAATATTGGTGAATTTGGTTTTTGTAATTAATAGTTGTTGTATATAATGATCGCGTAATGGCTGCTAATCGCGATTCGCCGCAATAGTAGTTTTTCCCTTATATCTCGAGAAATATTTGTAATAGACCAAAATAGTTTGTATTCAGCGCAAATAAACACATCAATTAAAAATAACATTCAAATTAACGGAAATATGGCAAAAATACTAAAAGTTGTGACATTGGTTTTTTCGAATTTTTCGGTAAAATACGTTATTTCCACGGAATAAAAAGCATATCTCGTGAAAATACAGCCAATTCTAGACCCATTTCAAGCAAAATGTTCCAAATTTGTTTGGTGGCAAGAAACTGCATAAATACCTGATCAACTTATGTTTTGTCTGATTTATTTTTTTTTTTTTTTTATCTTCCAATGGTTAAGTAATAAATGGGTACTGTACAAGGCATCTTTCTAGCTGAGTGGTTAACACTTCTGCTTCATATGCAGAGGATCACTGGTTCAAATCCCGGGAGGTCCACTAAAAATTTGCTTGATGGGTTTGGACCACTGTCCCATAACGTTTGTACTGTAGATTAAGTAAGAAATGCCACTGGCGTAAATAGAACTATGAACAATTCAGAAATACTGCACTCCAAACATAGACCTATGATTGCAACATCCCCGCTACTTCTAAGAGCATTCTAAATTTTCTGATTCCAATTTCTAATAACGACAGATGAAAGAGATATCTGTTCTCTTTATATGCCCAACTGTTTAATATACAAGTTTATTTCTTACACCACTACGGTTTTATTAGACAGCAACGAGCACATCTCACTGTGGCTATAGCAGACAGGAGACCCTTGATCAACAGATAGAGATCCTTGATAATATATACTGTATATAGAAGAACTACATATAAAGGTGCAGAGAGTTTATTGGTAAGAGATATCAGTGGTTAACTTACAGAAGCTACTGTATATTGCTCTTCTCTGATAACTTGCTTTTGAGACTTAGGCCTACTTACTTCTTGTAGTCGTCCCATAGACCTGGGAAGGCATGGAACCTGAAAATCTCAACTCAACAGTGGGAATAAAATGGTTTCTAATTTTGTTACTTAATATAAGCAATCTCCTGATATAAAACTAATTTTCATATAAAGGGAGGGCATTTGTAAAGATTGATGTTATACATCAGTTAGTGTTGTACTACTACAATTGATAAAATTAAACAGAAACTTTTGCTTACTTTCATAAAAAGTATGTCAATAACTATGATCCTGGGGAAATAGCCTCTTGTTGTCTGTTCAATTAAAAATCATGAACTTTGAATAGTTAAAAACTGTCTTGGCATGCCATAACCTAACTTAAAACTAACAAAGGACTAACAAAACTTGCTAACATAAAAATAGCCTACCTGGCTTTTTATTAAAATAGGAAGTCACTTACTTTTCCATTTATCAAACTGATGTCATACATAAAATATACTTCTGACTTTTCTCACTCCGATTACTGAAGTCGTGCTCTTTGTTGATGGTTTCAGTCCGTTATATGGTATGGTTTGTATATTCAATAGTCAATAATTATTGTGTTTGTTATTATGGGTTTTGTTTGACTTTGACTTGTTTTACTTGCCACAACTTACCATGCCATATGATATTTGTTCCCTGTTCAATTGAGGTTAGCCCTACCTTTGCTTTACATTCATTAAGCCGCTGTCAAACTATACTGATCCTGGGGTTAAAATTTTAAAAATTCTTCTATCTCTAAAATGTTGTCCAGCTAGCTAACATTTTGTGTTTTTCATAAAAAAAACTATCAACCTAAAAAACCATGTAACTGAAAAAGATCAAATTTTCAACATTAATATTTATTTTTAGTAACAAATAAAATTTAAAACAATTCTATTTGATACAATTATAATTTTTAAAATAGTGGTGCAATATTTTAAATATTCAGTGAACGATAACTCAAAACCGAAAAATTTTTAAAGCTACCGTATTACTAGTTAGATGTTTTAAAACAATTTTACTAGAAATGTAACGATGTATTGTTTTCTTAAAACGGATTAAAAAATAATGAGAAATAATTATATAAGTGTAGTAGCATAGACCTTCTAGAAGGTCTATGGTAGTAGCTAGTCACCGCCAGCAGTTGAAGCCACTGGCTCGCGCATATTGCGATTGCTGCAACTGCAACAATGTTTGGATTTAAGTATCGGTTTTTGATGTATCGTTAATCAAATATTTAAAACAGCCACTATTTTATAAATTAAAACTTTATACATTTTTTTATTAGGTCGTAACAATAAAAACTATTTTGGAAAAGCTTTTCATTCATATTTTTTTTAGAAAAATCGTGTTTCATTAAAAATACAAAATTGCGGCTAGTTGCTTAGCAAAGGATTTTTGGACCTATGTTAATAGAGAATCATTGTTGTTATTTTGACCCAAGAAACCACATCCGTAAGGTTGGGAGCGTAGTTTATGGACATCTTGTGTATTTTAAAAGTTTTTAAAATAATTTAAGCTTATCTAGATAAACCCTGAATTAGGGATTTTAATTACAAACAGCTTTAATCATTTTACTTTCTCTCACATGCTTTAGCATAGATAAAGTATTGAGATCGTCCAAAAAATGTTGTACAAGTTGGTCTTTGCACAACTTGTAAAAATCAATTTTGGACAAAAAAGTGGGTTTTTCTAAAAAAATGTTGGTGTGTGTCCGTTTTGGTGTAAAAAAATGATGTTTTTTTCACTTTTTTGAAATTTTAGGTTTTTTAATTTGTATGGGCAAACAAACATACGAAAATGGAATGTTTTCAAAAACGGCTCTAACGATTTTGATTAATTTTCAGAAAAGATGCGGACTATAATTTAAAATATTTTAGTAAAAACCACATCTCTCTAAATTAACTAGTTTTTTAGCTATGGCAAAAACATATTTGGGAATCAAACAAGTAATTTTCAGTTTTCATTTTTTTAGTGTTTAATATGGGGAAAAGTTCGTGCCAATTTTTTAAAACCATTTATTTATACTGTAGTGGTATCATCATTGATGTTATACACAAATAGATTTCCCATCCAATGTTATATTTTGTGTCTCAAAAAAATAAGCTGTTTTTGTGGTCCATTGTGGAGCGCTAGTGTAGTAGTCCCATGTAAATGTAATGCAGTTTAAACCAGCTGTGGTTGCGGGCCTCACTAACTACCGGTAACAAAATTACTGCCACAAATATTCCTATTAGATGGTTTATTTATTGTAGGTTTATAAAATCTATGGTATCATATGCATTGACGAGAGTAAAATCTTGAACAATTTCCAGTTTAAAACTCATCTACTTCAGAAAAAGAGAGAATGACCTTTTTCTTTTTTTAAGAATATCGTAAATTTCAGAATAGCACTAAAACAAACTGATAGATAATATTGTTCATTTGACGTATTCAGACTGGAATTGTTAAAGTGAAACATACCACAGCCACATACACGTATTTGTTTAATGGTTCCAATCTACTCGATCCACTTCATTGCTCCACTGGTAAAAAAACCCCATTGCAATAGGCTACCAAATAACATATATAATTTATTTATTTATTTAATTAGTTTATTTACCTGTATTGTTTACAGTGTAAGAAGTCAGGCGACTGTAACATATAAACAAAGGAGTTTGTGAGAAATGTTATATTTCAACTATGGGTGGGAAGAGAAGTCACTGGAGGCTTAATTAAAACTACGGCATTATATAATGTAGATATAATTAGTCGGCCATGCAATCCGTTATCAACGATGAAGAAGTTCGTAACAAACATCTTGGATAAATATATTTCTTTTTAGGATTTACTATACAACCCATCGATTTCTTGAAAGTTGTTGTGGTCATGATAATATGAAATAATTCAACGTATCAATGAACGATAAAGATATTAAGGTGGCCGTTTTATAAACCGCCAAATCATCGCTATAAAGTCAACAGCCCAGTAGTAGACATACAATCTTACCGTCAGCGGGCTAAAACATGCCGTTCTATTTCAACTGAACGGTTCGTGTTTATTATTATAATGAGTTATAGTGAACACTGTATGATTAACTAATGTCCAATCTAGTGGATCATAAGTTGATATTATGAGTTTTTCTTATTTAAAATTGTCAAGAATCACGTTTCACATATTTAACTGCAAACAAATTATTAAAATATTAATTTTTTACAAAACCCATCTTGCGGTTCATTAGAACAGTTCTTCATCTATCTAATGACTTTTCAAGAGTTACAATACGATCATTGTTACGGACAGAATCGTTGAAATAGAAACCCGAGTTTGTGTGTGCGTGCGTGCGTGCGTGTGTGTGTGTGTGTGTGTGTGTGTGTGTGTGTGTGTGTGTGTGTGTGTGTGTGTGTGTGTGTGTGTGTGTGTGTGTGTGTGTGTGCGTGCTGCGTGCGTGCGTGCGTGCGTGTTTTTCGTGAAGCGAAACGGCTCCACCTTAAGAAAGAAATGGGTATAAGGTTATCAGTGACGAGTTTGGTAGCTTGAAATACATATTGCGAGATTCTGGAATGTTTTCCTACCAGAACTGGCGTCGAGATGAGAAACCGTTTAAAAAAATGTATGTCTTGTTTTCCAGAATGCAGGTTAAGAAGCCCTCTCTAAATATTAACCTGGGGACCAACGGTAGTAGTAGGAGAGATGGCTATGGCTGCATATGCAAGGATGGAATCACTCACCGGCTACCTATCTCAGGAACACACACGCTCGATGTTGCATGACACCGTCATCTTACGTTCAAGGTTACTGGCACTTTTACTGAATAATCAAAAAATATGTCAACTACATCGTGAGGGACGAGTACAATCGGCTAAGAGGAATGTGGGTAGTGGGGGTGTTGATGCATCTTCAATGGGGACTCCTTTGATATATGTTTGTTTATAAATGTGAGAGAAAGGGGGAAATGTTGGGTGTCTTAAAACCAGCAACCAGATTAGGCTACTACACTTCACTATACTGTATTATGCTATGCTACGCTAAAATACACTACGCTACACTGTACTAAAGTAAACTTCACTACACTAAGACTACTATACTGTAATACACTATAATATACCATACTATACTACACTCTAGTTTTATCTTACTTGCTTACTTTGATTATCGTGTACAGTACTTTGAATACAAGGTCAAATTAAATCTAATCTAGTTTAATTACTATTCACCAACCCAGCCGCACACGTACAGCGTTACTGTAATAGCAGTATGCAGTGTTATATACTGTGTTAGTAATATACAGTACGTACGGTGGCATTTAAACGTACTAAACTAAATTAAACTGTACTACAATTTACTACACTACACTATACTAAATTATACTATAATATTTTATACTACCTATACTATAATAAACTACACGATATTTTACTACTATACTCTAACATACTATACTACACACGCATTATGTAATGTAAGAGGCTATGATCAAGTGCAGAGGCCGCGAGAAGTAGTGTAAGTACGGAGCTTATGGGATAAGGCCGAGTTGGACATCAGTTTATGGTTGTGATTATGACTATGATGTGAGAACAGAGGTGTGTGCTAAAGGACCGCTGCTCACTCTGCGAATTTTGTCCAACGATAAATATAGCGTTTACCGCATTCCATTAGTCGTACAAGGAAGTTACATAGGCCCTTTCGCATACAGTGGAAGCGATTTTTCAGCGCGGTGACCGCTCGATAGCAGCCGCCTTATTTAAACACAGACCTTAGTTCAGGTGGAGGACGCGCGGCGACCGCCTGATGCAATGCCAGGGGGCGACTGTCGACCGTTGGACGCGCGGCGACCGTTACGTTATATACGTCTAAATACTTTAAATTATACAGAGCTCGAGTACCATTAGTAACAACGAATCGTTGGCCATGATCATAATCTCCGGTGATTATTGGTTTTCTTAGCCACGCAATCTAATAATTTTGGCTAAACATACATAAGTTTAGGTCTACGGTCTGCTTTATTTCTGTCTACTTGATTTTTTTGTAGTTTGTATAATTTTGTATTGATCTCATGTAAATAGTACAGATTCTACTGATTTTGTAAACTTTAATTTGTTTTGTTTCACTTCGCTTAAACTAGTCAGGTCTCAGAACTTAAAAGACGATTTTTGTGACATTTTAAACATTTCAGTTTGGAATTACGACTCATTGGTACTGATTTAAACAATGAACTTACCTCAGCGTAATAACTAACATTTTAACTGGTTGAACACAATTGTGGATTTCTGAGTTTTAATAAAACGTACATATTCGCCTCTAAATTAATTAATAGGTTGAATGCATTTTCCTGCAGACGCGCGCCTGTGCTGCTATCTGACAGTGAACGGTCTTAAATAAGCACTCGGATTACTGTTTGGCGTATTATCACCTCAGCTATTAGTGATGGAGAGAGGAATGAACAGAGACTGCTGGCGCTATCTGTGAAAACAGAACTAATTTCACCGAGCAGGAAAACTGGCTTCATGGTAACGATATGAGTGGAGAGTATTCTTGTTTTTACAGTCAATACTGACTAAAAATGGAGTGATATAAATGTAGATTTTGGCAGGAAAAATTTATGTATGTGAAGGAAACTTGTCCTGCAGAAAAAATCGTGTGACAAAATTTGCTGTGTTTGCAACAGACCCTACCCTAGTAGATCAGAGAGTGCAAACCACTTCTCAAGCGGTTAACACGGTAAGAAGGCCTAACACGGGGTGGCCCTTTTTAGCCTAATCAATTTTTTGAGGTGCAACATTTTATGCCTTTTAATGTTTTTTCAACTCATTCTATGCTTACATTTTTATTCCCTCCTGATATTTGTTATTCCTTATGAGTGATTTATTTCTCCAGAATATTTGTCACTCATATTTATTTGTTAGGTCTTACGTTTTATCAAAATTTGTGGAGTCCTATCATAAATGTTTACAAACGAAGTTTGTAATTCGTTCCATGGGTATGAATCACACGTACTTTTGGTGGAGCGAGAAGATTTATCATGTTTTTTTCTAAACAAAAAAAAACTTTAAAATAACATTTTCATAATCCCAGTAAATTGATTTGAGCTTTGTTTAGTCTAATCATATTTGTATGTTCGTCACCAATGGTTTTAATCGCTGAAAAACAATCAAATCAAAGTGGAACATAGGTTGCCTTGTTATGGCCACAGCGAGTGCCTCAGTGGCAGTTATAAATCGATTACAACTAATGTAGATCTTTGTACATATGTAATAATGATTACTACGTTTATCCTTGAGGATTTTGGGGAACAAGGGAGGGACTGACAATGTGCTGGTCCTGCCATATGCATGGCAAACTGGAGAAACAACAACTCGACACACATTCAGCGCACTATTGTATGCGACCTCTGTTACTTTTTCTCTGTGTTTTAGCCGTAAGACGTTAAGCATCTTTTCGTCAGCCAAATAGTACAGATACGTCCAAATGTTACCACCATGAACAACATTGTTAATCTGTACTTGTGTTTCGTAACAAATGTTAAAGACTCTGAGAAATGTCCTCCAGTTTACAAGCAAGGTTTGTGACTTGTGTTGTGAAATTATTATTACGCTGTACTGAGCTGGGCTTGTTAATGCGCTCAATCTAAGACTTTTAGTTAAATTTTGTATTTATTTGTCTTATTTTCGACTGGTGAACTTAAAGCCTTCAATTTGTTTGCAATTAATAAAATGGAAATATTATAATTTTACACGTAAATTAAGTTGAAATTCATAAAAAATTTTATTACCTTTAGAACTCATAAAAAAGCTGCTGCATAGGTCAGATTTTTTTCTAAATTACCCATCCAAATTAAAATGCAAGAGGGTATAAACAATTTTAGAAGGAATTTGGACGCTTTTAAGTTAATTTCGTACTTTTGAAGAATAATTTAGTCTTGGAATTGTGTTTAGAAGTTTTAGTGTGTGGACTTACTAGTAGAATATAGTTGTAGCTAGTATATCTGATACAATTCATGTACACTATTGTATGAAAAATTAATAAAGAGAGATGAAATTACTTCACCTATAAACATGTTTAAGGAGAATTTTTTTGATAAAATAAAATATTGTCGGAATAAAACTCAAATTTAACTAAATTTCAACAATTAAATTACACGTGTAGAAATTAAAAAAATGTATTAATTAATTGACACATCCATTTACTGTCGGCACAGAAATGGTGTGCACCCGAGTTTGAAGGTTGTTTACTACGAAACTACGAGGTATATGTTTACTCGAATCATACCATTGTTTTCCTCATTTAATTATACGTTATGACATGAATTTTGCTATAAGTTTTAATAATTTTTATCTCAGTTGGAACAAAAAAGTACCGGAATTTTAACTAGTTTTCACTGTACATCAAATTTACACTGTTATTACTAACAAACCCGTTAATGTATCACATTTATATTTGAATACGTAGTTGATAGGAATATTTTCTTAAAGTTTTATAAATTTAAAATTTGTATCTTTTCAAGAAAAAAAATTGTATCAATTACCTGAAACATTGTTTTCTTGGCTTCTAGAGATCGTAAAATTGATTATTTGGTTTTGTTCTAATCCTAATTACGATACATCATTTTCATATTCGTAAGTAGAGCCGGTAATTTTCTATTGATTTAAATCATTTAAAATATATTAATTTAAAGTTATTTAAAACTTATTTAAATTGATTTAAAATCAATGAATCTATTTAGACACATAAAAATAATTTATCGTAACTATACATGTAATAAGGATTACAACAAAACCAAGTGATTAATTTTACGATCTCTAGAAGCCAAGAAAATACTGTTCAGGTAATTGATACAATTTTTTTCTTAAAAATATAAAATTATAAAATTAATAAAACTTATAGGAAATATTAAAACATAAATGTAATATAATAACGGGGGTTTTCAGTAATAAATGTAAATTTGATGTACAGTGAAAACTAGTTTAAATTCCGGTACTTTTTTATTCCAACTGGGATACAAATTATTAAAATTTATAGTAAAATTAAAAATGTATATGTAATAACGTACATATGCATAAATATGTAATTAAAAAACATAAAAAATAATTATGTAATAACGTACAATTAAACGAGAAAAACAATGGTATGATTTGAGTTTTCATAGGCCTCTTGAGTGTCTTAGAAAACAACCTTCAAACTCGGGTGCACTTTATTTCTGCACCTACAGTAGTTCCTCTGCCAGTGTTTATAAACATAATAGGCCTAACCTCACAAATGGGCTTCTCGTACAACGGTAACAGACTCAAACATTAACCAATGTTTTATAAACAGACGTCTTAACAGCTGACACCTTTTATATCCCTTTTTACACGCATTGACCCTTGTATTTATTTATAGTGGTTAATAAAAGAACTCAATCCAGTTCAACTTATGGTTTCTGATGATAAAACTAACTTTTATTTTAGTGTCACTGGCATATTTATTGTTTCAGTAATAATTTTTATAAATCAAGTTTAGTTATGGTTATTTATTTATTATTTTAATCTTAATATATATGTACCGGTACCGTAACTCAAAAACTATGTACTCACTCATCACTAAATCTACAGAAGCACTGAACAGATTTGGGCGAAATTTAGAAGGAAATCCGATTTTGTATCACAGAGACCCATAAAGAAAGGATTCATCGGGCAGAAACATTTGTAAAAACTAACCAACGTCTAGTTGACAGTTTGAAATTTGATCATTCACATGAGATGAGGCACCATTTTAAATTAAAAATTTCCAACTCACGACTTAATTCTATCAGAAAAGGGCTCTTTTTTCGTGAGAGCCAAAATGTGTAGTAAATTACCAATATGTAACATTAAATGTAAATTAAAACCACCATACTAAAATTGTTGTTAGAAAAAAAATTATTACAACGTAAGAGTATTTATAGATGATAATTTATAATTTTTCTTCTTTTAATATTGTATTTAAATTTTGTTTGTTTTTATTATGAATTGATTTAGTTGTATATCTATGCTTTGTATAAATGTTAGTAATTAGTTAACATACGTAGCCCCCACCAATAAAAAAACAGTGCGACACACTATTATGAATATTTTTTTGCTAATAAATAAATACACAGCCTTTCAACATTTCCCTTCTCCGTAAGAGCAGCATTGGCATTCATTTAATAATTTGTTTCAAACAGCTTATAAAAAAAAAAAAACATTTAAACACATGACATAAACGAATGAAAATAAATTTAAAAAAATAATAAAAACCACTCTTCAATTTAAAAATCTGGCATAATTGCACTAATTTACATACATGTAAAGCAGACTTATAGGGTTTTCTAGTCTATAAAACTTTGTTATTCTAGAAAATTGCTGTAGGCTGAGATTTTATATTGATATGATGGTTTAGAGAGAATCGCGGAGAGAAGGGTAAGCAAGCGTAGAGAACCAACCCGTAGCGAATCAAGGGCTGTCGGCTAGTTTAGTAAAGGGAGACATGAACTCTATTTTCGAGTTACCAACACAATAGTCACTGAGACGCAAAAATTATGTGCACTCGAGTTTGAAAGTTTTTTACTGAGAAACTAATAATATGTCTATAAATAGTCCATTCATACCCATCCGTCATAACTATTTTCCTCGTATAGTTTTGCGTTAGGATATATAAATGTTAAAACTTTATTCTACGGTTTATCAATTGTTATGCTATTTGGAGCCGAAAAAAAGTACCGGAATTGTTACAAGTTTTTACTGAGCATCAACCTAAGATGTTTATTACACAATAACCCGCAGTTGGAATACATTCAGATATTGATACACGGTTGAAAGGAGTTTGTTATATTATTTTATAAATTTAAAAATTTAATTTTTTAAGAAAAAAAGCTAATATGAATTTCCTAAATCAATGTTTCTTTGTTGATGATCGTAAAATGAATTGCTGGGTCGCGTTGAAATATTTATAAAGCCAACGTCACTTATATACATTGCTTTTATAAATAAGTCAAACGAAGTTTTAATTGACTTGTATTCGTAATGGTTTATTGAAGTAAAGCAGTGAGACAGTGCGACGTTGCCGTGTTCGTACGAACCGCCGCGCTATCACCATCTTCGAAACCAAGTATTCAAAATTTCCCATAATATTTTTTCATAAAGGCTTTGGACCTTTAATGGCAGTTAAAATTTGTTTGTTCGTTTTGTTGTGTGTTTTACAATTATTTTATTGTTTTTGTCGGTTTTTTTATGAACTCACTGAAAGCCTGTCTCTTAGGCATTTTATCTAGACTAGCAAATAGTTCAAGATCGTATTATGTTGATACAGATACATTCAATAAATCGACCCTTTAGGTTAATAAATTGCAGTCTATAAGTGATCGTTAAAAAATACTTGTTACATGCATATTTTTATAGTTTAAGATAATATTTATGTACAAATAATGAGATCAATCTGATTTTAATTCTGAAATGGTTTTTGTAACATTATGTTTGTCCCATGCACGACAAGTTAGTTTTGTACACAATAAAAACATTAAATTTAAGAATTTATTTTAATTTGCTCTTAAAGTAGTCTTTAAGGGCAGAAAAAAGTCATGTATCTATTTTATATCACAAAAGTAAACCCTATTATAAGCTAAAACCATGCAGTGTTGTTTATAGGCTATTACCACATTATTATTGTATTACAAAACATTTTTTTCACGTTTCTGTCAATAAATAATTGGCTATACAATCAACTCAGAAAACTAGGCCTAAATAACCTTTAAAAGATTAAAAAAAAACTTGATTTTAATAACTATGAAACGAATTGTTGTAACATGAACATAAAACAACGTGTGTTTTTCTTATTTGTCAATAAATACTCATAAAACTTTACAAAACAATACTCAAAACACTTAGTATAAACCGTAATTGTTCACCGATGTTACGTCCTCCCCCACAAACAACAGAGGGGAGGGGGGAATTACACTTTCCAATTTAAGTCGGCAATTAACGAAACACTCACGGTATTGGGAAAGGCAGTGCAATGAGTTTTTTGTAGGTGGAATCTGACGAGGATTTGGGGCTGCCACTCGGTGGTCTGTGACTTCCTTGACCCGCATGTACACTTTCACTATCCAGGACTAGCTACAGACACTGGCCAGTAGCGGCTGTGTGATTACACTATCAAAGTGGTCCTGACTTCTGACATCACAACAGGAGTGACTGCCTAGCAGTGATGTAATTCTGCTGTTCGTTCAGGATGCGTCTCATTTTTATCTTGTTTCTCCTTTCCTCGACTGTTTCTTGTAAGTTTTTCCTTCCATTAATATTATCAGTGTAACTTTGTTTAAATATCTTCTAGCTGTACTTGTCTTAAAAATGCAATACTTGTGATTGCATTACTTATGGGTTTTAAAGTGTTTTGTCTCAAAATCCCCATAAAATGACCTAATTCTGAAGGGACATAAAAAATATTTGGTAGAAAAAAAAAAAAACCCCACAAAAATTTAATTTTCAAATTCGATCATGTTATGGGAATATTTGAGAAAAATAAAACAAAATTATTTATACACATATTTGAACTGCATTATAATATGTGGAAAGGACTAATTTAATGTTTTATAAGTGTAATTTGGTAACAAGACTGAAATTTCATTTTAGCAATTCACTCATGATTTTAGCAAGTGTCCCCCCCCAGTTGAAATTAGTGTCATTTAACCAAGCTTCTAACATCATTTTATATTCGTTCTTCTTTGTTAAACTTGAAAATGTTAGAAGTACCGTAGTCTTTGAAATAAGTATAGTAGAGGCTTACCTATAATTATTATTGTTATGATATTTTGTAATTAAAACTCATTAAGTCACATAGTGGATTGTCAATATGTGTTTTATATAAACGAGAATGCCTCCAAAGTGAATTTAAAATATGGAGATACTGCATAAAAAAAGTAACATTTGCAAAAAACAAAATATATTTTGCATATTCTATAGACCTGAGTCTACCCACTAGTAAAAATTTCAAGATTTGAGAAGTGTTTAAAAAATTAATAAACACCTAATTTAATATAAAGAGTTATCTTTATATAATGCTAAAATAATAATATATTTTCCTGCTAACACTTGCTTCATTTACCAATCAAATATAAACTTATTTAGGAAACAATTTACAAATGAATTTATGGAATGTAATTGTAGAAGTTAAATTTAAAATTATTCTTCTATAATTTTTTAGGAAACTGTCTAATATTAAAACAGGTTTTTAATTACATGGGTGTAATCAAGCAGCATGCAGCTAACATAATGAATGTTGTGTTTAATGGTATGTTGAGAGGTGTAATTACATGGGTGTAATCAAGCAGCATGCAGCTAACATAATGAATGTTGTGTTTAATGGTATGTTGAGAGGTGTAATTACATGGGTGTAATCAAGCAGCATGCAGCTAACTTAATGAATGTTGTGTTTAATGGTATGTTGAGAGGTGTAATTACATGGGTGTAATCAAGCAGCATGCAGCTAACATAATGAATGTTGTGTTTAATGGTATGTTGAGAGGTGTAATTACATGGGTGTAATCAAGCAGCATGCAGCTAACATAATGAATGTTGTGTTTAATGGTATGTTGAGAGGTGTAATTACATGGGTGTAATCAAGCAGCATGCAGCTAACATAATGAATGTTGTGTTTAATGGTATGTTGAGAGGTGTAATTACATGGGTGTAATCAAGCAGCATGCAGCTAACATAATGAATGTTGTGTTTAATGGTATGTTGAGTGGTGTAATTACATGGGTGTAATCAAGCAGCATGCAGCTAACATAATGAATGTTGTGTTTAATGGTATGTTGAGAGGTGTAATTACATGGGTGTAATCAAGCAGCATGCAGCTAACATAATGAATGTTGTGTTTAATGGTATGTTGAGAGGTGTAATTACATGGGTGTAATCAAGCAGCATGCAGCTAACTTAATGAATGTTGTGTTTAATGGTATGTTGAGAGGTGTAATTACATGGGTGTAATCAAGCAGCATGCAGCTAACTTAATGAATGTTGTGTTTAATGGTATGTTGAGAGGTGTAATTACATGGGTGTAATCAAGCAGCATGCAGCTAACTTAATGAATGTTGTGTTTAATGGTATGTTGAGAGGTGTAATTACATGGGTGTAATCAAGCAGCATGCAGCTAACTTAATGAATGTTGTGTTTAATGGTATGTTGAGTGGTGTAATTACATGGGTGTAATCAAGCAGCATGCAGCTAACTTAATGAATGTTGTGTTTAATGGTATGTTGAGTGGTGTAATTACATGGGTGTAATCAAGCAGCATGCAGCTAACTTAATGAATGTTGTGTTTAATGGTATGTTGAGTGGTGTAATTACATGGGTGTAATCAAGCAGCATGCAGCTAACTTAATGAATGTTGTGTTTAATGGTATGTTGAGTGGTGTAATTACATGGGTGTAATCAAGCAGCATGCAGCTAACTTAATGAATGTTGTGTTAAATGGTATGTTGAGTGGTGTAATTACATGGGTGTAATCAAGCAGCATGCAGCTAACTTAATGAATGTTGTGTTTAATGGTATGTTGAGAGGTGTAATTACATGGGTGTAATCAAGCAGCATGCAGCTAACTTAATGAATGTTGTGTTTAATGGTATGTTGAGAGGTGTAATTACATGGGTGTAATCAAGCAGCATGCAGCTAACTTAATGAATGTTGTGTTTAATGGTATGTTGAGAGGTGTAATTACATGGGTGTAATCAAGCAGCATGCAGCTAACTTAATGAATGTTGTGTTTAATGGTATGTTGAGAGGTGTAATTACATGGGTGTAATCAAGCAGCATGCAGCTAACTTAATGAATGTTGTGTTTAATGGTATGTTGAGAGGTGTAATTACATGGGTGTAATCAAGCAGCATGCAGCTAACTTAATGAATGTTGTGTTTAATGGTATGTTGAGAGGTGTAATTACATGGGTGTAATCAAGCAGCATGCAGCTAACTTAATGAATGTTGTGTTTAATGGTATGTTGAGAGGTGTAATTACATGGGTGTAATCAAGCAGCATGCAGCTAACTTAATGAATGTTGTGTTTAATGGTATGTTGAGAGGTGTAATTACATGGGTGTAATCAAGCAGCATGCAGCTAACTTAATGAATGTTGTGTTTAATGGTATGTTGAGAGGTGTAATTACATGGGTGTAATCAAGCAGCATGCAGCTAACTTAATGAATGTTGTGTTTAATGGTATGTTGAGTGGTGTAATTACATGGGTGTAATCAAGCAGCATGCAGCTAACTTAATGAATGTTGTGTTTAATGGTATGTTGAGAGGTGTAATTACATGGGTGTAATCAAGCAGCATGCAGCTAACTTAATGAATGTTGTGTTTAATGGTATGTTGAGAGGTGTAATTACATGGGTGTAATCAAGCAGCATGCAGCTAACTTAATGAATGTTGTGTTTAATGGTATGTTGAGAGGTGTAATTACATGGGTGTAATCAAGCAGCATGCAGCTAACTTAATGAATGTTGTGTTTAATGGTATGTTGAGAGGTGTAATTACATGGGTGTAATCAAGCAGCATGCAGCTAACTTAATGAATGTTGTGTTTAATGGTATGTTGAGTGGTGTAATTACATGGGTGTAATCAAGCAGCATGCAGCTAACTTAATGAATGTTGTGTTTAATGGTATGTTGAGAGGTGTAATTACATGGGTGTAATCAAGCAGCATGCAGCTAACTTAATGAATGTTGTGTTTAATGGTATGTTGAGAGGTGTAATTACATGGGTGTAATCAAGCAGCATGCAGCTAACTTAATGAATGTTGTGTTTAATGGTATGTTGAGAGGTGTAATTACATGGGTGTAATCAAGCAGCATGCAGCTAACTTAATGAATGTTGTGTTTAATGGTATGTTGAGTGGTGTAATTACATGGGTGTAATCAAGCAGCATGCAGCTAACTTAATGAATGTTGTGTTTAATGGTATGTTGAGTGGTGTAATTACATGGGTGTAATCAAGCAGCATGCAGCTAACTTAATGAATGTTGTGTTTAATGGTATGTTGAGAGGTGTAATTACATGGGTGTAATCAAGCAGCATGCAGCTAACTTAATGAATGTTGTGTTTAATGGTATGTTGAGTGGTGTAATTACATGGGTGTAATCAAGCAGCATGCAGCTAACTTAATGAATGTTGTGTTTAATGGTATGTTGAGTGGTGTAATTACATGGGTGTAATCAAGCAGCATGCAGCTAACTTAATGAATGTTGTGTTTAATGGTATGTTGAGAGGTGTAATTACATGGGTGTAATCAAGCAGCATGCAGCTAACTTAATGAATGTTGTGTTTAATGGTATGTTGAGAGGTGTAATTACATGGGTGTAATCAAGCAGCATGCAGCTAACTTAATGAATGTTGTGTTTAATGGTATGTTGAGTGGTGTAATTACATGGGTGTAATCAAGCAGCATGCAGCTAACTTAATGAATGTTGTGTTTAATGGTATGTTGAGTGGTGTAATTACATGGGTGTAATCAAGCAGCATGCAGCTAACTTAATGAATGTTGTGTTTAATGGTATGTTGAGTGGTGTAATTACATGGGTGTAATCAAGCAGCATGCAGCTAACTTAATGAATGTTGTGTTTAATGGTATGTTGAGTGGTGTAATTACATGGGTGTAATCAAGCAGCATGCAGCTAACTTAATGAATGTTGTGTTTAATGGTATGTTGAGAGGTGTAATTACATGGGTGTAATCAAGCAGCATGCAGCTAACTTAATGAATGTTGTGTTTAATGGTATGTTGAGTGGTGTAATTACATGGGTGTAATCAAGCAGCATGCAGCTAACTTAATGAATGTTGTGTTTAATGGTATGTTGAGTGGTGTAATTACATGGGTGTAATCAAGCAGCATGCAGCTAACTTAATGAATGTTGTGTTTAATGGTATGTTGAGTGGTGTAATTACATGGGTGTAATCAAGCAGCATGCAGCTAACTTAATGAATGTTGTGTTTAATGGTATGTTGAGTGGTGTAATTACATGGGTGTAATCAAGCAGCATGCAGCTAACTTAATGAATGTTGTGTTTAATGGTATGTTGAGTGGTGTAATTACATGGGTGTAATCAAGCAGCATGCAGCTAACTTAATGAATGTTGTGTTTAATGGTATGTTGAGTGGTGTAATTACATGGGTGTAATCAAGCAGCATGCAGCTAACTTAATGAATGTTGTGTTTAATGGTATGTTGAGTGGTGTAATTACATGGGTGTAATCAAGCAGCATGCAGCTAACTTAATGAATGTTGTGTTTAATGGTATGTTGAGTGGTGTAATTACATGGGTGTAATCAAGCAGCATGCAGCTAACTTAATGAATGTTGTGTTTAATGGTATGTTGAGTGGTGTAATTACATGGGTGTAATCAAGCAGCATGCAGCTAACTTAATGAATGTTGTGTTTAATGGTATGTTGAGTGGTGTAATTACATGGGTGTAATCAAGCAGCATGCAGCTAACTTAATGAATGTTGTGTTTAATGGTATGTTGAGTGGTGTAATTACATGGGTGTAATCAAGCAGCATGCAGCTAACTTAATGAATGTTGTGTTTAATGGTATGTTGAGTGGTGTAATTACATGGGTGTAATCAAGCAGCATGCAGCTAACTTAATGAATGTTGTGTTTAATGGTATGTTGAGTGGTGTAATTACATGGGTGTAATCAAGCAGCATGCAGCTAACTTAATGAATGTTGTGTTTAATGGTATGTTGAGTGGTGTAATTACATGGGTGTAATCAAGCAGCATGCAGCTAACTTAATGAATGTTGTGTTTAATGGTATGTTGAGAGGTGTAATTACATGGGTGTAATCAAGCAGCATGCAGCTAACTTAATGAATGTTGTGTTTAATGGTATGTTGAGAGGTGTAATTACATGGGTGTAATCAAGCAGCATGCAGCTAACTTAATGAATGTTGTGTTTAATGGTATGTTGAGAGGTGTAATTACATGGGTGTAATCAAGCAGCATGCAGCTAACTTAATGAATGTTGTGTTTAATGGTATGTTGAGAGGTGTAATTACATGGGTGTAATCAAGCAGCATGCAGCTAACTTAATGAATGTTGTGTTTAATGGTATGTTGAGAGGTGTAATTACATGGGTGTAATCAAGCAGCATGCAGCTAACTTAATGAATGTTGTGTTTAATGGTATGTTGAGTGGTGTAATTACATGGGTGTAATCAAGCAGCATGCAGCTAACTTAATGAATGTTGTGTTTAATGGTATGTTGAGAGGTGTAATTACATGGGTGTAATCAAGCAGCATGCAGCTAACTTAATGAATGTTGTGTTTAATGGTATGTTGAGAGGTGTAATTACATGGGTGTAATCAAGCAGCATGCAGCTAACTTAATGAATGTTGTGTTTAATGGTATGTTGAGTGGTGTAATTACATGGGTGTAATCAAGCAGCATGCAGCTAACTTAATGAATGTTGTGTTTAATGGTATGTTGAGAGGTGTAATTACATGGGTGTAATCAAGCAGCATGCAGCTAACTTAATGAATGTTGTGTTTAATGGTATGTTGAGAGGTGTAATTACATGGGTGTAATCAAGCAGCATGCAGCTAACTTAATGAATGTTGTGTTTAATGGTATGTTGAGAGGTGTAATTACATGGGTGTAATCAAGCAGCATGCAGCTAACTTAATGAATGTTGTGTTTAATGGTATGTTGAGTGGTGTAATTACATGGGTGTAATCAAGCAGCATGCAGCTAACTTAATGAATGTTGTGTTTAATGGTATGTTGAGTGGTGTAATTACATGGGTGTAATCAAGCAGCATGCAGCTAACTTAATGAATGTTGTGTTTAATGGTATGTTGAGAGGTGTAATTACATGGGTGTAATCAAGCAGCATGCAGCTAACTTAATGAATGTTGTGTTTAATGGTATGTTGAGAGGTGTAATTACATGGGTGTAATCAAGCAGCATGCAGCTAACTTAATGAATGTTGTGTTTAATGGTATGTTGAGTGGTGTAATTACATGGGTGTAATCAAGCAGCATGCAGCTAACTTAATGAATGTTGTGTTTAATGGTATGTTGAGTGGTGTAATTACATGGGTGTAATCAAGCAGCATGCAGCTAACTTAATGAATGTTGTGTTTAATGGTATGTTGAGAGGTGTAATTACATGGGTGTAATCAAGCAGCATGCAGCTAACTTAATGAATGTTGTGTTTAATGGTATGTTGAGTGGTGTAATTACATGGGTGTAATCAAGCAGCATGCAGCTAACTTAATGAATGTTGTGTTTAATGGTATGTTGAGTGGTGTAATTACATGGGTGTAATCAAGCAGCATGCAGCTAACTTAATGAATGTTGTGTTTAATGGTATGTTGAGAGGTGTAATTACATGGGTGTAATCAAGCAGCATGCAGCTAACTTAATGAATGTTGTGTTTAATGGTATGTTGAGTGGTGTAATTACATGGGTGTAATCAAGCAGCATGCAGCTAACTTAATGAATGTTGTGTTTAATGGTATGTTGAGTGGTGTAATTACATGGGTGTAATCAAGCAGCATGCAGCTAACTTAATGAATGTTGTGTTTAATGGTATGTTGAGTGGTGTAATTACATGGGTGTAATCAAGCAGCATGCAGCTAACTTAATGAATGTTGTGTTTAATGGTATGTTGAGTGGTGTAATTACATGGGTGTAATCAAGCAGCATGCAGCTAACTTAATGAATGTTGTGTTTAATGGTATGTTGAGTGGTGTAATTACATGGGTGTAATCAAGCAGCATGCAGCTAACTTAATGAATGTTGTGTTTAATGGTATGTTGAGTGGTGTAATTACATGGGTGTAATCAAGCAGCATGCAGCTAACTTAATGAATGTTGTGTTTAATGGTATGTTGAGTGGTGTAATTACATGGGTGTAATCAAGCAGCATGCAGCTAACTTAATGAATGTTGTGTTTAATGGTATGTTGAGAGGTGTAATTACATGGGTGTAATCAAGCAGCATGCAGCTAACTTAATGAATGTTGTGTTTAATGGTATGTTGAGTGGTGTAATTACATGGGTGTAATCAAGCAGCATGCAGCTAACTTAATGAATGTTGTGTTTAATGGTATGTTGAGTGGTGTAATTACATGGGTGTAATCAAGCAGCATGCAGCTAACTTAATGAATGTTGTGTTTAATGGTATGTTGAGTGGTGTAATTACATGGGTGTAATCAAGCAGCATGCAGCTAACTTAATGAATGTTGTGTTTAATGGTATGTTGAGTGGTGTAATTACATGGGTGTAATCAAGCAGCATGCAGCTAACTTAATGAATGTTGTGTTTAATGGTATGTTGAGTGGTGTAATTACATGGGTGTAATCAAGCAGCATGCAGCTAACTTAATGAATGTTGTGTTTAATGGTATGTTGAGTGGTGTAATTACATGGGTGTAATCAAGCAGCATGCAGCTAACTTAATGAATGTTGTGTTTAATGGTATGTTGAGTGGTGTAATTACATGGGTGTAATCAAGCAGCATGCAGCTAACTTAATGAATGTTGTGTTTAATGGTATGTTGAGTGGTGTAATTACATGGGTGTAATCAAGCAGCATGCAGCTAACTTAATGAATGTTGTGTTTAATGGTATGTTGAGTGGTGTAATTACATGGGTGTAATCAAGCAGCATGCAGCTAACTTAATGAATGTTGTGTTTAATGGTATGTTGAGTGGTGTAATTACATGGGTGTAATCAAGCAGCATGCAGCTAACTTAATGAATGTTGTGTTTAATGGTATGTTGAGTGGTGTAATTACATGGGTGTAATCAAGCAGCATGCAGCTAACTTAATGAATGTTGTGTTTAATGGTATGTTGAGTGGTGTAATTACATGGGTGTAATCAAGCAGCATGCAGCTAACTTAATGAATGTTGTGTTTAATGGTATGTTGAGTGGTGTAATTACATGGGTGTAATCAAGCAGCATGCAGCTAACTTAATGAATGTTGTGTTTAATGGTATGTTGAGAGGTGTAATTACATGGGTGTAATCAAGCAGCATGCAGCTAACTTAATGAATGTTGTGTTTAATGGTATGTTGAGAGGTGTAATTACATGGGTGTAATCAAGCAGCATGCAGCTAACTTAATGAATGTTGTGTTTAATGGTATGTTGAGTGGTGTAATTACATGGGTGTAATCAAGCAGCATGCAGCTAACTTAATGAATGTTGTGTTTAATGGTATGTTGAGAGGTGTAATTACATGGGTGTAATCAAGCAGCATGCAGCTAACTTAATGAATGTTGTGTTTAATGGTATGTTGAGAGGTGTAATTACATGGGTGTAATCAAGCAGCATGCAGCTAACTTAATGAATGTTGTGTTTAATGGTATGTTGAGAGGTGTAATTACATGGGTGTAATCAAGCAGCATGCAGCTAACTTAATGAATGTTGTGTTTAATGGTATGTTGAGTGGTGTAATTACATGGGTGTAATCAAGCAGCATGCAGCTAACTTAATGAATGTTGTGTTTAATGGTATGTTGAGTGGTGTAATTACATGGGTGTAATCAAGCAGCATGCAGCTAACTTAATGAATGTTGTGTTTAATGGTATGTTGAGAGGTGTAATTACATGGGTGTAATCAAGCAGCATGCAGCTAACTTAATGAATGTTGTGTTTAATGGTATGTTGAGAGGTGTAATTACATGGGTGTAATCAAGCAGCATGCAGCTAACTTAATGAATGTTGTGTTTAATGGTATGTTGAGAGGTGTAATTACATGGGTGTAATCAAGCAGCATGCAGCTAACTTAATGAATGTTGTGTTTAATGGTATGTTGAGTGGTGTAATTACATGGGTGTAATCAAGCAGCATGCAGCTAACTTAATGAATGTTGTGTTTAATGGTATGTTGAGTGGTGTAATTACATGGGTGTAATCAAGCAGCATGCAGCTAACTTAATGAATGTTGTGTTTAATGGTATGTTGAGAGGTGTAATTACATGGGTGTAATCAAGCAGCATGCAGCTAACTTAATGAATGTTGTGTTTAATGGTATGTTGAGAGGTGTAATTACATGGGTGTAATCAAGCAGCATGCAGCTAACTTAATGAATGTTGTGTTTAATGGTATGTTGAGTGGTGTAATTACATGGGTGTAATCAAGCAGCATGCAGCTAACTTAATGAATGTTGTGTTTAATGGTATGTTGAGAGGTGTAATTACATGGGTGTAATCAAGCAGCATGCAGCTAACTTAATGAATGTTGTGTTTAATGGTATGTTGAGAGGTGTAATTACATGGGTGTAATCAAGCAGCATGCAGCTAACTTAATGAATGTTGTGTTTAATGGTATGTTGAGTGGTGTAATTACATGGGTGTAATCAAGCAGCATGCAGCTAACTTAATGAATGTTGTGTTTAATGGTATGTTGAGTGGTGTAATTACATGGGTGTAATCAAGCAGCATGCAGCTAACTTAATGAATGTTGTGTTTAATGGTATGTTGAGTGGTGTAATTACATGGGTGTAATCAAGCAGCATGCAGCTAACTTAATGAATGTTGTGTTTAATGGTATGTTGAGTGGTGTAATTACATGGGTGTAATCAAGCAGCATGCAGCTAACTTAATGAATGTTGTGTTTAATGGTATGTTGAGTGGTGTAATTACATGGGTGTAATCAAGCAGCATGCAGCTAACTTAATGAATGTTGTGTTTAATGGTATGTTGAGTGGTGTAATTACATGGGTGTAATCAAGCAGCATGCAGCTAACTTAATGAATGTTGTGTTTAATGGTATGTTGAGTGGTGTAATTACATGGGTGTAATCAAGCAGCATGCAGCTAACTTAATGAATGTTGTGTTTAATGGTATGTTGAGTGGTGTAATTACATGGGTGTAATCAAGCAGCATGCAGCTAACTTAATGAATGTTGTGTTTAATGGTATGTTGAGAGGTGTAATTACATGGGTGTAATCAAGCAGCATGCAGCTAACTTAATGAATGTTGTGTTTAATGGTATGTTGAGTGGTGTAATTACATGGGTGTAATCAAGCAGCATGCAGCTAACTTAATGAATGTTGTGTTTAATGGTATGTTGAGTGGTGTAATTACATGGGTGTAATCAAGCAGCATGCAGCTAACTTAATGAATGTTGTGTTTAATGGTATGTTGAGTGGTGTAATTACATGGGTGTAATCAAGCAGCATGCAGCTAACTTAATGAATGTTGTGTTTAATGGTATGTTGAGTGGTGTAATTACATGGGTGTAATCAAGCAGCATGCAGCTAACTTAATGAATGTTGTGTTTAATGGTATGTTGAGAGGTGTAATTACATGGGTGTAATCAAGCAGCATGCAGCTAACTTAATGAATGTTGTGTTTAATGGTATGTTGAGTGGTGTAATTACATGGGTGTAATCAAGCAGCATGCAGCTAACTTAATGAATGTTGTGTTTAATGGTATGTTGAGTGGTGTAATTACATGGGTGTAATCAAGCAGCATGCAGCTAACTTAATGAATGTTGTGTTTAATGGTATGTTGAGTGGTGTAATTACATGGGTGTAATCAAGCAGCATGCAGCTAACTTAATGAATGTTGTGTTTAATGGTATGTTGAGAGGTGTAATTACATGGGTGTAATCAAGCAGCATGCAGCTAACTTAATGAATGTTGTGTTTAATGGTATGTTGAGAGGTGTAATTACATGGGTGTAATCAAGCAGCATGCAGCTAACTTAATGAATGTTGTGTTTAATGGTATGTTGAGAGGTGTAATTACATGGGTGTAATCAAGCAGCATGCAGCTAACTTAATGAATGTTGTGTTTAATGGTATGTTGAGTGGTGTAATTACATGGGTGTAATCAAGCAGCATGCAGCTAACTTAATGAATGTTGTGTTTAATGGTATGTTGAGTGGTGTAATTACATGGGTGTAATCAAGCAGCATGCAGCTAACTTAATGAATGTTGTGTTTAATGGTATGTTGAGTGGTGTAATTACATGGGTGTAATCAAGCAGCATGCAGCTAACTTAATGAATGTTGTGTTTAATGGTATGTTGAGTGGTGTAATTACATGGGTGTAATCAAGCAGCATGCAGCTAACTTAATGAATGTTGTGTTTAATGGTATGTTGAGTGGTGTAATTACATGGGTGTAATCAAGCAGCATGCAGCTAACTTAATGAATGTTGTGTTTAATGGTATGTTGAGTGGTGTAATTACATGGGTGTAATCAAGCAGCATGCAGCTAACTTAATGAATGTTGTGTTTAATGGTATGTTGAGTGGTGTAATTACATGGGTGTAATCAAGCAGCATGCAGCTAACTTAATGAATGTTGTGTTTAATGGTATGTTGAGTGGTGTAATTACATGGGTGTAATCAAGCAGCATGCAGCTAACTTAATGAATGTTGTGTTTAATGGTATGTTGAGTGGTGTAATTACATGGGTGTAATCAAGCAGCATGCAGCTAACTTAATGAATGTTGTGTTTAATGGTATGTTGAGTGGTGTAATTACATGGGTGTAATCAAGCAGCATGCAGCTAACTTAATGAATGTTGTGTTTAATGGTATGTTGAGTGGTGTAATTACATGGGTGTAATCAAGCAGCATGCAGCTAACTTAATGAATGTTGTGTTTAATGGTATGTTGAGTGGTGTAATTACATGGGTGTAATCAAGCAGCATGCAGCTAACTTAATGAATGTTGTGTTTAATGGTATGTTGAGTGGTGTAATTACATGGGTGTAATCAAGCAGCATGCAGCTAACTTAATGAATGTTGTGTTTAATGGTATGTTGAGTGGTGTAATTACATGGGTGTAATCAAGCAGCATGCAGCTAACTTAATGAATGTTGTGTTTAATGGTATGTTGAGTGGTGTAATTACATGGGTGTAATCAAGCAGCATGCAGCTAACTTAATGAATGTTGTGTTTAATGGTATGTTGAGTGGTGTAATTACATGGGTGTAATCAAGCAGCATGCAGCTAACTTAATGAATGTTGTGTTTAATGGTATGTTGAGTGGTGTAATTACATGGGTGTAATCAAGCAGCATGCAGCTAACTTAATGAATGTTGTGTTTAATGGTATGTTGAGTGGTGTAATTACATGGGTGTAATCAAGCAGCATGCAGCTAACTTAATGAATGTTGTGTTTAATGGTATGTTGAGTGGTGTAATTACATGGGTGTAATCAAGCAGCATGCAGCTAACTTAATGAATGTTGTGTTTAATGGTATGTTGAGTGGTGTAATTACATGGGTGTAATCAAGCAGCATGCAGCTAACTTAATGAATGTTGTGTTTAATGGTATGTTGAGTGGTGTAATTACATGGGTGTAATCAAGCAGCATGCAGCTAACTTAATGAATGTTGTGTTTAATGGTATGTTGAGTGGTGTAATTACATGGGTGTAATCAAGCAGCATGCAGCTAACTTAATGAATGTTGTGTTTAATGGTATGTTGAGTGGTGTAATTACATGGGTGTAATCAAGCAGCATGCAGCTAACTTAATGAATGTTGTGTTTAATGGTATGTTGAGTGGTGTAATTACATGGGTGTAATCAAGCAGCATGCAGCTAACTTAATGAATGTTGTGTTTAATGGTATGTTGAGTGGTGTAATTACATGGGTGTAATCAAGCAGCATGCAGCTAACTTAATGAATGTTGTGTTTAATGGTATGTTGAGTGGTGTAATTACATGGGTGTAATCAAGCAGCATGCAGCTAACTTAATGAATGTTGTGTTTAATGGTATGTTGAGTGGTGTAATTACATGGGTGTAATCAAGCAGCATGCAGCTAACTTAATGAATGTTGTGTTTAATGGTATGTTGAGTGGTGTAATTACATGGGTGTAATCAAGCAGCATGCAGCTAACTTAATGAATGTTGTGTTTAATGGTATGTTGAGTGGTGTAATTACATGGGTGTAATCAAGCAGCATGCAGCTAACTTAATGAATGTTGTGTTTAATGGTATGTTGAGTGGTGTAATTACATGGGTGTAATCAAGCAGCATGCAGCTAACTTAATGAATGTTGTGTTTAATGGTATGTTGAGAGGTGTAATTACATGGGTGTAATCAAGCAGCATGCAGCTAACTTAATGAATGTTGTGTTTAATGGTATGTTGAGTGGTGTAATTTTAAATTGTTTACTTATGTAGGAAATATGTCAGTTAGCAATTTTACACAACCTTCTAAAGAACCCTTGAGCACCGTATTTACAATTTTTTAAAATATTTATTGAAACATAAAAAATGATTGCCAAACTATGAAAATAACATATATAAATAAATCATTAAAATATATAAATAATTTGATAAAAATTAATATTTATTCTTTCTGATCATTCAAGTTGAATTTTGTGATTTTTCACTTTTATATCTAACAGAGTAATTTGTTATCAATGAGTAATAACATATAGTACAGGTTTTTAATTGATTTAGTTAATATTACTAATCTAGATTGACTTTAATAGTAAAATTGTCTTAAAATAACATGTTCTTATAATTGTGAAACATCTTTAATTAAATTACAATAATTAATAAACAATAATTGTATTATTATTACAGTATTACTATACAAATTCTAATTTAATTTTTAATTGTTATCAATAATATTTTTAAATTTATTATATATATTTTATTGTACTACTTTTGAACTAAAAAAAACCAAACTAACTCTAAAAATAATCATAACCAAAATAGTAAGATCAATAAACTTATTACACTATCAACTAATATATATTTAATTAATTATATTGTAAGAATGATGCAATAAATATTTTTGAAATGTTAAAAAGCTATACACATGTAGTAACAAAAGTTGTTATAAGGATTTAAAATTTATTTTTGCCACTAGTGTTGCGGAAAAAACCCTACTAAAATGTCCTGATGTTAATGTGCCTTGATAAAATTAAAGAATAATTTTATAAAAATAAGGTTATTAATAATTTTAACTAAGGAGTTTGGTGTCTGTTTGTTTGTACACATATGGACAGACTGATTTATATCAATGAAGAGGTAGGCCTTGAGTTTTGGATGAAAGGATGCCTAAGGGCTACTACTCAGACCATTGAATGACCTTGTTGAATGATGTGATGAAACTATTTCAAATTTCGAACAGAACATAATTGTTTTTTTTTTTTTTTTTTTAATGTACTACATATGGTTGATATAGCATTTACCAACTATATATCAACTGAAATGATTAGCTCAGGACATGTAAATTATTTAAGATGAAGCCATTTTAGGATAATTTTTTATTTAGAATGCCATGCTAAACATCAAAACAAACACAAAACTTGTATATCTCATTTAATAAAATTAATTATTTTTCAAACTTATTAAAGTTATTGCTTTTAAATAATATTTTTACTCCTTATCTATTAATTATATTGTGTTTATGTTAGAATAACATCTTTCTTTTTGTTTATCCTTAATATTTACTGTTACAGTCATTGCATGCTATTACATATATTCCTGATTTATTTATCATTCTCAGTATCTTTTAGATTTTTTAATTCATTTTTCAAATTATTTTTGATTTATACAAAATATTTACATTTGTGCGTTTTTAAAATCATTTGTTAATAGATTTTGAAAATGTTGTCCATGTTATACTATTCCAATTAACTATCTGTTTAAAACTAAAACGATCTGTTTAAATTTTTCTGTTGACAGATAGTGAGGGACGAATATTTTTTCCAGAAGAAATTGTGTCATTTTTGTCATTTGTGTATTCAATAATACCACCGATTAAAATAGGTAAGTGAGTGAATAACCTATTTTCAAGTATGCTACAACTTATACATCTATGAAATAAATAATAAATAATAAAAAATAATTTTATAGTATAGACATATTTTTCATTGACTAAAATGTTTATTCAAAATATAAATATTAGTCAGTTTAAATGGTACATTGGCCTTTGTATCTAGAAACCAAACTCAGTTGGAAATTTGAATTTTAGACCTTGGATTATGAAGTGCCACTAAGCACTTTTACCATGCACCTCTGTAGTTTTAAATATTACTTTCTAACCTCTACAACTTTAGTGGTAAGGATAAACAAATTATTAGGAACAAAAACGGCCTATTCTGTTTTCTGCATCTTATCTATTCTGCCGACTGATGAAATGTTTTCCTTTATTGCCTTTTTCTAATTGTAAATATTTGTTCTACCTGCAAAACGTGTATAATTTTAACAAAGACTTGTAGTTTAAAGGCAACTTGAAAGTTACTGTCCATAGAAGAGATGTTTGAAGCATTGTGTTGTGACAGTTTACAAAGAAATTTCTCCCAAAATGGTCATTTCATTAAAAAAAAAAAGAAGTAATGCTAACATCTTTAAAACAGTTTTAGTTGTTCGAATGATTAATAATGTATTAATGTCTATACTTCAGGTACAATTGAATATTACCAATGAATACACATATTTAAGAAGTGAAAATAGATTTGGAAATTATCTCGTAAGACTTCCTGTAGTAGATGAAAGAGATTAGCGCAGCTGCTAATACTCAGAGTGGGCTGAGATTTTTGCCATTTACCCCTCTCCTAATCCTATACACATTTTTCATTCTGTCTTATTCTTGTAGTAATTGATTGGTAATCTTTCCTCCCTCTCTCTCCAGTTGGCCTTGTTGCCCTTTTTGTCATTCTCTTTCTCACTACAAGCTGCAGCGCTACAAGCTCAACCTAGTGGTAGCCGCACAAAATTAGTAAAAAGTAGTCTTAGATTTTTTAACATTGGCTTTTCACTTCTTAAAGAAGATTATTCATTGATATTACTTCTGTAATTAATTCAAAATCTATTTATAAAGTCAATATTTAATGTACAGCAACACCTTGGCCTGCTAGGTACTGGGCTGGTGTGAGTCATCCTTCCAATACTCACAACCTCCCCCAGCTGTTTCTCTGATAACATTTGCACATTTCTATGAAAATATGATAAAAAACCAAACATGATGTTATTAGGTTTAAACATTACCACAGCCGCGGTTTTAAAAATAACATAATGGAGTTTAGTTTTATTTCTCATTTTTTTCTCTTATCTTTTCAAATATTACAAGTTTAATGAAAATATGAAATTATTAGTAAGATAAAAAATAATGAGTGTCCCTTGGTGGTGCTGCAGGTAGTTAGTTAGTTGTTATAATGAGTGGGTGACCCAAGTCATAAGCCCAGTCGCCATGTAGTGTATACAGACTGTATTCTTCTTACATCATAAGTGAGTGGTTTAGTTTCACACCAAATATGCTGATTACTGTAATTCATTAATTAAATATAATACATCAAACTTAAGTACAACAGCACAATATATATACAGTGTAAATATTAAAAAGTAATCTTTCTCATTCATGAGTTGAGTATTTGTTTTATTAATAATTTTCAGTTGAAACAATTAAAATAAAATTACGTTTGAATTTAATATAAGAATACTAAATTCAACTTTTTCATTTATATGGCTATCAAACATAATTTAAATAGTCTATTTTCAGAATGGTTAATTTTAAAAAAAATATAAATTACTAGCCAACACTTGACAGTTTCTGTTGATGTTCTAGGAAAGGACAGTCGGATCGGTGCCGGCTTCAGAGTCGGACCAAATGCAGACTTCCAAGTATTAGTGGAGTTGGGTCCACAATCAGAAACACAGCCTCTAGGTCCAGATGCAACGAGTAAAAGAGAAATAAGGACAAATCACCCGAGAGTAAAGAATCAAACCAACGTAATTAGAAGACCAAGAGTAAAAAAGAATAAAACTACAACTATTAATGTAAATAAGAATTCCACCGTAGAAGAAGTCCCTATTAAACAAAAATCAAAGTAAATTTTATATTTAAAACAAATGCATTTAAAGTAAATATATTAGGAGAGTTAGGCACCAGCAAACTTACCAGAGGAGATATCCACAAACACATGGAAAAGAACATACAAAATGATCAGCATAACACACACACACACAAATTTAATCATGTTTGTTGACTAATTTTTTCTGTTACATTTGCTGATACCCTATATTTCCTATTATATCAATTTCCAGTCTAGTGCCTTACATCCTAACCACAAATTTAAAATAAAAATCTACAGCTTTTTGTGAAATTGTGAAACTATTACCTTGTCAGTGCTATGATCTTTAACCATATAACATAAAACTCTACCTTTAATGTGCTTTTGTATTTGACAGTCACAACTTTTGTAAAACCACCAACTTAAATATTCAAGATTCTTCATTAATGTCATGAGTTGACTTCAATTTAAATTTCTTGCTTCAATGTTAAGAAGTAACAAAACTTTTAATTAAAAAAACAAAATTACTCAACACAAATTTTTAGCAAAATAATAATATAATGTTACCTAAAAAAATTCCAACTTCCCCAATTAAAAACAATTTAAATGGTTTTTTATGAAAACCCAATAATTACCAAACGTTCAGTGCTCGTGGGTTTATTTTTTACCCTTTCTGTCACCCCATATGACACACTGAGGTGGTTGACTGACGATTTAGAGTAAGTAAGTATAATGTAATACTTGTGGCTTTCACCCCTTCTAAGCTCTCATAAGAAATATACAAGGGAGCTTTAAAATGTGCCCATTTACCATTCTAATAACTTTACAGGAATGAAAAATTATTGACAATGTAAAGTAATGTCCTTGAAATATATATGAAATAAAGCAAAAAATCAAATAAAAACTGTGCCAAACATTTAATTTAAATATTTATTTATTGTAAACAACAAGTGATACATCAATATAATACAAATATAATATAACATGGTGTTATTATTGTTTCTTTTAAGTACCCTGCACATAGGTATCGCTGCGTTACAAAGGTGTATACTATATTATATTCTTGTGTTCAAATTTTAGTTTATGGAATATAGTTAGTTAGTATAAGTATATTTAATTACACAAATTGTGATAGTTAAATAACCTGACAAGTTAAAAAACCAACTAAACTGTTTACTTCAACAATTTCCACATGTTTAGTTTTTCAGAGAAAAATAAAACATACAAACTGATTTGATGCTAATTGAATATTGTTTCAAATAAGATGTTGTATTGTCAACAGTATTATTTTAGGGTCCTTATGTGAAATGGTTAAAATATATTAGATTATATTTTGCTAACTAAAACCACAGTCTAACAATATCCAGTCACGACACTTCCGTTGCAGTGCTGTGAGCTAGCGCTCCAAGTAGCCAGCCAAAACAAGTACTCTGTATTACCGTTGTATTGCATTGTATGTAGCAAAGAAGTGGAAAATAACAATAGAAAAAGTGCCATGAAAGATTGTTAATCATCAGTCAATGACATTTACTGATCACAGCTGTGGATGTAAACAGTGTAGAGATACGTACTGCTGCTGGTTGACCGCTAGGATCACTAGCGTTGTGCTTGTCGTCAATATCTAACGGAGTGTTGTGACTGTATATTATTAGATGGTGCTAAAACAGAAACAAGCTCATGTCAGTAATTATATAAACAATCTATAGAATAACATTGAGGATAAAAACATTAACATCAACAATATAGAATATACTTTGATATATCGTAAACAAATGCTACAAAATATAGAATAGTACTTTTTGCTTGCTGCATACAATGATTAACTTGAGAACAGATAATAACAAAGCTATTCTAAGGCAAACTGTAATCATATCACCTCTTTTAAGTACATTGATTTTTTTATATATTAAAAATATCCCTGATTGCTTTTCTTATTAAACACTCTACTCGATTTAATGAATCTCCCAACTTGACACTAGCACACTCTGTGACATTTTAAAGATGCTCTGACTCATGGTGTTTTCAAGAGTACATTACATCTCTCAAATCTCTCAACGCATAACGATATATAAACAAAAAGAAACAATAATGTATAAGACTTTATGAACAATGGGAAAATCCCCGATCAAAAAAATATTCACAAGTTCAAAAGAGCGGGTTATTAGACAGGTGTAGATAAAGAGTTGAAACGTAACAATGATGCACAGCATTGCTATGTTAACAGCTGGTTTATATCGTCACGCCATTGGTCATAGCATTCCCAAAACCCTCGTAGTTCCAGCACTTTCTGTAGGAGCTCTCTGAAGTCAAGTTGGTAGATTCAGTAAAAATGAACTATAATTTACTATCTCTCATGTAATCAAACATAAAATATCATAAAGTTAAGATAAATTTCTATAATCTTATCTCTGTTTTATTAAAGGGCTATTTTAAAATCCCCCTTTATGAGTATACCTTTAGTTCAGTTAGTATAATTTTTATGCACAGCCCCTTCTTAAATTACTTAAGACATCCATTTTTCTACTTTCAAAGGTTTTTAGGTCTACATATTCATTCCATTTTTTTAACTTTAAAGTTTTTCCTTTAGATAACTGGAATGGTTACACAAAAGGTTGGTCTACCATCAAGATTTCTTTTTTTAGTATCAGCTAACATGTATTTTTTTGGAAACAGAGACATTAAGTTAATTCGGCACCTACAACATATAGGCTATACAATACACATTACTTCAGTATACAAACACAATACAACTGAGATTACAGACAAGATTCTGGTTTCATGGTATACACTTTTGTTTACTTTGGTAAGACTAGTCACGAGTTCCTACTAATCTAATTTAAAATAACCTTAGTAAATGGCGTGGGCCTGCTCTACCAACGTATTTATAGAAAGGAATTTTTAAAATATAACCATGCAAAATCATAAACCAATAATTAAAACAATTCTTAGTTAAAAATTTGTTTGGTTTGAAATATTTTAACTAAAAAAGTTATTAATTTTTTTTAAATATAGTCAGATTTTAAATGTTCAATCCAATTTGTATTGTATAATTCATACTGTCAATGTAGAAATTATACTTTTAACTATAAAAACTGTTTCAATACTGAATTAATTTGTTTGCAGTAATAAGTGTATATTATATTAAAAGCCTAAATAATAAAGACTTGTTGTTGTTGTTTTTTAAAAACTTCACTCGCCAGTTGACATGGGCCTACAGGCCTGTGCGTCAACTTTATTAAACGAGTGAAGTACCGACCGTTGGCTCAGTGGGGATTCGAACCTTGGACCTTGCCCTCCGCAGTCCGAAGCCTTAGCCACTGAAAGGCCCCTCGACTATTCAGAGGGGATGTAAATCTTTAAATTAAGAATGTTACAGTTAAAGGAAAGTATACATTTTTTAAGTTTCCTTGTATTGTTATATTTTAGTTACAAATTATATTAAACATATTGATACCTAAATTTTATCTTATGTTAGACAGTGATTCTCTTAAGTATTAAAATGTTTCATGTCAAGAAATATGAAAATTTACCAATGTTAACTTTTGTTTGTTATCTGGTAGGTTTTCTAGAATAAAGTAGAAAGCGGCGGTGGAACAGGCCCGTATAGTTATCAAAACAAATAAGTTAGACTTGAAATTCAGCATCAGGACCGGGGTCGGGTCATCTGACACGGCCAGAAGGTGAGCGCAGGTGGGACCGGATGTAACCTGTGCGATAATCTACGACTGGCCGCTGTTGGTTGGCTTGAGCGCCATGACGGTGACGGCGACTCCATCTAACAACACATCAGTTAATTATAATTTGAAAAATATGATTAAAAACATTATAACTTTCACTACAACTACACGTTTAATGTAGCAAATATACAAAAAAGTTTTTGTCTTTAAAAAAATAGTATTAGATAATCACATAAACCATTTTATTTTACATTTTCACAAACCATTTTTCTTATAAACCAATTTAATATGTCTATAGCAATTATTTCATTTATTTATAAGAAGTAAGTTTTTAATTGAGTCTAGTTTAAATTTGCAGGGCCATTAAGAACCAAAGAAGTAAATTATTATTTACAAACTACAAAAACAGTAGTACAGTAGCAAATGTTTCAATAAACCTTCTATTAAATCTCATTAGTCTTAAATTAAATAGATGTGTCTCATTTAAAATATTTCGATAAGTAATTTTGTGGTAGGTATGGACACTTTCTGTATGAAGGCTCAGTTGTGTGTCAAGTTCTTGAAATGTTCTTGTATTTTATTTCACATGTTGAAAAGTTTAGACCTACAGTATAGACATTTAAGGTGGACAGATGGTTAAAAGGTGGCCTCTCATTCACTTTTCAATTTGTCTTCCTGATATATACACCCAGTGTATAAATTCATTTTGGCATTTTCATAGTTGTACAAATAAAGTTGCTAACTTGTTCCATAAACTGGCTAGTCTAAAAATATAAATAAATTTTATATTGGTTTATGTTGAAAACCACTTGTATTCTCAAATAATTATAACTTGAAAATCAACTATTGTTCTAATCAAGTACTCAATTAGTATATTAGGGGACATAAGGCATCAGCAAACTTACCTAAGGCGACAAGTCACTGAATAAATCTTTATTTGCCTTAAGACATTATACATGCATCAGCAACATCATGTGTATAGTTCCAACTATAGTCAATAATTGTTTAAAACTACAAAAGGTTAGGCTACCTAAACAATTCAGCAGTACACAACACTTTAATACAGACATTCACTTGTTACAGATCAACATTAGTATTTAAAAATATTAAATACTACTCCATATTAGTGTTTTTCATATCACTCCAAACACCATGTTTCTATGTGCTGTAGTGATATTATAGTACTAAACAGAAAAAAGTATTGGCTTCATTAGTGATCTGATTTTTAATATAACGACAGGCAGCCTGAAGAAATAAATACAGATAAATTCCAAATATATAAAAAAAACTATAAATTATTATGAAGAAAAATTAAAAATTAATGAATTCAAAATGTTTGGTCTACTAATTGGATCAAAGAGGAACAAATCCAAAGTTGTTTATTGACTTTTGAACTAAATTTCAGTTAAAAAGAATAACATTTATGAAGTGACTTTAATATGACTGAAAAATTCTATCCAAATTTTAAGAAATCATCTTTATAACCAAAATTCTATGTAATTAGTATCTTTATTTGTTTGCAACTTACAATGGTACGGATGTGAACAAGAAATCATATTCTTTTATTATACAATGTTACTTATGCAACAATCAGTGTAGGTTTCCGATGTTATATACTATAGTTTGAGAGCTCCCTGCCACTTAATAACCATGGACCTGCAAGTGCTCATGCATGTTGCATTCATGTTCAAGCTTGCAAGCTAGGGACATGCCTTGACTTGCAGATCTAGGGTTAGTTGCTATATAATTGGATCTCTGTTTTCTCAGAGTTAAATTATCAGCTGTAAAGAATCTTGTGCCGTTAACTTTTAAACAGTTCATCTATACTTTTAATAAACATATTCTAAGTCAAATATTTTCACTGCTGTTTACAGATATTTGCATACCCTAACTAAATCACGTAAAAAACTTTGATAATCAAAACCAATATTATAGTATTAGCACTGACTATAGAAATAAGAAGACTGCCCACTGACATGATTACCACGAAGCTGGTTTTCCTGTTTGACGAAATGAGTTCAAGCTCAGTTTTTACGGTTAGCGGTAGCGGTCTTCCTCTCTATATCTCTCTTCATCCCTTTCTCTATCTACTTAGATCACATGCTGAAGTGACAACTAGCTGAGCTAGTAATACGCCAAACAGACATCCGAACGCTTATTTCAAACCAATCATTGTTAGATGGCACCACAGGCGCAAGTCTACAGCATATGTAATGCCTTGGACAGTTTATTTGTTTCTATAGTCAATGTTATTAGTCATTCAAGAATAAATTACGGCAAGAAGGTTATCAATAGTAGATATATATGTAAGTTTGTTTTTAAATTATCTATTTTACAGTTATTTATCCACTTACTTGACTAGTCGTCACCATAATAGTAGTAGTTCCGCCATCGCATCCTACATGACAACAACAACATCAAGCAAGCAACATCTATCTACACAACAAATTACCTACAGTCTGTGACCCAAGACGTAGGCTGAGGAGTTCAAGGCCAACCTAGTGTTAGTTGTGATGTTATATTGTTAAATATGATGAAACTTGTATCCTTTCATCAGACGTTTATTGTAGTTTTACTTAGTGTTCGGTCCACCTAGATTGATTTAATTTATTTAAGAGTTAACTTTCAAAGATTATTTCTTCAACCAAAACTAACAAAACATTCTTAGACTTAGATATGAGACACTGACTCAACCTTGTACGTATTTTAAGACTAATATGAATGATACATAAGTGTGGATGTCCTATGTAGTTTACTAACTGTGTTTTACTTATGTTCAGACAGGGCCATTCATTAATAGCCAATAGCCAGGGCAACTAAGGGACCTACAGCTTTACGTGGAACCCAAACCACGTAGTATTGGAGTGATTTTCAACTAATTGAAGACAAAGTCTAGGGGGGAGAGTGTAGTTGATATGGCACATTGTCTACTCAATTGTTGCTATTGATGTGGACACTACTACAGTAGTCTTGAGTGTCCATGTTGGGTGGTGGTCAGTGTACGTATGTTGTGTAGGGGAGAAAACTGAGTATCAATAAATAAGAAAAATGTGTCCTCCTTCTCCTCTTATTATAAGTAGCAAAACAGGCATTGTAGAAACAATGATTCCGTCAACTTGCACCTCCCATGCCAGACACCGTTTATTTAAGGTGGGCACTATGCCACAGACCAGTAACTATAAAGTTGCACGGTAAAAAATACTACTGTCCGCGCAGAAATTATGGATACTCGAGTTCACGATACCATATCTCCGAAACGGTCCGTTCGATTTTAACGAAAGACCTATCAAATTAAAGGAAATATTGTCAATTTTTATACTACGAAGTTTCGATTTTTTACGTAGCTTTTTATAATTTATAAGACGGAAAAAGTGGAAAATATCGGCATTTTTCACAATCTTTTTGGAAATCTCAACTTAGGGCAATTATTACAAAATATCTATTAAACGTATCAGCTTCAAATTTTGATAGCTTATATGAAGGTTACTTACAAACACTTTTGTAGAGTTTCATAATTTTAACGTTATTATTTTTTATGTTCTTGTAAATTTTGTAAACCTTTGTTAACTTTGTTATCTTGGGTTTAAAATTCCCGCTCAAAACAGTGTTTTGACTATCAATTGATTGTATGAACGAAAAATATAGTGTCTACAGAATATGATGTAATAGTGATTTGTGATGAATTTATATTTGTTAACCGTTTTTATTCCCGCGCGAGGGGCTGGTACGCAGGGAAACGCGCCGGGGATGGCTCGGGTTCTCCCACAAAACGAGTGCGATGTTGCCGGAATGCTATAGAACGGGTTGGTGACTCAGACCAACCTTCCCTTAAACTAGCAAACTTCACCCTGTCATTAACCTCTGTGTGCACCGAACGGCAACATCGCACTCGTTTTGTGGGAGAACCCGAGCCATCCCCGGCGCGTTTCCCTGCGTACCAGCCCCTCGCGCGGGAATAAAAACGTTTAACAAATATAAATTCATCACAAATCACTATTACATCATATTCTGTAGACACTATATTTTTCGTTCATATAATCAATTGATAGTCAAAACACTGTTTTGAGCGGGAATTTTAAACCCAAGATAACAAAGTTAACAAAGGTTTACAAAATTTACAAGAACATAAAAAATAATAACGTTAAAATTATGAAACTCTACAAAAGTGTTTGTAAGTAACCTTCATATAAGCTATTAAAATTTGAAGCTGATACGTTTAATAGATATTTTTTAATAATTGCCTTAAGTTGAGATTTCCAAAAAGATTGTGAAAAATGCCGATATTTTCCACTTTTTCCGTCTTATAAATTATAAAAAGCTACGTAAAAAATCGAAACTTCGTAGTATAAAAATTGACAATATTTCCTTTAATTTGATAGGTCTTTCGTTAAAATCGAACGGACCGTTTCGGAGATATGGTATCGTGAACTCAAGTATCCATAATTTCTGCGCGGACACTAGCTCAAGCTGGATTCAAACTGACGATCCTTAGCGCTGTATCTGACCACAATCCAATGCCTTAGACTGCTCATCCGTTTCAACACTGATAGTTTAGTGCAATTATTCATTATTTAACATGCCGCTCCATTTTTGGGGCACTGGGCATATATAAGTTTTAATTTCTAAGATGCAGAAGATATTGACATGTCATTTAACTTAATATATATTTATGCTGAGTGTTTGTTGGCCAGGTCAAAAATTAAAAATCCATCTCCTCAGCCTACTTCACAGTCTAAATTTACTTTGGCACATTTTACACCATTCCGTAAATAACATCAACAACTTACTTCATACAGCCAAGTTTGTTCAAATCACTAAGAATGTACTATGCAACATAACAAAAATAATTACTATATCATACGTTATTTTGTTTCCATTTTTGTGTATGGGTTAACTAGCTGTGTCACTGCAACAAATTCTACAATGTTAATCACATCTTCAGATTAACATTGTAATAAAATAGTGATATGATACAATACCTCTATTCACAAACTATATTCTAACAAATTTACAAATGCAAATGCACAAATGGTCTGCAGAGGCTGTCGGCCATGTTGGTTTAATCCCATAAGAACAATGTTATTTGCGAAAGCATATTTTTTCGTTATTTATTGACCAAAAGTTGTGTATGAGGTATTAATTAAACCTTATCATATTGTGTATTGGCTTTTCTTTTGATATTTTGAATACATATACCTATTTTTTTTTTTTAATAGGTGAAAATTAAACTTTAAACTAAATATTTTTTTTATTTTATCTATAAAACTAATTATTAATTTACAAAGCAATTCCAACTTGCAATTTAATTCTTGATCGAATGCACGTTCAGATTGTTTGGAAAAATCTGTTTTAAATAAGTGTTTGATTTGGTTAAGTGTGATCGTATATCAGGTTCAAAAATAATATTGTTATTTATATCTTCATCATTTATATATATAAATGATCTTGTTTCACATCTTCCTTTGGCCAAATCTATACTTTATGCGGATGATACGACGCTGCTGTTTCGGGGTCCTCAAACTGATCTGCAATGTAGAGACACAGAATCTATGGAAATTCTTCAACATTGGTTATCAGTTAACAATCTTTTATTGAACTCAGAGAAATCAGTTTTTATTCAGTTTCTGACCAAAAATTAAAATCCTCAGCATATATATTTGGAACAATTTGAAATAAAAGAATGTTCTTCGGTCAGATTCTCGGTCTGACCGTGGACAGTGGTTTATCATGGTCTTCTCACATATCTCAGCTGTGCAGTAAGCTGAGTCGAGTCAGTTATGCACTCAGAACCTTATATCCTCTCATAGATTTATATGCCTTGATTATGGTTTATTATGGATGTTTCTCCTCTGTCATGACGTACGGAATTGAAGTGTGGGGTGGGTCTCCACATGCTTTGAAGGTTTTCTTGGTGCAAAAACGTGCTGTCCGAATCTTGAAAGGACTACCTCCACTGCATTCATGTAGAGGAGTTTTCCGACTCCTTAATCTTCTTACCCTTCCCTCCATTTTCATATTCAGGGTAATCATGACCACGATATATAATGCTGATGATCTCCCAGTTGTCGGCACAAACCACAGGTATCCGACCAGGCATGGTGACGATATCCGTACTCCCCAACATCGCCTGACACTCTCTGAAAGGGGAGTATCTTTTACTGGACCTGTTTTTTATAACAAACTCCCTGCTGAAATTAAAAGTTTAAAAGGGGCTGGATTCAAGAAATCTGTGAGGAATTATTTGATCAGCAAGGAATTTTATAGTTTACAGGAATTCCTGTCTACTTGACCCGAAAACAACAGATGTACATTGTCTTTGTTATTTTGTATATATTATTTTAACACTAGTTGTTTATTTATTTTAAGTTTATCTGTAATGACAAATGAGATATACATCTTTTTGTATTTTATTCAGAATAAAGAATGTCTAATTATGGGATTAAAACCAACATGGCCGACAGCCTCTGCAGACTCTTAATGAGTTCACTAACTATTCTAATTTTCAACATACTACACAAAGCATTTTAATAAAGAAGAAAAAAGAAACAGTAATACTATACATCAATACAACTTTACAAACCTTGTGTGAACTTACAGAACAGCATCTATCTCCAAAATTCATATTTCATTAATTTTTTGCATACTGTATTTCATTTAGTATACAACTTTAACAAAATGCTTAAATTAATTCAAATTGCATTGAACAATAAATCAGTTTATTTGTTTCTTACAAACTCACTTCTCTTAACCCAACAGAGAAACTGTATTCATGTACATGTTGTATTCTAGAGTGAAATCTTTGACAACTATGTTTGTGCAGTAAGAGAAGCTAAACCCAACAATAAAAATAGTGAAAAATTGATCATGATTAAGATAAAAAATAATAACCAACTTCTGTACACACTCTGATATTCTACTCAACTAACACACTATTATGTTATTGATAAGATAGCCTTCTCTCCTATTTAATACGAAAACCGAACGTAACGTTAATTTTCATATGATCTTTGGGAAGTTTTAGAGCAGTAGCTTAGTTATCGGTTAAAACCATGTACAGTATTTTTGTTTGCTATTGAAAGTAATTTATTTTGATAATCTTTTATGGCATCATTCCTGGGCGTAAAAATAAAACATTATTACAAGGGTAAACAAAATCACTTCATCTAAAGAATGGAATGGGACATAATTAGAGTCTTAAAATTCCCTACCAAAAAACTGTAGTTGTGAAATAAATTGGTAAAATCAATTTAATCACTAATATATTGTTGAGATTGGCTTTTATAATGTAAATGTAAGAAAAATAACTTGCTGAAAGATACGTAAAAAACAAAAGTAATGAAACACAGTGAAAGCGCAAAATAACCCTCCTTAGATTCGAATGAATATAGTCTTACAAAATATTGAATTTTATAAAAAAAATATGTCGTGATGTGCTGTTTGAGAAAGTAATACTGTATTGTATTAAACTAAAAACTTTTCTCTAACATTTGATGACTATTTTAAAGATACTAAATCAGTTGTAACTATTTTTAGCTGAAAAGATTACAACTTAAAATGTGACAGTACATAAAGGCATTTTGTCATCATGCAGCAAAACAAGAATGTACATAAACGTTCATGCTTTTTTTGACAGATAGGAATGTTAGTTGGTAACCATCGAGCCAGCATGCCAGCATTCAAGCTCAGAACGTGTCTTACCTTGCGCTGTGACTCAACAGAATAATGTTTCTGCAATAAACCAATAAAAATTGTTATTTATTATAAGACACATTTCTATTATATTTAGGAAATAGAGTTGAATCGACTATGTAATATAACATACAGAATCGATGTTAAGTTACCGGTCACATCAGTTAGTCGGGGATATTCAGCTGCCAGCGGAAAGGGTGGTATCCCTGATAGAGCAACGCAGTAGCGATGCGCAGTACCCAAAACTACAGCTTTACAACACACCATAAACACTGGTTGTCGGAACTCTCTTGCCCAGCTGTTAGTGCAACATTAACTACTTACACTTGAGTAGTTTGGACAACGAAACATGCTACTCAAGGTGGTCTTTAAAGGGTTAAATTAAAATTACTAAATAAATTTATTAAGATATTTTTCCTACCTAGATAAATTATGGAGATACTCATGAAATACATATGTATGGGATATAAAAATATTTATAGGAATAAACACTTTAAAATATCTTTTATTTATAAGAGCGAAGTCAAGAAAACATTGTAAAATTAAAAACAGTTACAGAAATTATGACATGCAAATTAAAATAACATAATTGAAGTGAATTATATTTATTTTATTGTAAATAAATTTTTAAACTTTTGGTACTTTTAAAATCAACTTTTTAAAAGTACCAGGCTGCAGTTCACTGCCATTCACATAACTTGCTTGAAGCCTGATATAAGTAATTCTTAAGTAATAACTTGTTTTGAGTATGTATAATTTTAGTCCATACAAAAAAAATTAGTCTAAGTTTTCAGGCAAATCAATATTTGATTTGATCCCAGAGTGTTGACAATTATATGTTAAATGTGTCATTGACATTATAATCAATTGAATATTTCCCTCATCTATGTATATGAGCAATTAACTAAATTAATTAAATTTATTCGTTACTTGTTACATAACAGTGGTCATTGTCCAATGCAATTTGTAAATATGTTTCTTCTAAGCGCTCTTTTGGCAATATATTTATGCTATAGCACAGTTATCATAATAACAACCATTCAACATCTGCTGCTTCGATTGCATGAAGACTACCTAATGAAAAAACACAATAACCAATCATTAACGTTTGATTCATAGTTTGAATTTCGGCTCCTCAACCTCATTACTGATCATTGTCAATCCCCACTTAAATATCCAGTAGTTGCATCCTCCCTCACCTGTGCGGAAGGGACTCAACATTGAACACTCCTCAGGAGGAAGGTTCTTCCACCAATGATAGTCAAAGGGGAAGCATTAAAGAACAATAAGAATAAAAGGGTTGACTAATTTTTAAATGTTAATTAGGCAATAGAACTACTTGCAACCCATTTTGATTTGGTTCAGTGCTACCTCATTGGTATGTAATTAAATCTTCTGAGAAAGTAATCAAGAGAGTTTTCTTGTAATAGGTAATGGAGAGGCCATGTCCGCTTAGTTTTAAATGGGACTAAGGCAAACAGGATAGAGACAAGAACTCCTGTTTGCCTATTATTAGTTGAACTCTTTTATTGAATATCAATATTTTATGCATGATCTGTTGTCATCAAACTTTAATAATTATGACTTTAATGAGTGTTGTAATAAATGTTTGTGAATGTTACAATTAAAATTATTCACTGTAATACATCTTCTTTAGCTGAGAAAATATTTTTATTTCATTTGAAATATCAAAAACATTGCAGTTATTGAAATTGGTCTGTACATTAATGTAAATTAAATAATTAAAATAATACGCTTTATGACTAACAAAAAAGAAAAAAAACAGAGACTTAAAGAAATTTAGAACTTTCACAGATCTCTCTAATCAATGTCATATACATAAATGATTTATCACCACTATACATGTAAGGGTGTATAGATGGGTGGTTCAATCCATTGTGCATGTATGGGTGGGCAGGTGGGTCAATACCCATATACGTAGGTGGGTTCTTACATTCATTCTTACATATGAGACGCTGACACAACGTTGTTGGTATTTTAAGGCGAATATGAATGGTTATATGAGTATAGTCTGGTTACTATCTGAGTTCAACTGTTCCTCAGAAAGGGCAATTTATTAATAGCCAACAGCCAGGGCAACTAAGGGACCTACAGCTTTACATGGAATCCGAACCACGTAGTGCTGGTCTGATTTTCAGCTAATTGACAAGCCTGATACTCAGTTATCTCCCCCAAACAACATCCGCACAATGATTACCACCCAACATGGACACCCCAGACTTCTCTAGTAGTGTCCACGCCGATAGCAACCATCAAGCGGACACTATGTCAGTATTAAGAGGACCGAGCATCCAACCTATCACCTACAATCTCCCAAACATTTTGACATTACCCCTGAATATATGTATAGAGGATTAGGTGGGTCAATACCATTGTAGGAGTAAGAGTGGGTAGGTGGTCAATACAAATATACATGTATGGGGGGGTTAAGTCATTTTAATTTAGTACAAAAATTTAAATATGTTTAGTCATTAAACTCTGCACCGCATTTTCAAGCATATGCTGCACTTCAATCTACAGAAAATATGTATAGTGATTTACTTTTGAACTATAGGTTTACTTTAGATATTTATTCTTGGTGTGGTAAGTTGTTATTGTCTAAAATTTTATTTTTCATAACAAAAATAAACAGTTCTAGTCTATCACAGATTTAAAAAAAAACATGAATAGAAATTTAGTTGTTGCACTTAAATATGTACTTGCTTTTTAATTTGGCTAGCTACAGTACAGGTATATTATTTAGGTATATGCTATACATTACATTTATTTCTCTATGTTTACCTTAAGAGACGAGTTATGTAGTCCGGCCAGTTTTCAGGAAACATTACGAGAAAAAATCCAATGGATATAAGAATCATTCCTGCCAGTTTCATGCCATAAAAATGAGCTCCATAAAGAACCACATCCAGGGCTAGAACAGAATATTAACCCTTTTAGTGTTAGACTATTTTTTGGGGTACTTGCAAAAAATGTCAACCCATTTTCATAAAGGGTGTGTGCAAAGAATGCTAGGCCACTTGGCCATTTTGACATATTTTGTTAAAATATTCATAGCACTCTTATTTGTTATTGGAAATTAGCAAATGGGGTCTTTTTTGTTTTTAAGAATATGTTTGTTGTAAATAAAATATAATTGTGAGTTATTGTCAACATTAAACAAAATTATATAACAAAAATAAAAAAAATAAAAAAATAAAATTGTATTTTTTCAAGTTTAAACATACATAACTACCTTTTGTATATGCTAAACCACAAAATTAAAATATATAGCCTAATCTACATCCAATTATAAGTACACACACAACAATTAAAAGACAGCTTGAAAAACATATACAGTATATTACAATTTTTTAAAGAACTTGTAATCTTCCAAATTAGTAAAAACGTCACATTTTACAATTATTGGCATGTGTTTAGACATTTTCCTTGTATATTGTCTTTACTCCAATAATAAAAATAGTATATAGAAACAATATAAAAAGAAGGTTACATTATAACAAAATATTTACAATAATATTTACAAAATAATGTATGTGCTGAAGCATAAAACATGAGCTCCCCTTTTACATTTGATACAAACAGTCCTTGTACCACCAGTGCTCACAACTGCCACTATTTACAACTTATAATATTCTATTATTATTTTTAATGGAAGTTTTAAAAGTTAATAAACAAACTGAGTACACTTATTTACTATCCAGAACCAAAACAAAAAGAAAACATATGATAATAATTATAATAATACTGTATTTTAATACAGCTGCGAAACTACAAATTAACTTCATATACAACACTCCTCCCTCTTAATCATGAGCTTTCGGACCAATCCTCTTCAATTGGTCAACGTGTCGTTTGTGCGTAATACCGTCAACGGTAACTTAGTAGTGGAGCGCTCCCAATTTATTGGTAACTAAACCAATTCTCCATTTATTGTTTAGTCCATACAAGCGAACTTAAACATTTTCTCCTTCTTTGAACTTTCTATATGCATTGTTATTTTGTCGCATATTTGTCTTCCTGTGTTGATCTGGCTGAACTAAGTCCAATCGAGATCTTAGTTCTCTTTCAATAAAAAGTCTTGCTGGAGTTGATCCCGTCGTTTTGTGTGGTGTTCTCATGTAGGCAAACAGAAATGTAATCATAGCTTGGTGCACATTGTTATTGTTAGCAAGACCAAGGGGTGTTGCGCTCGAGGAGCACGTCGGCGTTAAAGGGGTTAATGATCATGAGTTAATAATTCAAAACAAACCCCTTTAAAGATATGTATTTGTTTTTTAAATATATATTGTCTGAAGGTTTAAGGTTAAAAACATAATCAATTTTAATATAAGCTGCAAGATTTGTTTATCGAAAGCACTCTTGATAGATTTCTGAAAATCATTTTTTACCACAGTCTCTGTAACTAATCAATTACCGTATGCAATGAATTACGTAACCTCTCATTCCTCAAGTAACTTCCTTAACATAGTTTACATTCTGCCTACTGTGCCTTCTCAGTCTGTCACAATATCTATCATTTCAATCCTAAGACGCTGATCATCAAGATATGGGTGAATATGGATTTCGAATGAGTGTAGATGAGCAAATGTAGTCATTGTTACAAACTAAGGCTGAATATTCCTTAGAAAGTGTCATGAACTAGTAGCCCAATGACAAATAAACAGCCGGTGGGTATCAGGTGATCCTTCTTAGAATGAGTTTTACCTCTGATTGGGATGGAACTAACAGCCTTTAACTTATGAAGCTGGGATTTAAAAACTACGCTACACCGGTCCTTCATTTACTCATGCGTACTATTCATTGATAACTACAGATGTGATTATTGAGATTTTGTACTAACCTTTTAAGATATATAGGCGAATCATCTATCTTCCAGTTTTTACCAGGAGGGCCACTGGCTGATCCATCAGCCAGTTGTAGCACTTGTAGTTACAGTCATTTATTTATTTACATACTCATCAAATTTAGTAATTTACATGAAAATAGTTGGAAATATGTGAAAAAATGTGAATTTAACCCTCTTACAAAGAATTCATGGTATACAAACTCTTTGCCCCCACAGGATGCAATCACTTTGCAAGGTAAACTCAATGGAGGGATGTCCAAAATAACTGTCCTTTTTCTTCATTCAATGTCTTAAAAAACTATACAGTTCAGCAACTTCTATCTTCTGATGACAGGACATGAATTGTTACAAAATTGTGATATTTACCGTATGCCTTCCCCTAGAATGTTTGTACAAACAACCCCAAATTAGGCATGATGAGTATTTTAAGTAAGTAAACGAGAAATAAAATTAATTTGATGATTTACGGCACTGTACCTGCGGATACGGGTACTGCAGTGATCAGACCCAGAGTGATGAACAGGTCATAGGTGAGAGCAACACTGAAGTTTCCAAGAAGATTTGCCACTGAAAGAAACATTTAATTAATTACTCAAATAGTATGAATTTAATTAAAAATGTGTATCATATTTAACATATTTTATCTCAATTAAGGGGGCCGTTTTGCTCCACAAAAAACGCCGAAAACATAAAAGTTTCTATTTCAAAGATTCTGTCTGTAACAACGATTGTATTGCAACACTTGAAGTGTCATTTGATAAGCGAAGAACTGTTCTAGTGGAATGATTATAAATTGATTTTTTGTAAAAATTTAGTGTTTTAAAAATTGTTTACAGTGAAATATGTGAAACTTTAAATGTAATTCTACATTATTTTAAATAGAAAAACTCATAATATCAACTTATAGCCCACTATAAAACACCTTTAATAAACATACAGTGTTCACTATAGCTCATTATAACAATTAAACATGAACCGTACAGTTGAAATAGAACGGCATGTTTAGCCCGCTGACAGTAAGATTGTACGTCTACGGGACTGTCGACTTCCCAGTGATGGCTTGACAGTTCGGGAAATAGCTATCTTAACATTTATTAGTTATTTGTTTTTTTAAAGAAAAAACATTTATATTTTTTATTTCCTATATTACATAATAATAAAATAAGTTAATGACTTTGGTATCCCATTAAAACTAAGAGTCATAAAAAACTGCAGTAACTTTTTAGCAACAAGTAATCACAACTTACTAAATTATATCACTAGGCCAGGAGTTGATACAATAAAAATGTGTATATTTATCGGAGCTGTAATCTACAAAATTAAGTAAAGTAGTTTATTCATGCATGGACTTCTGGGTAGTTTCTTTAGCTCTCTTGATTATTATGCATTATTATTACTATGCAAACTCTCCTAACCAGCACCTAAATTGACAATGAAAAGTAGAAAGTTTGAAAATCAGCCTAATTTCTTTTAAAAGCACAAATGTCGTGTTTTACTGCTAATTTTACAGCGATTTCCAAACCCTCCTTAACTATGGTTTTCGTAAACTTCTTCTGAAGCATTTAGGAGTAATATAATACAACACAAACAGCTATAATTTATTGTAACTAATGAAATTAAGTATTTTTCATAAACAAGTTCTTTAAAAGAGGAGAAGAACACCAACAAATAAAAATGGGATAGAAATAAATCAATCTATATTTATAGAGCAAGACTCATAATGATGAATCATGGTGTTTTATGTGATTTTATAAAGTATAAGGTATACAAATCATTGTTACATCTACACAGAACTCTTTAATTTAGACTACATTTTTTTAAACAGCCAACATTTTTCCTCAAGCTGTCATCGATAGTCCACTGAAAGGAAGTGTTGCGTTATAGGTGCTGCAAAATTTTGCTGAAAAGCTATACAAAATTGTTGTTTGTTCGAGGGCATGGCCCTTACTATAGATTTCAAGGTAACTTCAAAATGTTACCAATCTACTGAAATATTATTATTACAATTGTTATGTTGCTACAGACACACTTGGCAGTTTGATCAGAGTCATTAGAACAATATAAAAATCAGTATTCATTTTGTACATTAAAAATTCAGTTAATTTAAGATTTATGATAATATGTATTGGGATCTTGTTTTTTCAGTAAATTTAGTACTTTTGAAGTAAAAACTTCAACAGGTATGCAATTATTTTCACTTTTTTTTCTTTATTGAGCAGAAATTGAAATTTGAAGAGGATAAGACTGAGCCAAGAAATCATAGATTTATTTGCACAGAACATTCTTTACATGTGAATACATATAGAATAGGTGCATCGTCATTATAAAAATAAAATATACTTACTATAAAAAATAAAAACTTACTGTAGACAAATAAAGTTAAACTCCTAAATAATGGGATTATTATGCAAATCTTGTAGAGAGTAGTAGCACAGTATAAAACACCCATTAACGACACTCCAATTAAAAAATGTGCGACAAGCACAGCACTAGCAATCGTAGCGACGGGCGCACGAAAGTGCATATTTCTGTTTTGTATTTACATCCACAGCTGTTATTGGTAAATGTCAAATAATCTGTCATGGCCCGTTTCCTATTGATATATTACATTTATTTGCTAGACACAATGCAAAACAACGGTATTGGGGTGTGTTGTATGCTCCTGTTATTAGGAGCGCTAGCATCGCACTAGTCCCACAGCATGCAATTGGAGTGTCGCTAATGGGTGATTTATACTGTAGTAGTAGGCCTTATCCAACAATATATCATTCTGCTTCTCTTTAAATTTTCTTATACTTAAAGTACAGATAGTCCACTGTACAAACTCAAACCAGCATACAACAGGCTCTTTCAAAAAGAGTTAATCTATGAGGTAGATTTCTGTAAAGATTATTATTTCTGGTATTATAGTTCCATCAGCTATAATACTGTGATGGAGTTTTAAATTATCAGGAACATTGTCCTTAATGGTATGTACATAAGCAATTTGTTCAAAAATGTATTAATCTGTGAGAGTATAAATCTTTATGTTTCTGAAATGGTCTTTACAAGAGTTCCTTGGGTGAGAATGAGTTATTAAAAATACCAATAAGACAGAATGATTTGATTTTACTCAGCAGGAGTGTGGTTTTACGTCACCTCTGGGACATCCGACCATTTCTGGCAAACAAATACTTGTATGAACACGACCTCTCTCTATTGCGATCATGTTTTTTAGTTCTATAATTGTAATAGTAGCACTACAAATTACCAAGTGAAAGTATGCTGGCAGCTAGCAAGGCAGGCCACGGCAATCTGTCCCAATACAGAGTCTCAATGCCGGTGAAATACAGCGTCAAACACAAAGGCCACAGGAGGGAAGCATTTAACAGACCAATTAGAGAAAAAAACAACGACACTTGTCCGTAGCTTGCATCACCAATCACTTTCTTGAACAGCACCTTTAACAAATTGCATTTGTATCAAAAACAAACAAAATTAACATAAACTTGACAGAATCATTGAAATTGTTATAGATTTACTTTGGATGGTAAACTGATAAACCATCCTATATATAATTCACCACCATGTTAAAAAAAATATACGATTGAGTTGGATGAACTTTTATGGAAAAAAATGTGTTTTATTGCATCTGCTTGGAACCTTACTGAAGGATAAAAGAATTGTAAAAATGTTTATAAAAATAAACATACTGATATTTGTTGACTTTTCCGTCCCCAGTTTCTTGCTCAAGCGAGACGCTTTGTGGGTGAGGGGGATGACAGTTCACGCAACTAAGATGAGTTCGGTTAGCTTGATAACACATAATTGATCTAAATCTGTCTCGGTCTGATACACTACAAAAGGGTGCAGTTTCTGACTATTTTTACAGCTACTCATTGAATAAATGGTGTTTTTTCAAATCTTGGGATTATATTTTCACATGATTGTATGGACATGTGACTATGGTAGGTTAGACATGGTGGGGGTTTTAGAACAATGTATGTTTTTCTTTTTTAATTTTATATGCAAATTTATTTATTTAAAGACAGGGTGGAGGTGGTAAATAAGCATGCTATATATGTACATTTTAATTTTCCCAACTTAGAGTAATTCAAAATTTATTTTAACTATGAATATTGATCTCTAAACATATAACCAAGTTTTTATGAAATAAAATATGTTTCAAATTTTATGACTCCTATTTTTAGAGTTTTTACATTGAATGTGTTAGTCTATAAAGAAAAATAACCTATAAATCTTGAATATAATAAAAGGCTTTTAACCAATAATGGCAGGAGATACGTAAATGATGGTAGTCATTTCAAGAAAAGTATACTTAAGATCACATTAACTTAATATGAGGTGACTGATGTAAAAAATAATATTTATTTCTTTATTGAGGGTATAAAATCTCTTACAACTATAAACATGTACGGTACTTAAATTAAGGAAAATATTAAAATGAAATTATAGCGTATTTCTAATGAATATTTCACAATTATTGGCTTGTATGTATGCAATTATAAAATTATCATCGTCAGCATAATGCACAAGGTATCGGTTAAGGTGTAGAAGCAATATGTTGAATTAAATCTTTCCTTTGGTTCAGATTTTTATTTTTCCAGTTCTAAATTTGGTGCAGTTGTATTAACTCATCCATATTAATAATTCCAAATCTTGGCAATGGTAATATAATATTTTCACCACAAATTAGTTGAAGTAATAGAACACTCCCTGGTCTACCTTGTAAACAGCGGACGCAGCAGCAGCACACGCAGCCAGAACAACGCCACTCAACGTGGGGCTCCCGGTGATGCCATCCATGTAGGCTAACAACGCAACCCCAGTGTCACATAGAATCACTGCCACAATCTACAACATAATACTGTATAAATAATATAAATCTAATTAAAATCATAACAAAAGAGCAAAATGAAAACAATTTGTTCAATATATAATCTGTTCACATGTCAAACTACAAAATAAAAAAAGTTACAGAATGTAGTAAATTGTAATAACACACAATAAGTAGACAACTAGTTAGACTACCTTTACAGGCACTAGCTTAATTGTTACATAACCAGGTACATGTTTGATCTTACCCGAACTCCTACAAACTGCTCGTGTAGAATGACCCAGGAGAGAAGGTACACACAAGAGACATTAGTTGCAAACAACGCCATGACGTCGGTAGCCAAAAGGATTTTCAAGGAATGGATGTACATGTAGTTGGTGGCAACCCAGAGAAGACAAAAAAAACTGCTTCTAGTCAAGAACCGACCTGAAATAACAAGTTACTCTTAGGTTTGCAGTAGTCTATTCAATCAGACATGTTTGCTAATGGGATATTTAACCGCCCCCCAATATTCGATCTCAAATTATAATTTCTTAAAGTTTAATATTTCTGTGAACTTTACTTATTTCTTACACATTACTGCTACTGTGTAAAGCGTACCTGCTGGTAATGGTAGTATTTATTTTGATGATCACTAACCGACGATGAATTAACTAATATTGATCACCAACCTACTTAATAAATTCAATATGAAATAAACAAACAAATAAAATAACAGGCTGCACATTTATAAACAATAATTATCAAATACATGTAAGTAAGGAGTTTGACTTTGATTTTTTAGATGCCAAGTTTTTTTATAGAAGTATAACTAAATTTATTTTTCAAATAACTGAAAAATAAAAATATTAAAAGTCAATAATAAATAGAAAAATACATAACTGATTTTATGAAACTGAATGAGGGCCATGTATTTATACTTCACAGAGTCACACTTTATTCAACAATTCAAATTTAGTAATTTTGTTTCTTATACATATTTTGGATTATAGTAAAATTGGATCATTGATGGCGAAAAAAGCTGAGTTTCAAGAGCTTAAAACATGGATTTTAAAGTTTAGAACAAAATACTGTAGTAAAAAAATACATGTAAAGAAAGCTTGCTTCTCAATTTGTCTTACACTTGCCTGTGGTCTTATACCTTCTTCATCTCACTTTTTGCAAGTAAATATCATAAAGTAATGATATTATAAATTAATGTTGCAATACCATCATACTAATTAAAAAGATTGGGCTTACCAGCAGTAAATCCTTTATCCCTAAAGTTTCTGACACTTTCTGCAAGAATGTCTCCTCCACCTTTGCATCGGTTTGTGGAAAGATGACAAAGCATGTAGAGAGGGAAGAACAGGATAGTCCAATTTGTACAAAACCAGGTAGTAAAAAATGGAGCATTGTAAACCATCACCTGGAAACAATAAAAAATTCATACAATATTGACAGAATGAAGTTGTAAGCCACGGAATAATAAAGAGAAATTTTATATGCCCTAATTTAGAATGATGAGCCAAGTTTAATGCTTAGAGAGGATTGTTCACCACGAAAAACATAAAAAACTTGGGTTTCTATTTCAACGATTTGGTTCCTTTTAATGATTGTATGGCAACACTTGAAGTGTTATTTGATAGGTGTAGAACTGTTCTAGTAGATCATAAGTTTTTGTAAAAAATTTAATAGTTTTATACTTTTTCAAAGTTAAATATTTAAACTTTAAAATGTGATTTTTTAATGATTAGACCTTAAATAACCATATAATGTTCAATATAACTTCTTATTGCTCTTTCTTCATATTCACATTTCAACAAAAATATATATGAGTTTACAGGTGTGTTTCAGCTGAATTTTTGGACCGCTAAATACACAGTCTACACAACAACTACGTGAGAACAGTCCATGTACTTACAGACTGTTGGTGGATAGACGACACATTGCCAGTCAACACGTGGGTTTGCGGTTGTTTAAGGTAAAGGTACTTGATGGCATGAGTTGCACCCACCCAAGAAGCTGTAACACAGACAGTCACACAGACTCCGTAATATATCTGAAACAACAAATAAACTTTAACGTGACAGATTCGGAACACAGTGTCCTTATCTATACATATATGAAACTAGGGGTTTTCATCTGTTGAAAATTCATAATCACTATGAAAAATACTCTAGTAGAAGAGTAATTTGACCGATTCTTAAATATATTTGGCCATTAACCCTTCCACACCATGGTAATCTTTGTTCTTATTTTAAAAAATAACCTATCTTATTACAAATATATATTTTTTAATTTAGCCAAATACATTCCAGTAGTCGAAGGAAAACCTTGCATTTCGTCTGAAGTTGGCCTTGGCGTTTTTAGCTATTAAATATACCTTGGGGGCAGATTGGCTGACTGATAAACGTAATTAATTTTTGATCGTCAGTCCAGGACTATAATGAATGATTGTATTGACGTCTTCGCTGGCAAAATCCTTTTTTAAATAAATTTTGTGGACCATTACTAAAATGTGTTCTAATTTAAAGCCAAATACATTCCATTAAGGATATACAACAGAAAGCAGTATTTACTAGGCAGAAGTTTAATAATATTGCTATATTCTAAATTATTACGTGACAAAAATGTTTAGCTTTAATAACAAATTTGTTAAGCTAAATTACTGTCAAAGGAGAACCACTATTCTATTCATTATTATTATTCATTACTCATCATTTATCTCTAAGATACCGATCGTAGAGATATAGGCGAATATGAGGGGTGAGAGAGTGTAATTATTGTTACTATCTGAGTTTGAGTTAGCTCAGAAAGGATTATTTATTAATAGCCCAACAGGCAGGGCAACTATGGGACCTATAGCTTTACGTGGAATTCGAACCACGTAGTGTTGATCTGATTTTCAGCTAACTGACAAGTCTGACACTCAGTTCTCTTCCCGACACAACATCCGAACCTTGACTAGAACTAGAACATCAAAGTTTGCTATCCAATAGGCAAAACAAAACTATTTTGATTTAAAAAAATGGATTAAGGAATATGGACAAAACATTACTGAAAAATTCTAAATTAAATCTATTTATGTTTATTACCTATAACAGAAAAACATTTATTCTAATTGTAAAACATTTTTTTTTTATTTTTAAATATACCACAAACGGTAGTGCGTAAATAATTAGAAAATTACGGAACATCTTCAAGGGTTTCCTCGTGCTGCCACAGATTCATGTACTGAGAGCAAACTCATCATTGGCAGAAGGAGGCGGTTTATCTGGTCCACTGGAAGAAACACACAGCTCATAACTGGTGGTGGAGCTCCTTCATTCAGCCACCTTATCTCTGAATCCATGTCTTCTTAGGGTCTACTATGGTTATTATGAAATGTTTAATTTACAGTCTATTTTAGCTAAACATATTGCTTCAGTTGGTTGTTTAAATGCTGGAAAACAGTTTTGTTCCAATGTTGTTGTTAGAATATTCTATAACAGCTGGACTCCTTCGTGATATTCTACTTTACTCCATTAAGATTTAATGGCTGTAAAATACTGAAAAGTTATTAAATACATGAATAGACAGACTAACATTGAATTCTGTTCAAATTAATAAATCAGTTAAATAACCAGGGTAAAACTAGTTCACCTTTCTTGCTGACTTGGAGCAACAGGAGTTCTTGCAGGAGTTAAGTCTGGTGCACATGCCCCCTCTATTGTTTACTGCAGTGTGTTGCTCCGACTGACTCTCTGGAAATGAGAACAGTCAATACATGATTGTAAAATAAAATGAAAATTGTCCTTATTTTATTGTGGAAGGTTAGGATTAGACAGTCCTTCCTACCATCTAATCTCAAACTGTGCTATTATAAGAAAAAGTAATATATTCTTATAATAATAAATAATTTTGTTAATACTTTGGTTATCCATTTTTTGTGTGAGCATTGACTGTAAATTTTAATCTAATGTTGAGCAGACACTCAACCCTACCAACTTGGTTGTGTATAGTTGTTTTTCTTTTCAGTGGTGTGGTAAAGAATACCGGGTTAATTATGAATTCTTAATGTGTTATAAATATTTTATGGTTTTTTTTTTTTTGTTGATTTATCGATTGTGGGCGTACTTGAAAGGAAAAAGCATCAGCTGTCCTCTGATGTTGATATGAGGATTTTTTAAAAAGTTTGTTAGTTGTTATTAAGTATTTGGTTTTTATTTAAGTGTGCTACACATTTAGTTCCTATTGTGTGCAATCTTTAGGCTAACTATGTCAAAATTGTGTACCTGGTTGCAGGATGTTGAAATAATTAGTTAATGACTATCAATTTGAAGTATAATCAGTTAAAGGATCCAGAGTACCCTCACGTCAATTCAATTCAATTCAATTCAAAATGCTTTATTTGTAAATGTACAAAGGTACAATAAATAGCGTCAAATTAGTTAAAGCTAGTTAAGGCTTATTAAGCTTATTAATAGTTAGCTTAAGGCTTATTAAGTTGGTTAAAATCTTTAGCAGGGCTAAACATGTGTTAGAGATTTTAATTGAGAGAAAGCATGAATTTGTCACCAAAGTGCTGGAGTGACCGGGCATTCTATAAATTCCCATGATGGTGGTCCATGAACTCACCAACCGTATAGAAAGCATTAGACACAAGGTGACTATTCAGCCGAGATTTAAATAATTTTTGGGAAGTTTGAGATTTAATTCGTTCAGGGAGAACATTGACCAATCTGACTCCCATCTGCGAGGGAAAGCGTTCAAACGCCACCGTCTTGTGTTGTTCGATGCGGTATGCGGCCCTCGCCCTTGTCTCATATCCATGGACGTCACTGCCGCTAGTCAAACTACATTTGTAGCGACAGTACACCGCCGTCTCAAGGATGTAAAGACAAGGAAGAGTCAGCAGTTCCAACTCCCTGAATACTGTTCTGCATGACTCTCTGCATTTTAATTTCAAAATGACTCTCACTGCTTTTTTTCTGGAGTTTAAAAATTCTTTCAAAAAGGGTGTTTGCACAACTGCCCGATAATATTATGCCGTACGAGAGATGGGGGTACACTAAATAAAACATCATTTGGTTTGTTGTCCCAACAGACTGTCAAGTTCCCCCAACAATATACTGTACATCATTAGCTGCCTATAGCTGTATTGTACCACAGTCATCTACTCTTGGCCTCTAAACTCTTTCTACTATTTTAGGACAATTGCTCTAAAACCAAAGAATTCAAGTAAACATCTATCATCTATGAGCTGATATTTCATACTTATAAACTAGTGAAATGTCAATACTAGTTTTATTGGAACTAAAAGGTACAACTATTTAGTGATAAACTTTGGTACAGCACGAATTTTTCTCAGACAAAAGTGACTAACAAATGAAACCTTTGTGTTTAAGGGCTTTATCTATTTCTTTTCTTGTGCCCTAAATAGATTAAATCCATAGGATTCTTACTACATATACTGATTGAACAATTAGTCTGTGCGTGTGAAAGTGTTGCTACCAACCATATTACTGACAAATATTACAATAATAATTATCAGCTGATAGTAATAATAGATATTTAATACTTCTTCAAGACAACTGTTTGAGTAGACTAATGTTTTCATAAAAGAGCCCCCTCTTCACTCCTCACCTATGTCCAGCTGTCACTGGCCGTGTGCTCAGACTAATTGTTCAGCCAGTACCACTGTAGTAAGATTGTAGAAAAATACAACATAGCTTGACTATTGAACAGCCAATAATAAGATTGTGCTTGAATACTCATTTATAGAGGGTGTAACGTCAACCTTGTAGCTGAGTGGTGAATCGTGAAGGCCAAGACATATAAACCTAAAAAAAGGAAAGAAAGGTATTGGTATACTAGCTGTAGTTAGTAGTGGTTTTAACTTCACATGTATACTTTCCTTCTAATTTCTTTTATCATACTGACTTAAATTCGTTACTGGTAGACTGTTGGATAATACGCTGAGGAAAAGATTTATATGAACATATGTTTTCTTTACAGTGTTTTATTGCATGGAGCAAAAACATGGACTTTTAGGAAAGAAGACAAGAAGAGATTGGAAGAAATGGAGATATGGATTCGGGAATTTGGAGAAGGATGGAGAGAATAGGATGGGAAGAGAGAGTGGGAAAGTATTGAGGAGAGTGGGCAATGATAGGGAAATACTGAAAATTATAAGTATTAATTGGTTAGGATATGTAATTAGAGGAGACAGCCTGTTCAGAACAGCTATAGAAAGAAAAATTAATGGAATTAGAAGAAAGAGAAGAAGAAGATATAAAATGGTGGACGGTGTAAGTGTCAGAGAGAAGTAAGAAACAGCAAAAAGACTGCTCAAAACAGGGAGGTTTGGGAGAAAGTTGCAGCAAAACCTGTCTGAGGTAGAACACTCTTGATGATGATGTTGACGGTGGTTCTCTAATATGAGACAAACCTGAATCCGAGTGGTGCAGTGCATGAGAGGAACGACCGAATGGTCCGTTCGGTACATTTCCCCTCGGTATCTCATTGGTGACAACCAGGTTGGGAGGTGCCCGAACCCGGTGGGGGTTGAATATAGTTGGAATGTCACCTCCATCACCCCTCGCTGTCTCTGACATGATTCCTAAACAAACATTCCATCTACAACAGTTTCAACATGAAGTAAAATTCAGGCAGATATAAACTTATGTGCATTGTGTCATTTATAGTTTTTAAAATAATATTCTCGTGATTTTGTAGAGAAAACAGGTTATACTTGGATTTAAAGATTGGGAATGGTCAGAGGTACTGTGACTAGCTAAAAAAACCACCCCTGTGATTGTAAATTCATGTATGAATCATTTATATTACATTTAAATTATTACAGAAAAATAACTCTTTGTAAACTCAAACTCAATCTATTTTGCCATAAATACAAAACAGTATATGGGCAATTGTCAATCTTAAGTCTAAACAGTCTAAGAATACAACACAAAGAACTGTAATATTACAAATAAAAATTACTTGCTTTATATATGGCTTTTTTAGCTAAATGTTTTCTTAACGTAAGCTTATATCTATTTACGTTGTTCTCTTTTTTTTAATACAAAGGGAGGGAATTAAAAAGTTGTATTGCACTGTAAAAAAGATGCAGTAATACTATAATGTCAACCATACCTCTGTAAATGAGTGACATATAGTATTACTGCAAATCTGTTAGTACTTTACAAATTTTGGAGCTTCTGGAATGTTCAGACTTCATTTACAAGTATTTACAAGGTCTTTGACCCAATAAGACTGCATGTAATGCTTAATAATCCAGCTTCAATGGTTTCTCTAGAGGATTTTTAACCCATCTTGCTTCTTTTATAAACAGAGTACCATAATTACATCAAAAATACTTTCAATTGAACTTACAGTAAATAAATAGTAGATTTTACGTTTTATAACAGAGAAAAGTTAAACATATAACATTTGTTTTGAACAGTTTCGATTAATTCAGTGAGATAACTATCATAAAAGTACCATAAAAGAGAATCATATTATAATTCAGATATCAACTGGGAAAAATAAATAATTTAAAAATTTAAGCTTTGCAATAAGTTATCTTGCTTGCAATAAAACACCATTGAGGAATAAGGTGATTTACACTCTTATATAACACTTTTCTTAAGTAAATGTAGAATCAATTAAAATTACCAATCTTTGAAGGATCATTTTTTAGAAACAATTTCAGTTATGTTTGCATTTTCTGTCCAGGAATAAGTATGGCTTACATATTTTCTGCCTAGTTCAACAATGTAATGCAATCAAAAAGATAATATTTTCATTTCGTACCCATGGAGTAGGATATAGTGTTTCCTTCAGTTGTCTTGAATTAAATTTAAATGTTGTTTGCTTCATGTCTTTAATTAATTGTTGATAATGATTCAGAGTGTCAGTTTTCTTGACAAGTTTCACATCGTCGTCAGTGTGTAAAAATATATTGTTATATACATAACTTATTCAAACTATACTGATAATAAAAACAATTAACAGAGGTTCAATATTGGAACCTTGAGGGACACCTGATTCAATAATAATTTCTTTCCTAAAACAGACCTAATAAGTGACAAACGTTTTCCTTTTATTTTGCGAGTAAAAACAAAAAGAAATCATTAGTAACAAACTTCTTTTTATTCACAAAATTGTTCAAATATTCACTATATTAAAAGCTTTTAATGTATTTATATATTAAATCAAGGTCTTATTACAAAGTATACTGTGTATTTACATGCAGAATGGTGTCTGGAATATTTTTTAGCAAGAAAGTCAGTTTTATTCTACAGTATATTATTTCATCCACTAAGATTCTACAAATACTTATCACTCACCCCAATCATAAGTGCCCCCTCCCCTACCCATATGTCATATACATAACACCTGTTGATAAATTAACTTCTTGATTTAGATACCCCTGCACACAGTTTTAGACATGTTGAATGCATATATTTATTAGACTATATTTCTTTCTCAATCATAATTATCAATGGCTTGATTTTAAATACACAATAATTGTAAATTATGATTTGGTTTTTGTACCAGAATGTAATGCAAATTTTGTTAATGATCAATTAGTTGATTCAAAAATTAATATTTTTACCATTTATTAGACATTAATACTGCATCACAGTGACTCTATAGGTAAAAAAATTTAAAACAACAAATATTTTTTTATTAGGGTAACAACTATAATTTTAGTCAAGAAGGTATTTTGATCACATTCATTCTTCAAAGTTAACCAACCTAGTTCAGTCGTTATCGATGCTTTGGTTCTTCATATCAAATAGAAGGTTTGAAACTACGTCTTGATACGTTGAAGTAGCAACAGGATAGTGACATGATAAACTAATAACTACTGCACAAGCGAGGGTTGAAGTGAAAACTAAGTGGCAGCTACTAACTACGAGGCACGGCAGCTGCTACGGCCAGGGGCGGGCTGCTGGGTGGAGTTGTGTCGATACGTCAAGCGGCGGTGCGCGCGCACCCACCCCTACTGTCTTTGGCCTACATCGTGTGGACGCCGATTCACATTCCTCTTAGCTTGTCTAATAAATACGAGGGTGAAGATAGCAATCACTCTAGTGGTCTTCTCTTACCTTGATTAAACCCTCAGATTGGTCTTCTACAAACCGAGTGGCGAGGCTATTGACTGTAGTTGTATAAGTAGTAACACTTCAAATTGTTTTAACATTTCATGAGCGTGTTGTTTACTTACGAAATAAATGGCCGCCACTAAACGGCGATTAGCATAATGAGCCTGCATTGCAACATTGTTCACACGCAAGTATTGATTTATTGTGTAAATAGAATTGTCAAACAGTCAAAACGTAAGCTGGAACTGAATGTTTTGAATTGGATTAAATGCAAGAGAAAGAGTTGCTACTCTGACAGATATTTACTATGAAAAACCTTTTAGTACATACGTTAGAGATAACGTTTAGTTTTTGGACATCTTGACAAATTTTAAAATAAATTGAAAGAACTGACATGTTTGACATCAATTATTTCTGATGGACATTCCTGGAAGGTCGTATGTAAGGAGTAAGGAACCAGACGTCCTGAATTTTCCACAAATGTTCCGATTTTGGTTCGAATCCGGGACGGCAGTTTGAGCCAATTGACTGGTTAGGCTGAAACTTATTTTAGATTGTATTGGCACATTCATGGATTACAATTTGACACTCATAATTTTAATTTTACATACTAATAATCAGTGACATACATGATACAATACAGTAATAATATATCTTACTAGCTGTACCCGCCCGCTTCGCCGGTCATAATATTGAGTTTTGATTGTATCATTGAAATGTGCAGCAACCTTTCAGTTTACACAGTATCAAATTTACAACAGCTGATGTTTTGTGTAGTTTACTACTGTACTCAATTATTTTTAATTTTGAAAGTTTTGCCTACCACAATTTTATTCTATTTGTTTTTATTTAACAGCTGTTAATCAAATAAATCAATCAATTTATTAACAGCTTCACAAGAAATCAAAACATAAAAATATAAACAGTTTAAAAAATTAACACATGGTTTAATTTAATTTTGACATATTTAAAACCCACAGCTGATATTCTTTTTATATTTGACTTATTATACCTTCATGCATCCTGCTATTTGATTAACATTGAAACTTTAGAAGTCCAAGGGATGGAGCCCTGAGGGATTAAAGAAACGGGAATAGGACAGAAACCTTCCCTGGGGTATATAGAACAACTTCCCCAACTGTCATGGCGATCGGCTGAACGGTTTGGTAGCGCATAAAGGACAGACAAACATACATTGGATTTTATAGATATAGATTATCTAAAACAAAACACGTCCGGACGAACTTTTTTTGACTCCAAGGATTTTTTTAAATTTTTAGTGAATATAGGGATTTTCGACCACGAGAAATCGATTGGCACCGGTCTCAAACCTGGGAAAATTCTTATATCTGCCCCAAAGGCTCCTAGACTTCCTATGCATCACGACGAGGCTGCGAAGTATACTGTGACGTCACATGGGTGAAATCAGCTGATTTGTTTATTATATTAAATACTGGTAACTAAACTTTTCCCGTATAAGTTTACTGTGAGCCATCTGGGTAGAGTTAATTATCTGTGGAAGTATTCAGCTAAATAGTAAGCAAGTTATGTATCACTTATCAGCTGGAATTGTAATTACGAGAATTAGAACAGTATTTTTGTGTTCATTTTTGCCGTTTAGCACATGTGACGTCATGGGAGATGTGCAAGATACCTTTCGTCTTCTTTTCTAGGTACTGTAGTTTTCGAGTGTGTTGCTATAGTTACTTAGCAGTATAATGTTATTTATTTTGTAGAATAAGGTTAACAAAAACCCTAAATTAAGTAATTTTAAACTAATATACACAAGTGGGGTATCAAATTAAAGGTATTCTTCCTCACGAGGCGACATGTCGAGATCCACAAATAGAACTGTAGCAGAGTACCTCGGTGAGGCCGTAGGCCAAGCTCCCCCACGAGGTCGCAGGCCGAGTTCCACAAAGAGCCTAAAGATAAACGTGGAAGACCTGCCAAAGCGAAATCTTATCAATAACCAACAAGGTAGTGCAACAACAAACGATTCTCAGGGTTCTCTAAGATATATGGATGCTACCTCTTCAGTGTACAAATTTCAACTGAGCGAAGCTCGGTCTCCTGGTACTTATACTTTATTTGTGGAAAAACCTTTCCGTACTCCCCCCCCCCCCCAAAAAAAACCCAATTCGGGGTCGTCACTTCATAACGTAACGCTAAAATCAAGTTTTTCAGACTCCCCTCACCCCCCGTGTAACGGACTTGTACCGTTAATACCTAACTCCCGTAAAAAATGATGTTACGCTGGCACTAACCCCCCTCCAGATGTTTGTCATCCATTTTAATACATATTATGATTTATAATAGTCATTGTTATTATTTTCTTTCACGTGTTTCCTAATCGTAGGAGAACCTATTACTAACTTCAAAATATTTTTAAAGAACCTTGTAGTTTTGTGAAAAACGATCAAATGTTGTGAATGTATTCAAACAAATTGTTGAGGTTTATTAGTTGTGTAACGCTGCGTAGAACCTCCTCTCCCTCCCCCGTAACAGTGCATAACGTTGCCGAAAACCCCCTTCCCCCCAAAGACGTTACGTAATTTAGGGAAGGCTCCTTAACTCTTTACTGCACGGGGAGGTCATGAGGCTAGCTGCACGGGGGGGCCATGACGCTAGCTGCACGGAACTTTTCATCCTTTCAAAATCGGGAAAAATCTGTTTATTTCTTTTAATCAAGGCCTAAATGTGATGAATATAGCAATATTTTGTTTTTACACTAAGTGGTTTTATTTAAATGGGGTGATGCATTTTTTACATCACTGTGCAATTCAAGAACTTAAGGTGATGCATTTATTGAATCACTATGCTTACATGACCACTTTTCAAGGAAACTACACTTTATAAATAAAAATGAAAAATCTAGTTTTAGCCTAAGTTATTAAACACTAAAACATAGGTAAATAAAAGACTTTTCGGCTGAAATAAGTTTTTTTTTTTCTTAGTTATTCATTCAGATGTGAAACATGTAATTCTTTGGATGGTAGCACTGGAAGCAGTCCTTTTCTTTTCCAAGGCACAAAGGTACTTGACAGCTTGAGCAAATCCAAAATGTTTGAACACATTTTTTCTTTGTGCTGCAAAGGATACATCTTCTTCTTGTGCTTCTTTCGGGTTGATGAGTAGATCCAGACAGCCTCTGTTCAATTGGCACTCTCTTCTTACACCTGACAGACTGTTCAATTCTATTCTGTTCATCAGGCAGAGAATCTCCATGACAAAGCCCAGCTACTAATTTTCTACGGAAGGTTTTCAGGTCTAGACGTGCCACAGGTAAACACTTATGATGAACATAAGCGTTAACAATAGCTGCATCAATCAAGTAAAAAAAAATACGATGCCACCACTTCCTACTTTTTCTATCAATTTCATAACAGGCTTTCATTTGATCAAACTTATCTACGCAGTTCATGTTTTGGTTGTAATCAAAAATAGTCGCAGGACATGAAATTGTAATTTTATCCCCACTTTTTTGCCTCCGTTGAACGTTCACAGTTTCTTTAGGATCGTGAAAGTTTGAAAGTACATGGACTGCCTTATTGTCCAACCATTTGATTGCAGCGACACCTGCTTCACTTGTGAACGACTGGTGTTCTCCTCTTTCCATCAAAGCAATGTCTTTGAATGATGGTAAATTAATTCTGTCTGGTCTGGTTTAGCTACCTGCAAAAAAAGCGCTGTGAATAACTCAAATGTTTGGTATTGACAGCGCCTTTTCCTTGAAAAGAGGTATTTCATATCACTGTTCTATATTTATGATGAATTAAAATATTTTCCCAAGCGTGATTTATAATATTGTGGTCAGTTAAAAAAAAAAAAACTACAGTGATTGCAAGAAAAACCTTAACTAAGTTTTGTCCCAGTATGTTACGTTATGACATGGAGTGCACAGTGATGCATTTTTTGATGTTTGGTAAAAACCCATTTTTTACTAATTATTATAATATAAATATCAAAACCAATACATATTTCCATAAAGAACTTCATAAATCATTACGATTTACTATTCATTAGTCATAAAAGTCTCACTTACCGAAGAAATGACGTTACATTTGGACAGAAATGGAATTGCCTGACACCACAAAGAACAACAGAGGATACGGACTGAAAAAGGCAGGAAATGTTTGCATGGATGCTTCTGCCATCTAGGAGATGGCCAGAGAAATACATATAAAACATTGTAGGAACAGCACGTTGTTACAAAAAAATTAGAAAAATAAAAAAGGAGCCAATGCAAATAATGCATCACTGTGCAGCAAGCGACATGAACACGTGATGCATTTTATGCACCACTGTGCAGCGAGCGACATGAACAAGTGATGCATTTTATGCATCACTGTGCTGCAAAGAGTTAAGTAATTTGTTGCATGAAAAATTCATACAATCATTCAACCCCTTCTTAATTATCAATATTTGCAATCCTGAGCTTACAAAAATACGGCCAACTTAGTCGTAAGTGATTAATTTTTCACAGTATGTCAATCAAGAACCAACAAATATAGAAATGCCATTGCTCTGTTTGGAACGTTAATCCTTGCAGCCGTTTAGCTCCATATAAGACTATCAGGGTTGACTGATTAGCTAAAACATAGATCAGGTCGTACTCGTTCCCTAAATATTGACGTTTTAGATTATAGGCTATGAAATTCCTGTGGATCAACAGAGACACTTCAGAAACAAAATACACAAGTGGGAAAGTCACAGAACGAGTCCAAAGAAAGAAGGAATGAAGTGGACGGAGGAGAGAAAACAAATCCTCGGAAGAAAATGAGAGTGTGAAAGATCAGAAAATGTTCAGAATGATTTGTGAGTTCCATCATAGTCCAGGGACAATAAGTAAGTAAATATGAATGCCTCATACACACAAAAATAAGAAAAAGTTCATCTATTTTGTTGACATCGCTGACTTAACTTTAACCTTCATTTGTTAGGCCTACACCCAGTTGGCAATCTATATTCGCCTTTAATATACCTTATGAAACTTTTTCAAGCCTTATCTTAATAATTATCATCCTATTTCTGAATCTCAACTAATTATCATCCTAATAATAAATAACAAAAATAACCAATAAATAAACAGTAATTTATGACAAGTCATTATACCCACAGTAGTTACCGTGGGTTATAGTTAGTGATTATGCTCGCCATATTTGTTACATTCTCTTAAAATACGTCACGATATTTCCACTGTTGTCTTGTCTCTGTCCGACCACTGAGTCTCTGTGTGCCTGACAGTGAACGTATTTTTTTCTGTTTCTTCTACTGCTTACAGCCAATTTCTCTCCCTTAACCTGACTATTAGCTGATTTATTGTTTTATTTGCATTGACCTTGTGTTAATTAGTTTACTATGCATGGTTGAAATTAAAGCCTCCCACGGTCTCTTGCCCAACAAATTGTGTTGGCATGTTGTAACAGGTCCACCATATTGACGATTAAATTAATTAAATTGAATAAATAATGAATTTAAAATAGATAGATAATATAATATAAAAAATAAATAGATACATTTAATTAAAACAATGACCAAACATTCAAATAATATTCGGAAATCATTGTAAATTAAGAACCAGCAAGAAGAAGGAAGTGGGCAGATATATTTATTTCAAAGCAGTCGTGCTAGACGTAAACACATTCCTAAGCATTGTGTCGAGACAGATAAGGCAGGCCTGTTCAGTCTGATGTCGCGTCGGACGATTCTATTTAACAATCCAGAGGGGTGTCACGGACACAATACATTGGTCGAGTCCGTATTTAGTTTAAAAAATAATCACTAGAGGCACCACCTACCGGGGTAAGAACCACATGGCATGGGCGGAAGTAGAATCTCTAACCCAATACTAGAGGCTCTAACGGACAAGAACGTAGGAGGGGGAACCCACGCGAGTGTCTTCGAAGTATCTTTCATTCTTAACGATGACCTACCTAGAAGAAGGACGTATCCGAGCTGCCTGAATGCAACAGTTGATTTTCTTTTGTTACAACGTGTAACTCTTAAACTTTGAAATTTAATTCGGAATATAGTGAAAGTATCTATTTTAAAAGACAGTTGTGTAGTTCATATCTTTAATATAATTTTTGTTTATATTTAATAGAAATCTAGATCATGAAGAAGACCACGTGGAGCTACAGACAACTAATTTTAAAGATAAGTTTTAGTTGTTAACTGAATATCCCATGTTTAAATATTGAGTAAAATAAGTAATTGAATTCATTTTTGTTGTAATGAAATTTTGATGAAGAAAGTAAAAATAATGTAATAAAGTAGCTTTTTCAAACAAGTTTTAATTCATTGTAATTTACAGCCTCACCGATTTACCCACATAAAAAACCCTGAGATTAAGATAAATAAATTTAATTTGAATAATCTTTTATCAAATTAACCAAAATTTAAATTAACGCAACTCATCCATGAGGAGGATTGTTACAATGTTTGGGAATTTGAAAAAAAGAAAAAATATTACATTGAAAAAATCTACTGTCACAAGAAACAATATTTTAAATTTTAATTTATTGTTTATTATGTTTTTTTAGTTCTGCTAGCAGAATTAGCTTACATGTTCACTGGTCTCATATCATATTTACAACTGATCTTCAAACGCCCACTTTAAGAACCCCTGAACTAAAGGAAAAAAGCGAGAATTTCTCTCCAGTCAGCTCGAAAACCAACTAAACTGCACATTCTTTTCACCTAGTATGATTGTTTTATTCCTTTTATAACAAGATGTTACTTTTTGTACGAAAATTGTTCTTAACATTTCGGAGTGGGAGTCTGACGCCTCTAAACCCCCTCCCTTCCCTGCTGGCTACGGCCCTGGTGGAATTGAACTTATATAAAATAAGGAAGAATATGAGGAAGGAGGCAGTAATCGTCCTGTGCGTTATATTTAGCACTTATAGGTGTTCATATATTTATATTCAGCTGCAGAGGGGAATAATTCCATCGCTCAACTGTTGTCCATCTCGGGTGTGACTCAACTGTACGTGTATTGGTGGGTGGGTCAATACTACTGTACGTGTAAGGGTGGGTCAATACCACTGTACGTGTATGGGTGGGTCAATTCCACTGTACGTGTATGGGCATTTATTTAGAAATGGTAAACCCTGTAGTTGTATACAACCTAAACTCTCTTTAGGTTGTTAAATAACAGTCAACCTAGGGCCATACCATGTGTAGGATATCACTTTACCTGTATGAGTGGGCGGGTGGGTCAATATCACTTTACCTGTATGGGTGGGCGGGTGGGTCAATATCACTTTACCTGTATGGGTGGGTTAAGGAGTGAAGGATATAAGTTGTATTTGAAAGGGAAATAAGTATAAAGTAAGTACATAGGACCATATATACTATCGACTCCTCTTGACTCTCCAACTTGTTTGGTGTTTCTGCGAGACATTCTTCCTGATCTGTTATAAAATGTACACTTATAAATAAAACAGGACATGTGGATTCAAATCGATAGGGCACCAGCTTATTATGGGCATATTGCACGTAATCATTTGAATGTTACCTACAGGCAGCAGTGGATTGAACGAGGCGGGCCTGTAGCCTGGCCCACAAGATAGCACATGTGTATAGGTAGGTAGTGTTGAATTTTCACTACAGTGTTTAGTTGAACACAGACAACTGCAATGAAAAGTACAAGTTTGTTTAGTTGCTGGTTATTTTTAACTTTTTTTATTCATTGTGTTGTCGTTTTGTTATTTCAATACTAAATAATCATTTAATTTTTCTAAACAGCTTTATTTGTAGTATTTATTAATCCAACCAATAGTCACTGCAAGAGTACTCTCTCACCTCCACCACTCAGTCCATCTCTATCGCACTTTTGCTTTCAGGTCACTTTCTAAGTGCCCCATCTATACTTACATTATACAGTGTGCACTTTTCAACATTGATAGTCTGTACAGGTTTGAAATATGTACAGAAATGGCTTAAGTTAATTTCCATTGAGAAGTTCATCAAACTATTTCTGTACATATTTAATTCAATTTTATTATTAACATAAATAAGGAATTTGTTGGGAACCCACACAAGTTATACCCAGCAGCAGGCAGGTCAGCTGTGGAGTAATTCAGTCGCACAGCCGTAAAAATTGTTTGATCTCTGTTAATACTTACTTTCTGTTAAACGCACTTCCTCCTGAGGAAGTCTTCCTAGTTGCCATGGCAACACTAAATGGAATGACACAGTGGGGAAAGATTAGTTCTTTCTCTAACTTCTACCACTCATTCCATCTCTATCACAAAGGTGCTTTCAGTATATTTACGTGGTAGTTGTACTGAATATCCTCCTGAGACCCAACTAGTGCAATATAGTTTAAAGAGTCCACCAGAGTAAAGACAAGTCAATGTCCTTAACAGTCCTTCTAACAATCCTACTATGATAGTTTTATTTTATACAAAAATATGTTCCATCTTTTATACAAAACTTAATTGCTTTTGAGTTGCAACCATATGTTAATATGTTTGTTAACGGCGAGTGCTAATTAATGTTTCTCATTACTTTTTCTATTAGATATCATATTGTATAGTACTCTACACAAATCGGTGTGTTTTGTTATTTTTCCATGCCTCATGAAGGCAAAATAAATGCAAATAGATCTATTATATTGTGCAGTAAAAGACAAGTATTATATTTTTATTTTCACCCCACCAAGAGGAGAGAATAATAAACCTATGCAAATTCAATTCTCGTTCGTGATTAATTAAGTCAAGTAGTGTGTAAATTAGTCAATTATGTCTCTACACGATACATCTGCCACTCGTTCATTTACTTCAGGCAGTCTTAGCATATAATATACACTCTTAGTGTAAGTTTGCATACTTCATTTGGATAAGCAATGCTTTTACGCAAAATGTTTGTAAAACTCATTGATTGCAACTGTAGAACAGGAGCAATATTCTAAGTAATAGTCTGCCTTAGTTTGTAACAATGACTACATTCACTCATCTATACTAATTCGAAATCCATATTCGCTCATATCTTGATGATCGGCGTCTTATGAATAAATAAAATTAAATATTTTTACAAATGACTGGGAGGCACTCTGCGACTAAATCTGTAATGAAAAAGATAGGCGAATGAATGAAATATGTGAAAATGTTTAACTGTAGGGAAAAATGTTATTAGATTATAAACAATAGTCACCTTAAACTTTAATTGCAGTAAAGATGACTGTTCAACCATGCCTTTAAAAAAAATTATAAAGGTCTTTGATAACATGTAGTTCACTACTGATTATCTTGACTGATTTTCATTATATGATATTATTTTGTGACTTTTCTCTTATTACGTCATATTTCCTATACCAGACAAGTATTTTCTTTTTAATATTATTCTGTTGCCATGACCTAACCTAACCTAACCCACCACTGGGTCAATACCACTGTGCGTGTATGGGTGGGTGGGTGGGTCAATACCACTGTGCGTGTATGGGTGGGCGGGTGTGTCAATACCACTGTGCGTTTAAGTAAAATGGTCACCTGTATTTTTATATAGTGAGTAATAGACTGTTTGAACCCACATGACACGTTTCAAAGTAAAAACTAAATTGTATAATGTTCAAAGTAAATAAAACATCTTTGGAACTACTGTGACTGAAACAGTTTGTTCGCAGGAATATAAAACAACCTTCTTTTTTTTTCCTATTGGGCGATAGGAACTGTAGGCGCAGCGCTGTATGTAACCGAGCTACTTGGAGGTAAATTGTTGTAGAGATTGTAGGCAATAGGTTTTATGATTGGTCCTCTTAATACCCACATGGTGTCTGCTCAGTGGTTGCTATCGGCGTGGACATTACCAGAGAAGACTGGGGTGTCCGTGTTGTATGGTAATCAATGTCCAGATGTAGCGAAGAGAACTGAGTGTTAACTGATGGAGAAATACTACGTGATTCGGATCCTAAATAAAGCTGTAGGTCCTTGCACTGTTTTAAGCAAAAGTGTTAAGATTACTTGACAACATGAAGTAAAATTTTAGGAGAACCAGGTAGTAGTGAAATATCAGAACGTTGAACGTTGTGTTTGTATTTATATATATTTTTCATTTTAAATAATTAATAAAGAATATGCTTGCCTTAAATAAAATGAAACATGGAAAGGATACACTGACAGCAATTAACAAGATATAGACTATTGAAAAAAAAACCAGTTCAGTCAAAAGTTACTTCAACAGATAGAAATTCAGCAAATTTAATAAAAGATGCCCAATAAAGGAAATTAAACTTTTATAAACTCTCCATTTATATGAAAACAAGAGAAGCAATCATTTGTAAACATTCAATAAAATGGTGGTAACTATTTCTTCATTACCTTTGCGTACCATATCACTAATGAAAACTAATCTTCATTAGTAATGTTGCTCATATAATTTCTTTTGGAATAATAAAACAATACTGAAAATATAATGATAATTTATTGTGAATCACTAGAGGAACTACTGCTAGAATCTGTAGACATAACTTCAACATCCTCAGGGTCTTTGTTGTGGTTGCGAGTGTCCATGGGCACAGTCCCCTGTCCTGACACTGCCATGTGGATCTCGCCTGACGGATGCCAAGCGAATTGATTCTGCTGAGATGCAGGAGGCTCAGTTGACCGTAGCATCTCTGACATATTGTTGGCTTGCTGCAGCATGTGGCCGTTCATTGGCAAATCACTGAGTCGTCCCAGAAACCCCAGGCGCATTTCAATATCTATATCGTCAACAGATAGTTAATATATCACAATAAACACTTGGCACAGAATAATGAACATCATAGAAACTCTTATTACTGATAAGGGGAAATCAAAGGATTCTATAATAATGTTTAAGATATGTTAGTGCCTAAAAAGTAAAATGAAGAAAATATTACCGATTAAACTGAAACCTGTCGATATTTTTATCAACCTCTTGTAATATAGTAAGCATTTAAAAGTCAGTTTTCTAGCCTCCATGGCTGGCACAGAATCCTATTCATTAAACATAACTGATACCAAGAATATAGTTAATGGAAACTACTACTCATTATCAACCACTTGAATTCCATACGCCAATAATTTCTGTATGCTCATTGCGAAGTATTCCACAAGCTGATTTATTTAGCACTACATGCATTTAAGAGTCTGCAGAAGCTGTCGGTCATGTTGGTTTTAACCCTTAAAACACGGCATCCGTATATATACGCATGTTTACAATTGCCCGTAACGCGTTATACGTAATATTTCACGAGCTGATAACAATAATCCTAGAACAGGCCTAATACAACGTAGCGAGTTCCAAGATTCAAGGTCAAGACTATTTTCAGGTTATTCATTTTCGAGACCTTTGGACTGGTTACTAGGCAACGAATGTAAATAATATGAAGTTTTCATTCATTATTGCCTCTGTCGAGGTAACCGCTAGCGCTCGCAGCGAATATATACGCATCTGCTAGTCACATGATGCGGCGACCGGCTGGCGCTCAAGTCAGTCTGCAGTTATTTGTTGTCTGTCTCGTGCATTTTACTAACCTCCGGTGTGTAAACAAAGTTTATTATTTCGAATTTACTCTATATTTTTCATTGTGAAGTCTAGTTTTATTTTTGTTGTAAATAGTGTTTATTTTGTGTACATAATCTGTTGTCTTATTGAGTTATATTGTATATCTTGTTATTGAGTATATTGTATATTGAGTTATATATATTGTATATCGTTATTATTATTTTTTTTACATTGTACTATCCTAGTTTAGATTTAAACAAAATATAACTTTACAAAAACTAAAATTATATATATTCAAGAAAATTAAGCGTTAATTGAAAAATTACAGAAAATTGCTCAGCGTTTTAAGGGTTAATCCCATAAGAACAATCTTATTTGTGAATATTTTCATTATTTATTGACCAAATGTTGTGTATGAGGTGTCATTTTAAATGTTATCATAGTGCGCATTAGGTTTGCTTTTAATATTTATAGCGTTTTAATTAGCATAATACGTGTTGGTACATATACAGTACAAGTAAACGTCACACAACACAAATTTGTGTTGTGTGACGTTTACTTGTACTTTTAATATTTTGAATACATACACCTGGTTTTGAAAATTAGGTAAAAGTAAAAACTTCAAACTAAATATTTTTTATATTTTTTCCATGAAACTAATTAGGAATTCTCAAAGCAATTCAAACACGTAATTTCATTCTTGATCAAATGCAATTTGTTTGGAAAAATTCTGTTTTAAATTAAATGTTTAATTTGGATACACGTGATCGTATGTCCGGTTCGAAAATAACATTATTCTTTTGGGTTTAAAACAAACATGGCCGACTGCCTCTGACAGCCTCTTAAGTAGAACTTCAAGAGGTCGTTTTGAATGTTGTATACTGTGCAAATATTTATACACATACTTTTTATTTAACAAATGAAAATGACAGTTACTTTGCGTGAGTATTCTCTTATACACTACAGGCACATTTTATAGTCGTATTCTAAACAATATTTTCATACTGACTTAATCATCACCAGAGTCACTGTACTGTGCTGGACTTATAACTATTTATAATTTGTACAGTACCTTTTCTTTAAATTATATACTTTTTGGACATATTGTTCATTCGCGATTTAGATAAGCTGTGATTGTTTACTAATATCGAATACAATTTAATAATATTTAATTGCCAAGAGATAACTAAAATGAACACACTTCCAGCCAACATTAAGTACACGAATTGACAAACGTTTGAAGAACGTTTGAATTCAGATTTTAGTTTTAAAAATATTTTCCAAAATAATAGGCTACTATTGGATGAAATATGTTTTACAATATATACTGTTTGCTTTTTTACTGTTAAATTGTTTTCATTTAAAATTCCCCCAATTTAAAAGTAAGCAGCCAATAAAAATTAAGGCAACGGATATTTATATTGAACACTGACCTGTGGGATATGGCCGGCGAGGATCTCCAGGCTGCCAAGTGAGTGGAGCACAGACCGCATTTGAGGCACTAATTCTATGAGCAAACTTAATTAATTCTTCTGATGGGACTGGATTTTTGTTTGCTCTATTTATCGACTGAAGTTTTTGTTTCGCTTGAAATATGGCAGTTGCCTGTAAACATAACAAGTATACAATGGACAGTATAACATTGAGATTTACTGTAGGCTTAATCAATGTGGGAAAACACAATTCAATATAAAACACTAATTCTATAAATTGGCCTCAAGGTGTTTGATCACTCAAAGACCTTGAATATATTCACTGTCTGACTGAGGAGAGTAACTAGGCGAGAGGGTTTGGACTTAGAAGTTCTACTGGGGTCCAACGAGTTTCTGATTCCAACCTGGGGTCAGGTTTATGATCTGAGGACTCTTCTGTTTCAGACTAGTTCTAGAGAGCAGGGTTAGGTGAATTCTTGGGTCCTAGCCAATTTCAGTAAACATTTGATTAATCACTGTTGTGTGGTCTTTTGCAGCTCAAGGCCATATAGTGTATCTTTGATAAATATGTTGTGAATCATGTGGAGTCATATCATTAAAAAGGAGTGAATAAGAGAGGGTTTATTGTATCCTTACAAACACTTAATTTTTAAATCCAACCACTATGCACTCGGTGAAAATAGGGTTAGTATAATTTTCAATTATATTAACCCTTTCAGTGCCGTGACCATTTCCCAAAAGGATGTGCATTAATTGCCGGGCTGTTTTTTCACAAATTTACAAGGTTTTGGGAAAAACGTTGTTGAAAAAAACAATGTACCCTATATTCATCATTCTTGTTTTAATTTGTAGAACACAAAATTATCTACAAAATAGATATAGTAATAGGACAATTTATGAAAGGTAAATAATAATCAAAAGTAAAAAACGAAAATTAAAAAAACTAAGTTTGTACTGAATTTTCATATGTATAACATTTTTTAATATTTTTTTATTTATACCACATAAAAGACCAATAAAAAACAAACAAATTCATATATAACATAAATTTATAGTTTGATATTTGACTTGATTGAGCAGTATAAACAGAATTCATTGTAAAGTCATTTTTCGTCAGATTTCTGTAACTTGGTAGAAAAAAACGTTGTTATAAAAAACTATGTGTCCAAAATTCATAAATCTTTTTTTACATTGTAGAACACAAAATTTTATACAAAATACATATAATAATCACAATTTGTGAAAGGAATATAATAGAAAAAATTAGTAATAATCGAAAGTAAAAAAAAATCACCAAATAAATAATCGCTAAAAACTTATATCCTTTGATATAATATGACTGTCACAAATTATGTGTTTCAAAATAGCAAAGTAAAACTGTATTTCAAATTACTTTTAGTAACAACAGACATAACATTGTCAAACATAACCAAAAAAACTGAATAATATTCTTGTATTATATTGACTGCCTTCTTAATCAACACCAGCTGGCAAATGTCATTGTTATCTTTTTTCTCGATTACCAATTCAAAGGGGTAGAAGAAAGAAATATGAAAACGATACCAATCGAAAGATCGATTCATTCGGAATATGGCGGATCTTTAATCGAGTCAATCGAATACATACTATATGAAATATTACGAAAATACGGATCGTCGATTGGGTTGACGCCGGCAATTTATGCATAACGTCGACTATGTCTACGCTACAGCACTGAAAGGGTTAATAAAATTAAAAATATGCAATTTTAATTTGTAGTCGTAGGTAAAATGTTAATTTATAAAAACCACAGTAAGCCAATACTATCTGAAATTACATTTTTTGATAATAACAGCATTATAAATCTGAAAACCTGAGTATGGTCAGTTCAATATCTATCACTAGAGGTAATTATCTAAGTTCAAGTTACAGTAAAATAGAAATCATACAAATTTTACAGGTTAATCAAAGACCCCAAAATATCTTCAGTTTTGTGATGAGCTTTCTCCATGAACAATAAAAAAAAAATCAAATGATTTGTTCATCTGCCTTCTTTAGATTGAAGCTTAGAAAGATAACTTGTTTTTTAATGAACCGGTGAAACGAGGAAAGAGTATTTCTGCTCATAATGAGTGTACATGAGCAAGGAACAGTAGTGAAAAGAAGGTAGTGATAATTTATTGACTAAATGAATAAAGTTCATGCAAATTCATGTGGATGGGGAGATTTAGTAGACTGCCACTTCTGGCAGTGCTAATTGTCAAGGCCAGTAAATACCACATGGGGTACAGTAGGGTAATACAATCTTAAACAGATAAACACTCACTAAAATTTGTTCGGCCTCCTTCAAATGCCTTTGAAGTTGTTGAATGTCTTGATCTTGTTGGTCAACTTCAGCTTTTAACAAGTCCATTTTCTGATTTATTTTTGCTTGTTCTGAAGCCACATTTAAGGTTTCTTTAAGCTCATTGTCTTTAGCTACAAGAAGTGCAGTCAAATTATGCTGCTCTGGGCCACTTAATTTTTGGTGTTTTAAGGCAATTGTATTCTCTAATATTTCTCTAAAACACAAAAAGGATTAATTGTATTTAAAATTACATACAAAATGTTAAAAATCAAAAGAATGGACATAAATTTTTTTTACTTTTTCCATCAAAAACACTGCTTAACAAAATACAATGCACACCTACTAGAAAATTTCATTCTTTAAAAAAAACTATACTTTGTAATAGGCTTATTTCGGTAGCTGGAAAATTTTCTAGACGCTTCTGAAATTACGATTTCTTGTTGAAAAAGTTGTGAAACATGAAATTATATCTCTTGAGGAAATTGGTTTCAGCCTTGGAAATCTCATTTTTTACCGTAAAATCAAAAAACTATTTTTTCAACAGATAGTAAAAACATGAAAATATAATTGGTTTTTTATCAAAGTAATTTTTTGGCCTTAAAAATACATTTTCTACTTACTTAACTTGTCTTGACCGTCTATTTACTCAACAAAAATCTCTAATTTGCGTCAAAATTAGGTGTGTGGTCTCCGGGACCGGAAGGATTATATGCAAATTTGTTTATTGTGGTATACAGAATATTTGTTCTTCAAAAAAGAGCTGCAAGATGTATTTTAAAACTTAAACCTGCTGAATCATATGTAGTTCATGATTCAGGAACTGGGAATTATTGACTGTACCTTTTATTTACATTTCTGAAGCTATTTCATATGTTAAAGAACAACATCTTGTAAAGCCTATCAGCATTGATACAACACCATAAATAAAAATTTCAATATTTCCATTTCTCATAAATTTTTTTTAAAGCATATCCAAGTATGTTGGCATCAAGGTACAGTACTCTCCCAATTACCATCTACACTGGCTGAGATTGTTAACAAAAGAATTCAGCACAAGTGAATGTCACACACACAAATATATTACAATATAAGTACAAAATGCACATATATTATGGTGATCGATTTCGGTGAACCACGCTCGTGCTTCCTCAAACCAGAGGGATTCACAAAAGAACCATGCTATTAAAAAAACTATTTTAAAAAATTCAAACATGAGCTCAAAAGGTTCTTAACCGAGCAGTGCTATTACCAGATACCTAAAACACATCATAAAAAACATGTAAAATTAAAAAACTGTTGAAATATAACAATTTAAAAAAATTATTTTTATCACTCAGATAAAAAACTTATTTTTAAATTTTGTCTGTAAGAAACAAGTTTTCTGCAGTTGAAATCAACCTCCTCAAAACTCACAATTCACCACTTTTACGACAAGAAAACGTATTTACAGAGGTGGCAAAAAGTGCACAATTACCAAAACTACATAATTTTTTAAAATGATGAGAAAATCACAGAAAATAATGGAGATATATTGAAAACTAACACAATCAAAAATTTATATTTTTCATTTTTGTACATAACCCATTTTTGCAGAACACAAAGTGTTTTCCTAGAAAATATAGACCTGATTCTACCCACTAGTAATAAAAAAAGTCAAGATTGGCAAAGCGTCCAGAAACTGCATAAATACTTACCCCTATTCATACAAATTAACTTAGTCCTAGGCCTATAAGAAATTAATTTTTGAATAACTTATTTTTTGGAAAAATGTAGTAAGGTGAGTACTTGTAAGTAAAATTAATCATTAAAAGTAATCATCACTTGAGAGTACCAATTTGAAAATGAATCCTAATACACAGGACTAAATTAGCCCATCCTAAACATAACCTGAAACTAGTTGAACTATGTTATAAATAGTTAAATCAAATCAAATCAAATCAAAATTTCTTTATTGCCTTTAAACTTTACAAGCATTGGCATGGGTCACATCAAACAATACTTAAATTTACAAAGAAATACAACTAATTAAATCAAAGTTGCTTAAAACTGCTTAAAACAAAATTATGCACATAAGCTATCATTTAAATAGGCTTGAACACTGTAGTAGGTTTTTCCTATCAAAAATTCTTTCAGACCCCTCTTGAATTCACTGACTGAATTTACTTTCTTGAGATGGTTTGGTAGGGCATTGAATAGCTTTATGCAGGTGTAATGGGCGCTTCTTTGAAAAAATGTTGTTTTATGTTTAGGTATTAGAAGATTATTTTGGTGACGGAAATTATAGGCTACCGATCTTGAAGCTGGAAAAGAATCTCTATTCTTCATGTAAAATATTAAAGATTCAAAAATAAATAAAGAAGGGAATGTTAGAATGTTATTACTACGGAATGTAGTCACACAAGATTCCAGTTGTCGAAGGCCAAAAATAGTACGTATAACCTTTTTTTGAAGGCAGAACAAATATTTTGTGCTTAAGCACTCCGAACCCCAAATTGGAAGAGCATAGACGAGGTATGGTAAAAAACAACCGTAGTAGGCAGTCAGCAGAATCTCCTTATTGCAAAAAAATGACAGCTTCCTTATAGCGTAAAGGCATGAACTTAGTTTACAGCTGATACTGTGTATGTGATCTACATAGTTTAATCGGGAATTGATATGTAAACCTAGGAACTTGACTACATCCGTAGGCGAAACAGACGATTCGCCAAGTTGGAGAGAGGTGTGTGTGACAGAGTTATTTCTAATGTGAAAATTTATTAAGCTAGTCTTATCTGAATTTATTAGAAGATCATTCTGAGTTAGCCACTGTAGCAGTGAGTTTGCCTCAATGAATGAAGTAACTTCTAATTCATCTCTATTGTTACCTGTAACAATGAGTGACGTATCGTCGGCGAAAAGACAAAGATCCCCCTTATTGACACTGTTGTTAACGTCATTCATAAAAAGAAGGAATAAGACGGGTCCTAAAACTGAGCCCTGAGGGACCCCTGCTGTTACTGACAGCTCTTCAGAATATTGTTTACTTAAGCATCTTGAACTATCTAAGTGAGATATTTCTACCACCTGTCTACGGCCCATAAGATTGTTACTCTACAACAATAGTATCAGAATGCAGAAAGGGTTAATATCAAGTATAAATTGTAGTATCAAGGAATTGTAGAGTTTATTATAACTTTAATAGCATTAAAATGTGTACATATTATTTCGTTTCCAACTGAATGAGAGTTACCGTGAGAGGTATACGCTAAAACTTAATGTAAATAATATTAATTATGCTTAACTTACTTTGTAATAAGCTCAATATCACTAATGATTGATAACAGTTTCTCTCCTGTGCTTATGTTACTCTGCCTTGACATTTTTATAAAATATAATAAGTCTTTTTTGACAAGATACAATCAACATCACCAAACCAACCTTAATTTATAACCAAGCATAAACAACTAACAACTTTGCGTGCACCAGCTGTCGAGGTGTCATTGTCATTCTTTCATCTAGGCTAAACAAATAGAACCACAGACCAAACATCTTGATCTCCGATAGAACACTGGACATTATCATACTTACATACATTATCATACATCAAAGACATACATTCTTGACTATGAACAGATTATATAGTACGAAATGTACAAAACGTATAGGATCAAAGGCTAAGCTAAATAAATCTTTTTTGGTAATACCCTCAGAGCTTTATTTTTTGATTATTTTATCTAGTAATACATTTTTATTGAAATTATATCAACTTTATAGACATTATATTTATAAATCGTTGATTATGCAAACTTTAGATCATGTTATTAACTTATATTACTATGATACTCTTCACCGCAGTTATCAAAAGCTGGGAGTGATCAAAACTGCCTATAGTTTGATAGTAAATAAAGGTAGGAAATCTACTGTGAGTTGCACGATTGTTGTATTAGGGCCTAGTGTGGCTGATGTGGTTTCATAAAATTATATTATACTACAAATCTTATCTACTATTACGAGTAGATAAGATTTAAGGTTTTTATTAAACATTTTATGATAAGTTATGTTTTTTAAGCTATCAGGTAAAGTGATGAAAGTTTTACCATATATATTATACCCATACATAATAGAAGGTAATCCAGTTCCTAAATATGCGTTTGACCTTCATCTGGAGAGTGAAATTGCAATGAGTTGTAGTTCATTGGCAGATCCCACAGGCAATGATTCCAAAGCTATTAGGGATAATAAGAGTGCTTGGTATGCCATAAGTGCAATTTCCTTGTTTGTGATGCGTCTGATTTAGTGATTATTACTGAAGATAATTGCTTGTGAAGTTTTTATATGATCCTATCAATTTAAGATTGTGTTTACATTTATTCCAAGAAATTTTGTTGAGTCTTGTGGGGGTGTTGAGAGTTAGTTCTAAGGTGTATGGATTGTGGTCTTGTTTGTGGTGTTGAAAATGATGTTAATGTTTTTGATTATTGATATTCGGATTAGACTATTATAGTACAGTATATGTTACTGGCTGTTGTTATTGTATTTTCTATCTGTGTTTGTATGGAGATATGAGGCTTTATTGGCATAATAATTGTGTCGTCAGCAACATCAGACATAAGACGATGCCACTTATTTATGATGATGAAATTTCCCTTATTCAGTCATTAAATTTTATGTAGGTATAATAATTTATATCGATTTTTGTGGAATTAGGAAATTAAGCTTTATTTAGTTCGAATACACAAGTGACTATGGAGGCTCTTTTTAGTTATAACTCTGTCCAAATGCCTATCTAAACACAAATATTGACAAAATTGATGAATATCTCAAATTTGAATTTAACTACAGGTCCACTGTGTAAGGATAATTTGAAAAATCTGTTTGGGTAACACTGATGAGATATATAAATGTAGGGTAATGTTACATTTGGATGCTCTCTAAGTATTCCTTATAACAAGGTCTTGAAACGTCGTCTTTTGAATTATTTTATCCACTAGGTATCATCTTACTCAACCATCTTTAAATTGATAGTTTATTTCCTAATAAATGACTATGTAGTGAACCAGTTTGGTGGGACAGTTAAGTTTTAGTATTTAGTGTTTGATGTAAAATGTAAATGCATAATATCAAGGTCACTTTTAGATTACATCATTGATATAGATATTAAATCTTTAACCGTACACATGTATTCCTTTGTAAATCCCTCAAAGGTTACCTCAGTAGTACATGCAGCTATTGAACTTATATCGTAATAAGTTAGTGTTTTGTGACGTTTATCTTTATTGTATCAGCTGTTTATATCTTGTTATCGATGTGAGAGTGGGTGTCGCCTTAAGAACAGGTGTCTAGCTGGCCAAAATGCACGTCCTTAGTGATAAAACTTTAGCACTGGCCACCTTGTATTTAAACAAAACTCTCGTTAAAACGTTGTCTTTAAACAATGTAGACATATATTATAAATATAATAACTTTTCTACAAAATAAATAAAACTATTACCGTTCTATAAACCTCTTGCTAGTCTACTGGTTAGCACTTCTGCTTCATAAGAAGAGCTACAGGCTCAAATCTCAGGAGGTCCACCTAACATTTGCTTGATGGATTTGGACTGTTATTCCTTATTAACCTCGTTAGTAGTGACAGTAAAAAGAAAAAAATATTATTGTTGTGTTCTTTATTACACTAGTAACATATATAATGCCCTGGTTAATAGGCTCTTCAATCCCTAGCCCAACATTTAAGGGTTTAGTATGTCTGCCTTTATGATATAATACTCAATCTATGGCGGGTGAGTTAATTTAAGGCCTCTTGCTAGCCTTAAATTGAATTCAAATCACGGGAACTTCACTTAAATTTGCCATGTGTATTTGGACCGTTGTCCCTCAACTACTTTGAATAGTATGTTTTTTAAAATGCCATCGGCGTAGAAAGTAAAGAAACAGAGAAAAATACCACCACACCTATATCGATGGTGGATCGACTCCTGACTTGAAAATATCATTATATCAATATCCCAAATCTTCCTAACAACTCATTATTTGTAACTATCTTTGCTTATACAGAAAAACAGGTTACTAGACTTACGCAGGAACTCAATTTGTATACAAAAATATGTTAGGTGCGTATATTATTCAATGTATTGAACTAAATCTTTGCTGATGATAAGTATCTTATACTCCCATCTTAGAAAATACGTTTTCGTTGAACGTACAATAAATCAGTGAACGTCACAGTTGTAGGTGTGAAAAACCATGGGTTAAAATTATAAATAAATTACTCAACGTCTATGAAACTATACGGTTACTCTTTGACCCGAATTCGACATGTGTTAATTCGGCTACTGCTGCTACTGCTTGCGAAAGGAAAGGTTATGTTGCTCTGTTTATCTTTAAGTTTTGGTTAGGTTGTAGTTTTTCTCCCTGTCCTAATAGCATTATCAAATGTTATTATGGTGGTAAGTAGTTTTGTGGATATCTCTATATTTATAAGAATTATGAATTTTGCTGTAAATGCTTGCAAAAATGTTCAATTTGCATGAGTCTTTTTCAGTTGTCCAAGGTCTCATATTAAACTTACATCTCATATAAATGGTACTCTTGAACATTTGAAAATTTTGCTTGGTACTGAAAAGGTCAATGAACTTAATATATGATTGTTAAAACTACTTTAGACCTACTCATGGTTGGAATAAAATGCATTACAATTTTATCTTCTGTAGCAAAAACTTTTATTTTCCTTGATTTTTTGTTTTCAAAATAATTATGAAACCATACATTTATGACATTGCAAACTGTGAAAAAAAAAAACAACTAATTTTTACACTAATATTTGTGTATATTTTTATAAGACAGACAACTTTTGGAAGCTTTTGAAAGAACTATGCTAAAAAATTTACCATTCCAGCATTTTAGGTCTTACGTTGGTTGTTTCTCACGATTGGTTTAAACTTATTTTGTCAAATATTTTAAAACATTCCAATCAAGATTTTTTCAATATTTTTTTATTTTTCAGTATCCTTCATAACATAAACTAGTATGGAGCATTAATTGTCACTAGTTCCTGACATTCATCAATAAAATGGAGTACTCTAATGTTAATAAAGATGCACATATTGAGAGCAGCAATAAACGGAGAAAATTGGTTGTGACTGAAAGACAGTCTGTAGAAAGCCCTTCTACTAAACTTGATGGCAGCCATTTTAGAAAACTGGTTAGAGGTGATCACCCGTTAGGAGGTAAGATTTTATAACCTATTTAATGGGTACACTAAAACTGTAAAACTAATCTTAATGGAATAGTAGCAGTTAATACGAGAGAAAGTATAGTTTTGTATACAATAGGTCTAACCTGAACTCCAAAAATATAAATCAACCCCAAGTAATTTAAAGTTCTTAACCATCTAATTGATGACCGTCGTATTTTCCGACTGTTTATTACGTTCGTCAAGTGATAAAGTCGTAAATTATGACTATCAAATTTCGAGCTGTATAAGTCGAATACTATTGAAGCTATCGTAATTTTATTCATACTGACTTATTCCTCTGTGCATAAGTAATAATTTATGTCATATAGTATATATTCCTCCGTGCATTCGTTATTGGTGAAAAAAATCCAAACGCCATACACAGCATTACGTCTGGCAGATAGCGCAGCTGCTACGGCGAGACAGCTGTTTATTTACAAGTCGCGCACTACGCAGTGTCACAATTCTTTGTTTATCTCGTGATTGTTGTTGTTTACAGTCAAGATTAATTGTGGGATTCACCCTACCTCTGTTACCATAGACTACTCATAGACATAGACTACATAGACACATTTTCATAGGCCCACTCACCAAGGGAGGAAAAGAGTGGCTGAGAGTAGTGACTCTGACTAAAATAGGCCACTTCAACTTTGTACATAGTTATGATTTTTTGTAAATAACTTTTTTCCTGTTTGATATAAATGTAAATATGTACAAAACATTTTTGTTTACAATTAAATTGTGAACATGTTTTACATTTAAAGTGTTGTGATAGCAACAATATCAATCAAGTGACAACCATTCAAAGTGAAAAAGAAATTTTTTTGAAAAAGTTTTTTCTCAATAAAATATGGATAAAACACCACCTGAGCATGGTAAGCTCGAGTTATATTATTTATTATGATTCTGCATGTTATTGTGATAAAATTGATGTATAATACTCAGTGTTTTTATTTTTACATATATTTAATATATATTTTTGAAAAATATGTTGCGTGAAGATTACAAAGTACCCATCACTCTGGTACTTTTTACACATCACTTCTAGGGATAATGAACTCATTTCAAGTTACAATGAAGTTGATGGAAATATGAGAGACAGTAATCAACTCAATTGATCCTATAGTCATGTATAGTAAAGGTAATGGAGTTGTATAAATAATATTTTCAGTTTGCTATTTTTTAGTCTGATGTAGTACAATATATCTAAAATGCTGTTTTTCTCTTGTCCTGATAGACTCCTTTTATCAAGTAAAAAAATTCAATACTGTACTTGTTTGGAATGCACAAAGACACACTACGTTTATTCTCTGTCAATACATGATGTATTATGAATTGTACCAATAATTAGTTTGCATGTAATACCTTAGATAAAATTAAGATACAAAGGTTGTAAGAGAAAATTAATTAAAAAAATTAAAGTATAATACCAGGTACATATAATGCATTGTAAATGTAAATTAATTAGTAGTCTCAAAAATATATTTAATAATCTGCTTTTTTAACTAAGTTATGGTTGTAAAAGTATCAACCAATGGTTTTTATTAACTAAGGCGTGTAAAGCAAACAGCTGAGAATATAAGTCAGTTTCATTTCAGACATAAACTTTTTAATTACAAATGAATAGGTTAAATAGTTTTTTTACTATAAATATACTATAGTAAGTATATTTAAAATGATGTAAAAGGAAACATATGCATGAAAAATTATTTAAACATAATTAATTTTTAATTTTGCTCAACTTTTGATTATTTCAGCTCTAAGACAACTCCTAGCGGTGGTGAAAAATTCTAGTGATGACATCATCAGTGACTATTTAAAAGCTGGAGGAAACGTACTAGAATTGGTCCTCGTCTTGGACAAAATTGATAAGGACGCTTTTTTCCATCATTATCAGCCAGTGTTTGCTGTGATAGCACTTGTAATAAACAAGTAAGTTAACACAAGTTGCTATTGTATTTTATACTATTGTTGATATTAGGGTCAAAATTGTTTAATCTCTTTGCTAAGGTTGATCTGACCTTAGTGTTAGAACATTTTGCACTTCAAAGAAAAGCCAGTTATATATTTTGCATATTAATTAACTCTCAAACTTGCATGGTGCGTAAAACCGCTCCATAACTGTGTTGCCAAACTGGCACAGTACGATATTACACACTACGAATAGCAGCGGCGAAAAAGACTAATTAAACTAATGAACTTCACACCGACACAATTCTAATACCAATAGACACTACATAAATTGTTGTCTACAGTGATGTACGATTCATTGTTTGGAGAATCACAACTGATGGAATAAGAAGACGTAAATTTAAAACTCATACAAGCCGGTCACTTCACCACTACTATTGTTTGTAAATAGTGTTTGTTGTTGAGTGTTTTACAGTAAAATATTTATGTACTGCATATTATTAAAATGTGTTCTATAGTGTTTATACAGTGTAATATACATGGCTCTAAGTGAATAATGTGATATTTATAATCAAATATTGTTAGTGTAGGCCTACCACAAAAGTGCATAGAATGGGTTATGTAACGTTCTAATGTATTTATAAAGAATTGTTATGCTTACAATAGTGCAAGTAAGTTCTATAAATCAGCCAACAAATTGATTTATTTTGTAAAGCATGATTTTATCTAACGATAACTACACATTAAAACTCTGTAATATAACATGTCTAAGAATGGTTGAATATCATTATTTCCACAGTAAAAATTTTTATTTTTGTGTATTGTATGAAGTTTTTGTGGTACAGTATTTTAATATATACATATATCATACATTATGTGTATATTTCCTAGAACTAAATTAAATGTAGGATGTTTTGGCTATCTTTGTTTTATTATTACAATATTCTTTGTATGGATTACCCCCACACATTTTATTTATTTTTTTTTAATTAATTTTTCAAAATATAAGTTATTGACCAAAACAAATTTTGTTAATTTCTGTGCTATTTTATATATTATTATTTGATAGCCTATTTCTTTGTGTTTACAAAGATACCAAATACATATAAGTGGTTTTATTGTGAATAGATACTTTTTAAAATTTTTTTAAAAGTAGCTGCAAATTACCAAATATGGCCTGACGGTATGAGAAAAAATAGTTGCAGGTTTCGGGGCTAAAGAATGTGAGTTTTATACTCATAATATTCGTGAAACTTTGGAAAGGAATAAGATTAGTAAATAAAATAATAAGTTGTAATGTTTAGAGGTAATGTTTCCCTTCTGTATATTAAAATTTGCAGGTCCACCTGTCAAAAGTATGATTGGCCGTTGGAACGACGCTATGTTCTATACAGCTGTCGTTATGTCTTAAGAGCGTTTAGCAACTGTTACCCACCAAAATATATACCTCACTTTATTTAAAGTGTACAAATGTTTGAATTTTGCTACGATCAATCTAGTCAGTCACTTTCAGCCTAAAATTTCAAAATCTTATTGGGAAATAGATAAACATTTAAGTCAGTAATTTATCCCTATCGAGCTATAGGCTATAGTAGACTGATAAAATAGCCACAATGTTTTAAAATTTTCAATGAAATTGCAAAGGAAATGAAAGCAAAACACATGTTTCCGATTGGGAATTAAATCTTTATTTTTATCTATTGTACCAGATCTGCTTTATAGTGATTCAATTGTTGTGTAATATAAGTACCATGACTGTTTATGTATAGGTGTAGAGATGAGGTACATCATCTTATACCAAGTACAGAAGAGGCGTGCAAGCGGTTACTGCGCTCAAACACCCCGATACTGCATTCAATGTTGGCCACCAGCAGTACTCAGGTCCATAAAAAAGTTGTTCTGGAAATGTTGACTGGTAAGTTCTCTTCAGAAGTATAAATTAGTGTATTTTATATATTTGTGAAAAGATAATACAAGTTTCAATTTTGTATGATCAACATCAGTTGTACAGTAAATCTATTGTATAAAAATACTTAAAAATAAAATATCTGTAGAATTAATTGGTATTTAAAATTAAATAAGTTCATTTATGTAAGGATTTGAAGAGAACTCTTTTAACATTTAACACTTTAGCTGCCGTGTCAGTCCAGTACGCCCGACGGCTCTTTGTCTCAGCTAGATGCCGACGGGCCACTACGCCCGACATTGTTACTAAGCAACCTTTTGGTTATTTTATTGTTACTCGACTGGTCCTGCTTTCTAAAAGAAACCGATCACACTTTATTGTACTGCAAGCATCACACTATTTACAGAGCGAATTTCTAAGTGTTTGGTTGTATACAAAGTTGTTCATAAAACTTTAAATGTTGGCATGTTCTACGAGCAAGTTGTCGGGAATATAGGCTCGACAGACTTATTTAGTGAATGTTGGTATTGAAATAACGTAATACATATTGAATACTGGATTACTTTCATCATTCAGTCAGTGTAGCCAAACCATGAAAACAAATTTACCTCAAAATGTGTCAGGCCGATATGCCCGACAGAGTTTTTTATGTGCACGCTATATAGTATACGCTACTAAAAAAACTGTGTCGGGCCAATACTCCCGACATATTTATATACATATAATGAATGACTATGTATGTACTATTTCTATACTCAGAAATGGTGGCATAGTAAGTATAATGCATCATTGTTTAAATATTTGCATAACACTTTTTGCCAATTTAGAGCAAAAATTCTCCTTTTAAGGATGGCAGCTAACGTGTTAATATGGGATCAACTGCTGAACATAATTTAAATTTAGACCAAGTCAGTGGAAGAGAGGGAATAGTATCTTATAACTTTAATAGTGGTTGGTTCCTTGTTGTTAGCCTCTAGTTACTTCGGCTGCATGGTGTTCAGGCACTGTAGCCCTTAGTCAGGGCAGATGCTCGGTGTGCAAGCTGTAAGACATTAGTTAGTGTGGCTTCTTCAAAGTGTAATATAATATAATAAAATATTGGGTTTTTAAACATACATAAAAAAAGACGCTACTATATAAATATTAGCGTACACCCATGGGTGGGCGGTTGGATCAGTACCAATGTACAAGTATGGGTGGATGGATGGGTCAATACCACTGTAAGTGTATGGGTGGGTCAGTGCCACTGTATGTGTATGGATGGGTCAGTACCACTGTACGTGTATGGGTGGGTCAGTACCACTGTACCGTGAGCCCATGCTCCCTTCCCTGGGTGAACTTGTATCTGTTTTGTCCACCAGATGGTTCCTCATCAGGATAATTCCTCAACTACAAGGATGAGTCCCAACTAACTTTAGCCCATGTTCCCTTCCTTGGGTGAACTTGTATCTGTTTTGTCCACCAGATGGTTTCTCATCAGGATAATTCCTCAACTACAAGGATGAGTCCCAACTAACTTTAGCCCATGTTCCCTTCCTTGGGTGAACTTGTATCTGTTTTGTCCACTAGATGGTTCCTCATCAGGATAATTCCTCAACTACAAGGATGAGTCCCAACTAACTTTAGCCCATGTTCCCTTCCTTGGGTGAACTTGTATCTGTTTTGTCCACTAGATGGTTCCTCATCAGGATAATTCCTCAACTACAAGGATGAGTCCCAACTAACTTTAGCCCATGTTCCCTTCCTTGGGTGAACTTGTATCTGTTTTGTCCACCAGATGGTTCCTCATCAGGATAATTCCTCAACTACAAGGATGAGTCCCAACTAACTTTAGCCCATGTTCCCTTCCTTGGGACAATTTATATCAACAACTCAAATCAAATTATAATAGAGAATTTGATTTGATTTAGTCAATAAAACTTAAAAAAAAATTAAATGTCTAAATATAAGCTAATTGTTTTTCAATTTACCTAAGCACTGTAGAATGAAATAAAACGCCCACATATAGTATAAAAATGTGTTACGATAAAAAAATATTTAAATGAGAATAAATAATCTAAAATTTTATTAAACTAATTTAAACTAAAAAATTAGAACTAACAGTATTTATAATTAACGATGAAGCACAATCAGTTCTAAGACAATTTTTAACTAAAATTTATAAACGTAATGATAAAATGTATAAATAATATAAAATCTTATAGACTAAACAACACAACAGTTACAGATTATATTCTTTATTCACCACATTTTTAATTTTAGCACAGGTCTTAGGTATATTAAATACATCATATGTATTCATTAATAAAGATAACTGAAAAAAAGCATTGGCATAACAGTACCGTGCAGTGCTAAGCTGCAGTGTGCAGAATGTTAGTGAGACAACTTGAGTGGTTGTTGTTGGCTATGCCATTTGTCTCATTATTCATAAACGCAAATTAAATGTACCGCTGTGTCTCATTTGATGGTCATCCATGGTGATTTAAATAATCTATAATCGTGATAAAACTAAAAATAAACTGTTGTGTTTATTGAAATTGTTGGCTTTTTAGGCATTCCGGCAATAAAGTGAATTGACATTATTGGCTTGGTAAAGATTAATGTTATTTTACTTTACAAATAATGATTGTCACTTATTTGTGTGTGTTATGAAGCAATGGTGACTCTGAGCGTGCAACTCGCAAGGGAGGTTCTTAGTTCCCTGTCACTCCGGGAGGTGACCATGAATGACCTTGTCAAACATCCATTGAAGTATGATCCTAACTCTGTTCGGGCTCACTTCATGCGTTACGTTCTTGCTTACTTCTACCACGATACTGTCCACCTCGTCAAACAACTGTTGGAGCAACGCAGTAAGTATTTACATTAACGTTTTACTTGTGGTCATGTAACACAACTGAGAAGAAAATAAAATACAAGGTCTGGCTTAAGAATAAACAGATTAGAGCTGTATTAATACCGCTTTATACATTTCTGTAGGGTTATCACAAATGGTGCCAAATATTGAATATAAAAATTGAAAGACAATTTTATTATTACATAACATTATTTATTGCTATGTCTTCACAGCTTTCTCCCCTGAAAAATACTACCTTCCACAATCTTAAGACTGCTAGACCAAATTTTCTACTATGGTCAGTCAAACTGATATTTGAAGTGATCTGAAAGCATATTCATAGTCTCTTGCCTCTTTTGTTTTACACATTTAACTGTCTGAAATATTATCCATTTTAAATAAGATTTCACTCTTATTTATTATGTTGATGCAAGAAATCATATGGAGCAGAATTTGGCAGTTGATGGATGTTTCAATATAGGGATTCTATTGCTATCTAAAAATAACTTGATAACTAATATAGTATGAAAAAGGCATACTATCTGTTATCTGTTTTTTTAAACATGCCTCCTTCATGTAAGAAACGCTGAATTATTAGTTCACAAAGTAAGAAACCACGTGCATACTCAACTGATAGTCTTCTTGGATTAAATCTCAGATTTGTTCAATCTTTTCCCTTTTGTTGACATTTACAGTCACCCTCTAGGTGAATTATTTTCAATGCTTGTTTGGCTTTCTTAAAGCTGTGTTAACCACTCAAAAACTGTATATATAGTGTAATTGACACCTTTTTTCAACAAAGCATGGGTAAGTATAGAGTTATCAGGTTAATTTGAGGGTATCGTGCTAAGAATTTAGGTAAAAGGAAGGGAAAGCAGCACATACAACTGCTAAAGTAGATAGAGATACTAAAAAAAACATAAGCATTGTTAGTGAAATATTTCAGGGTCACTGGCTCCTTCAATCATTATACAATTTAACTCACAGGTTGTCCAGTCTATTAGTATATGTCTATCTACAAATTACCGGTTGTGCTTCTTTCTTTTCATTTATATTTTAACTTAAGTATAGAGTTTAAGCTATAGCGTATAGACTTGTAAACGCACAAGCGCTTATATTGAGTTTAGCAGAGGTTGAGTCATCTTATAGAAATGGTTTCTGTAAAAGGAACAATGTCAAATGTGTTCATTTTTAGTTTACTTTTCAAAGAGTAGAACTAGGGACTTAGTACCAGGTAAGATGGGTAAATTATTGTCTTAAAATGAGTAAAAGCAAACAATCGATAAAAATTATTTCCTCATATTTCTCTTTTCATTCTGTCTACGCCAATGGCATTTGTACTCTGTATACATATATTTTTAGAGACAACAATCCAAATCTCAAAACATTTTCTAAGTGGACCTCCCAAATTTGAACCTGTGACTCTCTGCATATGAAGCAGATGTGCTAACCATTAGGGTAGGAAGAGGCCCAAAAAGAGTTACAGCACTGTCAAACTCTTAGATAAGACGGTTCCTTACGAGTAATTTGCTGTCAGCAGATCTCTATCCCGTCATCGGTCGCGTAGTTGGATGGAACAAATTTGGTTGCGCGAAGAGAAAATTTCTCACACATGACTGACTAATTAACTTTCCGAAATTATAAAAAATTGTATGTCTTTTATTTTAAGTTTATTTGATACACTTTAAAACAGTATAAGGTAATTTTTGATGTCTTTTATTTCTTAACTCTAATACCGGTACGCTGCGGAATTTCCGCAGTTTGTCTTATCTTAAAACCGGTAGACTGCGGAAATTCCGCAGTTTGACAGCACGCAACATAATATCACTTGTCACAAAATAAACGTTAGCTGTATCGATATTATTCTTTCACCATTGTAATCATCGAAAGATACCGAATCCGATGGTATACATCGATTATTGTTTCGATGTCTTTGCATCGATGTTACAAAGTGATGAAAAAGAAGAAACTTTGAAAGAAGCATCTGGGACCGGTCGCCATGACTCCAAAGTAGACGCTGTCAGTCATTTGTTGTGTTGTGTTTGTTGTAATTGTGTTGTAATTTGTTGTAAATATTCTCATATAACTATTTGTATTATGTTAGAAAATACCATTATGGTAATTTTAAGACTAATTATAAGTCTGTAGATGTGATAGTCAATTATTTATGAATTTTTATTTACAATGATTTCCATGGTAACAAAATTTTAGGTTTATGTTGTAGTCACGGATATTATTATACAACTTTTTTATTCATAAACATACCTCTATATATTTTATATTTTCTAAAACTAGACAATATTTGCTACAAATTGGCTATCTTGGAATATAAAATTTATAAGTATTATATAATTTTATAGGCATACCCCCACCCTTTTTTATTTTTACTAATGCATTTTTTTAACCCTCCAAGTGATACGCATTTTACTCTTCAGTGATAGGCCTGTTTTAGGCATCGCGCAGTGTTTTTTTATTAAATTCATAAAAAATTTTAAATATACCTGTAATATGACATATTACATATCAAAATGTTCTAAATAATATGTACTAAATGGTTATGAAAAAGAAAAACTTACCAAAAATTTTCTTATCTTGAGAAACTTTGGATGACCTTGAAAAAAAAATGTTTCTCAAATATTTTTTGTTTTTGAGTCTATTTATTATAGTTGTTATGGAAACACTTTTAAAATCCATTGTATACAAAAGTTACACAATTTAGTTCTGAACACAAAAATATATAACACTCACAGTTTATCTGTTGTAGTATACAAGAAAGTCATATAGAAAATGTTTTTGTACTAGCATAAAAAAGCAGAAATTTCAGAAAAGTGTAGGGCCTATTTGTTATTATAAAGTTCCATTATAATATTTATATAGGATTGTAAAACTTTATTTTCACTTGTAAATGTTTCTAAAAACTGAATAAAATACTGTTTGCAGCAAATTATAACTATATTTACATATTTATATGGAATAACGAGGATATTCCATTCCAAAGTGCATCGTCATTCTCAGATTCATCACTCAAATCAAATAAACAATCTCTTATTTTACTCGAACGGCTTAGTTGACTCATATTTACAAATAATAACAATATTTACAAACATACAAACTAAATAAAACAACTAAACGCACTAATATAACCTTCAAACGGAATAATAAACAACACTGATGTACGACGCTTTGTCACAGAACACGAATGACTGAGCGCGGGAACCAGCTGATCGTAAATAATCAATACTACTTTTCCCGCGTATTTGAAAAACGTTTGACATAGAGTATCATAAAGAGGAACTCTTTCTGAACATTTTAGTATAAAATATAACTGATTTCCGATTTTAGTTATTTGTTCACGGCGCTTTTCGCGAACGGCTCGAACCGAGCCGATATCACTTGGAGGGTTAAATTTCAAACGTCAGAAAAAAAACATACATATTTTATATGCACAATTTGCATGCTAATATTGTTGCCTGGTTCATTGTGAGTGCAAGGATATATAATACAACCAGGTTTATTATATTTTGCTATTTTTTATGAATTTTATAAAAAATGTTAACGAAATGAGGAAAAACAGCCCGCCGGTTTAGGAAAATATAAACGCCGGTAGTAGGTTTAAGAAACTACCGCAAATTATTAAATATGACTAGTTTTGTTATAATTATTTCATAAATTTTGTAGTTGTGTTCGCTATTCTAAATATTATATGCATATATATTTTTTAATGCAGACGATAATTAAAGCACGTATATAAAAAGAGATTATTTATTAAATCTATCAAAGTATAAAATTTAGAAATACAGTATA